>VXBZ01009878.1:865185-938080 GCA_013399135.1 Heliornis fulica | reverse complement strand
CGCCGCCGCTCCGGGCACCGCCTCCCCACGCTCGCGTCTCACCGTTGGCCGGCCGAAAGCCGCGGGGCGGGGCTCCGCGCAGAGTTCCGCCCCTTTCCCGCGGGCGCGCAGCGAACCCGGGCAGTAACGTGGTCGCGGAGCGGGGTGGGGTGTCACGTCCCTGTAGTGAGGGCGGGACGAGAGGGGTGGCGGGCGTGCGGCCCGTCCCGTCGCTGGGGAGCGGAGAGGCGAGATCGGGGCGATAGGCCGAACAATCGCCGGCGGGACGCGGCGAGGATTCGCCCGCCGGCTCCCGCCGCATCGAGCAGCCCCTCACGGCAGCTGCCCCGCCGAACAACGCCTGCTCAGCCGCGCTGCGCCGCCGCTTCAGCGCAAGGCACAGCCCTACCGCCCGCTGAAAAGAGCTCGCAACTGCCGGGCTCAGGGAGAGGAGCTGCGCACAAGTAACCGGCGTGGGCAGAACGGGCTCCAGAAGGCAGGGAAAGCCCAAATCCAGGCTGCGCGGTGTTCAAACAGGGCTCACCTCCACGTCATGTACCCAACAAGAAACAAAAGCACTGGCAAAGGGGAGAATATATTTCACATACTCAGCCTCCCCCGGTTTCTACTCCTGAGTGTAGTGTGTCATTCATTGCACCGCTTCCAGTATTGTCCTGAGCAAGACGTGTGTGCTCACACACATGCAACTTCCTTTCCATTATATTCTGCTTGCTTTTATTTCTGGATGAGCTCAATTGGCTCCTTAGGCAAGATAAAAGCTGTAACAAAATCAAAACATAACAATGTCAGGCAGTGTTCCCGGGTTGGGAGTGGATTCAGCGATCCAGAGAGACAAATTTTTGCCTAATTTATCCACATGCAAGTAAATTTAGAGGACATGTATGCAGATATTCCTGGTTAAGATGAAAAGGAAGTTGGAAGAGTAGAAATTTGCAGCATCATACAGAAACTCAAATCGTTTTCAGCAGCATCAGGGACCTTTAGACCTTTGTACAGATGACTGTTACGTCAGCTCACAGTGACTGATGGCAGCAGTAGTTTTTCCATCTTCTCGAGGCAGGGAGTACAAACCCACGCCTTATCCCTCACTAATAAAAGGCCATTTAAATTCAGTAATCTTAGATCCCGTGTCCAAGCTCTGGAATGGATCATGCTTTCAGTGACATATCAAAGCTCTCTGCAGCTAATTATTAGCCCAGCCCCTCAACCCTAGTAGTTTCAGGTTTTACACCTTGAAATTCCCCATCCTGCTCCAGTTTCCTTCCCCAACCATTCTAGCATGCTATCACAGAATTGTAGGGGTTGGAAGGGACCTCGAGAGATCATCAAGTCCAACCCCCCTGCCAAAGCAGGTTCCCTGCAGCAGGTCACGCAAGTCGGCATCCAGATGGGTCTTAAATATCTCCAGAGACTCCACAGCCCCCCTGGGCAGCTTGTCCCCATTCAGGATTTTGTGTCAGAGCACCAACCTTCTCCTTGGTTCGCTCTTACCCTTCATATATGACTCTTTTTTTTTTTTCTTTCCTATTGGAAGAGTCTTATTCTATTTCTTTTGGAATTTGTAAAGCTTGAAACTAAGCAACCAAACTAAAACAAGTGGTGACATTAATTCTCTCTAGTGTCAATGCTGGGCACTGTTCAGTAACTTTTATTTAACTTAAAAAAAATTCTAAATAAAATGTGATGGAAATTTAGAAATCCAGTAGATGTTATAAATTCTTCAAGTCTTTTAAGTATGGAGAAAAGCAAAGAAAGGAAACAATGCCCTGAACTTCAGAAGGATTTTGATCATTTGGGTAATTGATTCAGCAGATGTCAAAATCAGAGTAAACAATTGTAAACTAATTTAACGTGAAAGCAAGGAACTACGGTACAAAATGCAAGTTAAATAGTACGATCAACAATCACATCATCAGAAAAAGTATTAAAGTTTTATTGTGGCAAAAGTAATTGAAACCCTCAGGTAAGTTTCCAACAGCAATAAAAAAAGACAAATAAGAAATTCTACCTATATGGATTAATAGACTGCAAAGCAATGGATACTACCTGGTCTAACAAACCTCTGTTAGAAAGAAAACCACATAGCAACTGCAGATTCTCTCTTCCTTACAGACACTCTTTGAAAACACAACTGGCTGCATTTTGCCATAACTAACATCTTTCTTGGGCACATTTTAGAAAATGCAAGGAAGAATTAACTTTGCTGTTTGGAGCACATATCCAGCTCTAGTCCTTTCACTGTCTCTGAAGCAGGCATACCTTCTGGTATGCTTCAGCCCCTCCATGCATTAATTTTCTCTCTTGTCTTGGCTCCCACACAGGCTAACCTGCATCCATACTAGAATTCAGCAAAGGTTTTTGGTGAATCATTATTTGGGGAAAAAAAAAAATCGGTTCCAGAGGCCAAATGGAAAGTGGTATAAAATAGAAATCCTAGGATTTCATGCTTTTATGCTTCTGAAAAATTTGTTTCAAGCACTTCTGATTTAAAACATAGAAGTATTCTACATTGTAGGAGGCCTAGCTTCAAACATGTTTTGAAAAAAGTATTTGAGCCCACATCTGCCACATTACATGAATTTTAAGTGAAATTATGGGTTTTCCTCAAAGTTGAAAAAACTATTAAAACAATTGTTCTTTTTCATTGGGGTTGTTCAGAGCTTTTTTTCCTTCCCGTTTTCAGTTTGGCTGCCAAACTGAATACAGAGTCCTCTGCATTCCCCTTGACTCAAGACTAGTACAAAACAGCTGCAACCATGTCCCAGGCTGTACAGTGGCGATGGCCTCCTGCATCGCCTTGGAAAACATTGCATGGAAGAGAATGGAAAAAACCAGTCTGCCTTCAAGAAAATTCTATTTGCATAGAAGGCCAGGCGTACATCACACCTTGCAACTTTTGCTGTCATAGATAAACTGAAGGAGGATTAAGGATCTCAAAGCTGCTGGTAGTTTTTTGCTAGACTACGGGGCTAATGCCCTCTTTGGGGCAAGTATAACTCACAGCATCACTACTGTAGGCTTCAGGGAAGCAATAGAAGTTGAGCAGGTGAAAGGTTGTTTAAACTCACCTTTTTTCTGTGCTTCACCCAACTATCATAGTTTGCTTGAAACAAACAATCAGTTCGTTGAATGAGCAATCAGTTATTAGGCAAATAGCAAAGACTGGGGCAATAAAAATAGTACACTGACTCAACTACATAGAAGAGACCCCAAAATAAATTTTTGTCATTAAAAATGCTGAATTTTCCTGTGAGCAGCTACTCCAACCCATTGAGACCCACTAGTGTGATTTTTTACAGGGTTTTTTTTCCTGATAGAGCATGTTTACACAGTGAAATGAAAGCTATACCACATCTCTTTTACACACAAAAAAATCCTCACAAATAAAAACACCCTGCAAAACCCCAATCTGCAGAGTAAACTCCAAGTACCTGCTTTTCCCTTCTCAGTGTTGAACAGCACTTTATTCACACAAAAGTCCCTTTGAAATTCAAGGAGAAGCCTGCCTGATGAAAGCTGCTCTACACTGCTGCTTCCAATCACCGTTAAGAGATGAAACATTCTAGGTAGCAGCATTAACGTAACCAGAACTGGGAAAATTACATTTGTTACGAAATTGGTTTCAAAATATCGTCTCTATTCTATGTATTTGCAGAATTCCAAATACGCTAGACTAAACTGGAAGACATAAGTTATGAGGATACAGCTAACTGTGAGCAATAACGGTTCATTTGATACAGAGCTGGATATTTGTTACTACTGTGAGCAAGGGAAGCAACTCAATTCTAGGCCACACAATGAGCAGCGCTGTAAATAATTTTAAACAAATTATTTAGGTAACTTGGTCAAAGTTTCCACCTTCTGCATGTATTCCAGCAAGCAAAATTCTGCTCCAAGTATTTCTATACATCATTTCTTTCCAAGATTCTTACCTACAGGCTCCCACAAAAGACCAACATAATTTTTATTTCAGAAAACAGTTCAAGACATTTTTGGTAAAACAAATATTGCCCACAGCTACATTTTAAGTTTTAACCAACAGTCAGTGAAGCTAGAATGCAAACCTGAGAATTATTTGTATAAAGTCTGAGAAAACTCAGAGAATTGTTTCCCCAACCCCATTGTATCTACTGCTGGTTTATAAGAGAATAATATTTTTTTATCTCATGAGATCTCTATTTTGGCTGTAAAAAGTGCCACCCACCTACCTGAGAACCTGTCAAGATACCCAGGTTAATATGTACTTCCCAGAACATTTCATCCGGTGCACCAAACACCCTTAGGGGAGCTGCGTGGGTGAAACTACAGCAGCCACCATGCACTGGAAGGAGCCTACAGAGCCAACCGAGAACAGAAGCACCCCATCTCCTGCAGACATGCTTCTCAACCAGGGATCAGCCACCTCCCTCTTTTCAGCCCCGATCTTCCAGCCAGACCACAAATCACCTCAAAAAATGAGCAGGGAAATGAAATTCATAGCTGTAGCAGCTATTAAAAACTTTGGGTTTTGTTTAATGACTCGTTACAATTCATCCCCAAGATAATCTCTGCTGCTTTTTGACATGAAGGAGGGCTCTTTTCTATAGGAGATAATCACTTAATCGCCTCTCCCCCTGCTAATAGGCCTCTTCACTAATCTCTCCTCTATTTCACAATTATTGCCTGTTTTTTTCTCTCAGATAATCTAGCCTAATGCATAGAAGTTATTCTCAAACCTGATACCCCAAAACTTGTTGGCATTTTCTTTTCAGTTATATCAACTGATCTGATTTAAAACTCGGTCCCAGTCTTTTCTCTTTGCATGTAACATTCTCCTCTGCTCAGGATAAGCTACATACAGTCCTAAACTGTTCCTCAAAACTGATGCAAGGCTGGAAGTGTGATGTGAGAAACTCAACTGGACACAGGTGCCTCCATTTGCTAATCCTCCAGGGAAAAGGATCGCCACTGGCACGGGCAGCACCCCATTTCCTAACTTTTAACAAGCAGTTTCTTAAAAGACTTCCACCTTAACTAGCACTTGCCAAGTAGAACAGTGGGTGGTGAGGAATGAGAGGAAAGACTGCATGAAGGAAACAACTTCCAGAACCTTCCCAGCTTGCCAAACACACTATTAACCAACACTAATTACGGCAGAGCAACCTGCTGCTTTGAGAGCCAGGAGGCCTGAAGCTAACCACCCTGGCTTAGTTGGCCCCACCTGCTGTACCGGTACCGGCTGGATTTAAGGGAGAGAAAGCCAACAATTAAGGGTTAGCAGAGAAACAGACTGTTTCTGCAGGGAACAGGAGGTTTGGCTGGGAACTACTTGTAGGTGGTATCTGGCTGAAGGCTGTCAGCCAGGCTGCTGGCTTGCTGTGCCCTGAGTAGCAGGGTTACTCCCTGCCAGCTGAGAGGGGGTAAGCAAAGCTGCCAGTGCTGGGTTTGCCTTGGAGGAGGGAGAGGGAGTTGTGATGCAGCTTCTGTTGGCTTTGCATGTTGAATTAAGGGCTGAAAGTAGATTATAAGATACAGAGTCTACGTTGCCCAGCTTCCAAAAGCTCTCAGGAGCCCAGGTGTGTGGGGTGCTGGTGGGGCCTTCTGCTGTTGTTGGGCGTTTCTTGCTGCTTGGTAGCACACCAACCTTCTTCTGAAGGTGTTGACCACTGCTGCCTTCAGTTGCAAAGCAAAAATTTTATTATATGTTCCTGAGGTTTTTTTAGTAGCTTAAGTGTTTGATAAACCAGGTGGGGGGAGTGCAGCTAGAAATTTCTCTTCCTTTGCAAAACTATGAGCACAACAGTAAGTTAGTTCAAGTGTGGAAAAAAAAAAAACCCACCCAGATACTTCATAGTCTCATAACTATTGTTAGAGAAAAATGGAATGTAAGTTAAAAATATTCTTTTGCCAAAGAAAACAGGAGGTCCTTAAATAGAAATTAATTGCAATACATGTGATTAAATAGTTTCTAGTTCCAGATTTACGCTTCTGCCTCTTCCTTCCTTCTCCTGCCTCTGATGTTGTGGTGTGATTGTCCAGATCCCCTCCTGACAAAATGACAGGTTAAAAGAATCTCTATGGTTAAAGGTCTTGCAGTTCACTAGGAACATTTTGCCAAGAGTGAGTACATCTTGCCTTGATACTGGCGAACCAAAGTGTAGTGGTTTGTGATGGGGTAGGGAGTGCAGCCTCACAACCTGTGCTAGGTGAAGCTGGAATGGTTTCTCTCACTGTGGCTGAAGGCTTTCTGTGCTAGTTTCACAGGCTTGACTTGGCTTCCATGCATGGTTTTATTGCCAAGGATCATATTTTCATGCTGGAGCCTAGACAAATCAGAGCCACTCATCTAAAGATCAGCACCATCAATACCTCAGCTTTAATACAGTTTGTACAGGAAGAAACTGTTTCATATTTAGTTTTGAATCAAATGTATCTGTTTCAGATATGAGTTTCTGTTTGGTTTTTTTCACACCTCGGGGAAAAAAAAAGTTAAACCAAAACTATCCCTAGCTGCTTGCAACTGTATAACCAAAACCCTTGCCTTATATTGCACTTACCTATACTGAGGACAATGTAACTTGTTATCCTCAGAAGCCTGTAAGTGAGCCTTGTTTAATGGGTGTACTTAAAGAATAAAGATGACCGATATTGGCTAGTAAGGAGGTAATCATGGTGAATTCAAAGCATAGTGACTATGTGTGCTTTTATGGCAGTGTATCTAAACCATGGCTAGGGGACTGCTCGGAGTGGAGGGCAAGGTTGTGGACTGCTCTCTCTTGTGCATGACTAATGGCCGGTATTTGGTACTCCGGGACCAAAAAGGACTGGAAAATACAGGATATTGTCATCATTACACTTACTATAGCTCGTGGATAATTAAGCTGTGTGCTACAATAGATCTGCTTATCCTGCTTTCTAACTACAGGTAGTTAGAAACTTAACATAAGCCAGCCATGTGCTCTTGCAGCTCGGAAGGCTGGTGGTATCCTGAGCTCCATCAGAAGAGGGGTGACCAGCAGGGACAGGGAAATCCATTTCCACTCTGCTCTTGTGAGGTCCCATCTGCAGTACTGCACCCAGAGCTGGGGCTTCCAATTCAAGAAAGATGTGGAGCTGTTAGAGAGGGTTCAGAGGAGGCCGTGAAGATGATTTGTGGCTGGAGCACCTCCCCTATGAGGACAGGCTGAGGGAGCTGGGCTTGTTCAGCCTGGAGTATAGAAGGCTGTGGGGGGATGATATTGCAGCCTTCCAGTACTTAAAGGGAGCATATAGACAGGCGGGGAATCAGATTTTTACAAGGGTGGATAGTGTAGGATGAGGGGAGGAATGGATTTAAGCTACAGGAGGGAAGGTTTAGGTTAGATATCAGGGAGAAGTTCTTTCTGGAAAGAGTGGTGAGGTGCTGGAATAGGCTGCACAGAGAGGTGGTGGATGCCTCAACCCTGGAGGTGTTCAAGGCCAGGTTGGATGGAGCTCTGGGCAACCTTGTCTAGATCCAGGCCTGGAGGTTGGTGACCCTGCCTGTGGCAGGGGAGTTGGAACTCAATCCTTGGGGTCCCTTCTAACCCAGACCTGTCTGTGATTCTGAGTATATATGCCAAAGGGCATAATGTTGTTCAATGAAGTCACTAAAATGATTAGTGTGTTCATAGGTTTTGAAAGTACAGTGCTGTTGCCCTGCTCTTTCAGTGTTAGCAAGTTCAGATCAATTTCCTGAGGCAATATTGTCATGAGAACTCTACAGCATGTAACTAAATCGGGAACAAAGGTGAGCCTCAGGAGAGGGCTCTACTCCTAGACCTGAGTAACAGTTTACATAATTTGTTGGTGCCATTTCTCATGTAAAAAAAAAAAAGGAAATCTTGCTTCTGTCAATGATAATTATGAATGCCTCTTGGTCACAAATATGAGCTTCAGTCAGAGCTTCTGGGAGAGAACTTCCTGCTCTCAGATTTTTTTCCTTTCTTTCAGAGCATTGAATCTTCGCTGAAGTGATGCAATTACAGAGGAAAGAAACATCTGTCATGCAGTGGTGAGACTCATCCATGTGAATAGATCTGGTACAAATAAATGTAAGTGGAAAAGATACTGGTATGGGCCTTTGAGGGCTAGAAAGTTACTAAACACCTCTCACATATCTTGGACTGCACTAATCCCTCAACTACTGCTGTAAAAATTGCAAACTCTTTCCAGTTTCTGGTGAAATGGTTGCAGATGCCTGGTCCCAAGACACAGTTCCCAAGGGGATCTCTGTTGTGAAACTTACTTTCCTGCAGCCTAGGTGCAGCACCTCAATTCCTGAATGGGATTTCCTGCTTACTCTAATGGCTCTTTGCTCAGGGCACAGGTTGAGGCTTCTCAAGCTTCCTTCTCACAACACAGAGAGTGTAGGTGCCTAGTAGAGGATTCCCTGCAGGCCATGGGCTGGGACACCAAGTGTCAGAGCCCAGCAGACTCTCACTGGACTTGGCCCAAAAGCTGCTGATCCAACACCAACAGTGGTTTGCCTGTTTTGTTTTGTTTCCTGTTTATCCTTTAAATAGCAATGATGAATCCGATTAGCTCCAAGACACCAGATGCTATGATAATGTAAGATTCGAATAGCAGATGTGAGAACAGACTCTGGCCTCAGTTTAAATGACGTATTTATTATTGTTTAACACTTTCTTCTGCAATAGAAGCCAGGATTTCTGCTGTCTGAGAAACTCCTTACTGAATAATATGTGCAGAATCAGAACCAATGTAATTTCACTGCATATATAAAAATACCTCAGAAAATGAAATTGCTGCATCTGAAAGAGCAGTATATATTTTGAAATACACTGATCACGGAAGGGTTAAGTGATAAGCTAGTAGAACAGATTTATTTCTGTCATCTCACCTAGGTAAAATAACCAAACATGATAGTTATGGGTAAAGGTCAACTAAGGAAGTGTGTAAAGCTTTGATACTTCTGGTTATATATATGGCATAAATACACAGTACTACTCACTACATTGAAACCCACAATATTTTAACAATTTTATTCTGACAAAAGACATAAATGGCTTGCGCTTCCTGAAAAGGAATTTAGTTTCAGCAAATATTATTTTGTAAGTCTGTAACCCTAATGAGAAATCAGAATTACATATAAATAGAAACAAATGCAGTATTAAATAAAATAACTGAAGTCCTACTTGTTTATGCCTAAGTTTTTACTGCTTCAACGTCACCTTAGCAGTATGGAACTGTGTTTCATGGAAGTATGAAGGAGAAATCAAAGTTGACACATCTGCAAATCTAGTGACTAGGAAGGGCACTGATGTGGCCTGAGCTATGGCAGAATGCACTCTGAATGGGGACCTTCCTCAGCTTTCTCCTGCAAATTATAATGTCTTGGTAGGAACACATGGGGATTCCCTGTGAGTTCCCTGACTTGCCCCATGATTTCGAAGAGTGGTGGTCCCCACTTATGAAGGGATGTCTCTGTGAGGAGATTTAGACCAGCTGTCTAAGTCAAGATGACTGTACTCTTTAGCTTTGGCAGACATTGCCTGTATCTACTGGAACTGAGCAGGTACAAAGCTATGGAAAGGCAAATTCCATTCTCCTAGAACCACAGGTCTTTACCAGCCCAAGCTTGTGGTATGCACTTGGTTCCATCCTTGCCACCCTGATACTGTTTTGCAGAGCAGCTATGGAGACCATCCTCTTTAGCCAGCCAGACTCCAAGGCACAGCTCAACCACAAAGCAGCATATAATCAAGAAGGCAACACTGGCAATCTTCCTTAGCGTAGGAATGTGACTCGAGCACTGATGAAGCATTTGCCATCTAATTTCAGTAACTTCTTCCAACCAGTAGAAGAATCTCTGAGACAGGCTTGGCTGCCAAATGTTACAGGCTTTGAAGTCTGCTGGCAGGTAAAAGCTTTATGTCAGTGACCTACAAAAACATCAAAAGGTTTGTCAGGGAATGCTCTTGCAAGGGCTGGAAGCTGGAAATCTGAAAGAAAATCCTCAAAGATAATATTAAGGACTTCAAAGGTAGGAGGTATGTAGAAAATCAACAGCACTGGTCAAAGACAGAAACAAAAATTTTCTGACTTGAGTAGAAGTTGGAAAGGAAATAGGGAGAAATATGTGCTGCTTTTCATGGTCACATGTGTACGTGTACTGTGTAAGCAGTAGTTATCTTGTCTTCAGCATGTATATATCAGTATGCTCAGAATGTAAATATTTACAACCAGTTCCTCAAAAGGAGACAAATAATTGTATTCCATATTTTTCTTTTTACTTGCATATCGAAGGGTGCTCTTATGTGACTTAATTTTTTAAAAAATAATTTATCACAGTGTCATGAGCACAAGGCACACTCATTAAAGCTCAAGTCCTTCGCATAACCTGCCAGAATCCAAACGTGGGAGACAAAACACTCAAAGTGAAGGTATTGATGTAGGAAATCTACTCAGCTATGGATTAATCTTACCAGTATATGGCTTTTATAACCTCTGGTACTTGACATCTGAAGTGAGGAGAGTTAGCAGGGAGTTCCTAGCTTTACAAACAGACACTGTGAGGAATTGGTCCAGATTTCTGGGGTTGCGAGTTGTTTGTTTTTGTGGGGTTTTTTTGGTTGTGGGTTTTGGTTTGGGTTTTTTTTTTTGTTGGTTTTTTTTTTAGAGTTTGTGGGGGTTTATTTTGTTTATTTTATTGTGGGGTGGGTTTTTTTTTTTGCGTTTTAACATCCAAGAGTCATGGCTACTCTACTGAGATTCAGACTGGCTTCTGAACTTGTCTCCTGCCGCAAAACCTCTGTTGTGTGAAGGCAACATTTATGGGAAGAAGCTGCAAGAATGAGTCCACTATCAGTGCCATTGTGCAATAACTGAAACAAATCAGAAAGGAGAAGGAAAGAGCAGCGGCATGTGAACTTGAACATCAAAATGACCCTGTGAAGAGATTTCAAAATGCCTTATAGCACACTTGTGTGTACTGTGCTTGGTTTACCGTGGTGCCAGCGTGCACAGGGCTGCAGTTAAAATTCCATTGATTTTTTTTTCCTTTTTGTGAAGTTATGTTTTCAATTTTCAGTGTTTAGCAGTTTTACCAAATATGGGAGAGTCTCCTACCACTCTGGACTTGTATCACTGCCTGAGTGCTAGGGATGCAGAACAGAAACATTTCTTTTTTTTTTTTTTATTTTTTTTATTCCCTGTAGCCTCCAGTACAGAGAGAACTTGCAGGCAGATGGTAAGGTAGATATTTCTTTTGTTGCTTTGCATCCATACAACTAAAAAAAAAAGCTCCAAAAAGGAATTCTGTGGATGTATCAAATACAGTAAGAAGGGTTAAGCTGTTCAGATCACCTGCTTAAGATGCAACAGTAAACTTTTTTTTCCTCTCTTTTTTTCTTCCAGAGGAAAATAAACAGTTCCCTTGTCCCTAGGGTGGTAGCAAGCCCAAACAAGGGAAAGAAGGACACATTCCTTCCTTCCTTCCTTTATAACTTGTTGCTGAATTGCTTCCAACACATTCCAGATCTGGTAGGATAGCTTAATTGTCCTCACCTGGAGGCCACTGCCCGAATTCCTGGCAGTTCATATAGCACCCATGGAGTGAGGCACCCCGATCTCTTTCTGATGGAAGTGGGTGATGCACCCAGTCCTGTGGTCATGAGAAGTTTCACAGATTCATTTGAATATGAAGATTTAAAAGCTTCTTGGGTGTAACTGTGCCTATAAATGTTCTGAGGCTGTGTCACCAAACATAATTCCTCCCTAAAGACTTAGAACAGATATGTGAAAGATGTAAAACCGTGTATTGTAATAAGCAGTGGTTGAGTGAAATTTTAATTGCTTCCTTTATAATGAAAGGTCTGTATGGAGATGGGAATGATGTTCATTTGCTTTCACTGGTGGTAAAATAAGGTAATATTGCAAAGCTGTTCAAACAATAACTCTCGTCACAAATGTTATCAGTGAGTATTCTGGGTCATAATTCCCCATTTCTGTAGTTACAGATTCCATTCACACAATGTCAAGAGGAGTCCTGAGATTCAAATCCTAAATCTGTAGTAAACCATCAGGTTTATACTTTTTATTTCTTTTCCAAAAAAAGTAGCTAGGTAATTAGACTAGGAAAATAAAATATTTAAGCATATGGATTTAAAGTAATTTGTCATTGTTATGTGCTTGCTCTATTCCTACCATCACTTATTAAGTATTTTGTAATAAGCTTTGAAACCTCAGTTGTGTTGCCTGCTTTTGTTCCAAGTGAAGCAAAATGATAATGTTGTTACAGATAAAGATGCTGGAATAGGACTGGAAGCAGTTGCTTCCTAGAAAACAGTTTAATGAGGCATTAGGAAGTGCCACCAAACAGCATCTTACCACAGTATTGCATAGATAGCCAGAGTAAGTTTAAATGTAGAGTGGTGATAGCTCTTTATTCATATGTCCACTGCAGAAATGAAAATAGAGACCTTCTGGCCTTCCTGTAAGGCTTGAAAATCAGGGTAAACGTGACTAAAAGAAGTGTGCAAGACTACAACCATGATGAAAAGCAACAGTCAGAATATTAACGATTCTAGAACATCCCAATCAAAATGTATAAATCAGTAAATGTGGCTAAAAATAACATAAGACTTTTGATAACAAAATGAGAGAACTGTATAAGTGGGAGACAAATACAGAAGGGAATGACTAAAACCTTCCCCATAGAGGCATCTGTTTGACCAATGCTACCCTGATATACCCCTAAATTATAATCTAATTGAAACTAGACTGAAATCTTATGTAAACCAGAGCTTTGAATTCTAATGGATAAAGAAACAAATATTACTTTTGAATATATATACTTATCACACTTTGTATAGTCTTGTGTGTGTGTATGTATATATATACACATATATGCTATATCAACAAGTCTGTATTTTAGGTTGTGTTTGGAGATACTGGAAGCTATAGATTCCAATCCTGTAGCTGATTGTGATTGATTTCAAATTATACCTGGCACAGAGTGGTTTTAAACATGGACAGGGCCCCTACTGGAGGGACATTAATGGCATTGTTTTCCTCTTAAATTCAAAAGACTAAGTTCTGGTGCAAACAAGAAAAGTAGCTTTAGTTTTATTTTACTATCACTTTCTAGATACATCAACTATTCCAGTTATATAGGCATTCTTAGGACCTTGTTTTTCTTCATGTAAAGATCCTTAACATGCCATATGAAGGGAATGGAATAAAATACCTGTTCTTCAGGTGGTTTGTACAAATACACTTCTTTATTGCTCCCATAAATACCAAAACATTTGCCCAAATAGACCAGTAGTGACTTAGCCTGGTTTAACTGCTATGACAGCAGAGGGAATATGTTCATACACCTTTGATAAACTGTATGAAACAAAGAGATCTGTAGGTTATTAGCTCTAAAGTTACATTACTACTATTATTTATTTCTTCAGGATGTATTTTATAGATATGCCATAAAACCAGAGTTACGAAGGCAAAGAGGACTACACTGTTTCACCAGTGAGAAGCCCCTGCTCGCTAGGTGTTGAAATGTGAGTTACAAACCTGACCTTATGGCGCCCTCCGGTGGCAGCCTCGATCGTTGCGCACCAGTCAGGGGCTCTATGGGCTGCTGTGGGCTCGCTAGCAGCGGTGGGGCACAGGGCAGCTCAGAGCTTTAGCTTCGTGTCCCTTGCTGTGGCGGGTACCACCTCGGCTATTCTGGCGGAGTCTTACGTTATCTGTGCGAAAGTGATTTACTGGGAAGAGAGTTTTCCCTGCTATCCTTAAATTGAATCAGATATACTCCTCAACTCATGGCTAGTAAGATTAATACAGAGTGTGGGCTTGGGAGATACGTGCTTGAAGAACAAAAGCTCAACTGGATGGGCTGAAAACACTCATCTCACAATCCTGAAACAAATTAGTGGAAGAAGAGGCTGGGATCAGTCCTGTGGAAAGTATTTCAAATAAATATGGGAAGTCAGGATGGTATATGATTAGAGAACTGACAATATGGGATCTGACTGTATAAAGAATGGGAGAGGATGGCCATGATTCATGCATGAAAGGTTCCTGAATTTGACTTGAGTTGTCTTCAATAATTTAAAGCATGTAGTGAAGTGGTGTAAAAATAGACATGTACTTTTACATCCAATGTAAAAGTAGACAAGACCGTATTGCACTTACCCACACAAACCTACCCCCCACCCCCACCCCCAAACCAGCTTTTTTTCTTCAACAAATAACTCGACCTTTTTTAGGCAAAGACAATGTGGCACACTTTATTCAAGTGACAATAAAAGCTTTTATGGTGCAGCTCAGAAGTTTATCAATGAGGCTGGCAAAGTTCATAATTCTTATAAAGACTATGATACAGGCAAGGAGCTGGCTGAGAATGGGAAGGTACGGAGTGATTTTTGAATGGTAAATCCACCTAGAAGAAAGCTATTAGCATGTAATTAGACGTATCATTAAAATTATGCAGAAAACAATGGTTGATTCCAAGAAATGGAAGCATGAAGTAAAATGAAGTTCTACAATACAAACTAAAACATCATACTTCAGAAGAATAATAAAGAATGTACTATGGGAACACAGTATTTGAAAACAGTGAAACAGGTGGATCTAGTTTATACAGGAAGATAAGTGTGATAGAGTTGTAAAATCATCAGGATTTACTTACCACTTGAGGTACTTCCTGCAGAGAGTGACACTGGTAAGACTTTAAAATGGGATATTCAAGTAAATTGGTGGGAACAAAAGACAAACCTCACTGGCACATATGCAGAAATTACTACTGAGTTGACTTGGGGAAAAAACCAAAGACTAAGTGAGATTAGATGTGATTGTTGCATATAAATGCTTTAACCAGTTAAACACTGAGGAGGGAGATTTGCTAAAGTCAAAGGGTGATGATGATAAAGAACAAACCAGTATAAACTGTCAATTTGTATATTGAGATAAGAAATTAGCAGAAAGATGCTAACCTGGAGGAGAGTGTTTCTTAAACAAATTTCCAATTGGAACATGGGAACAAAATCTTCAATGATAAATCTAAACAAAAGAAACGAGGTGATCCCGTGCCTCCAATAACAAGCACTGGAACAGATCCATGTCTCTTCTGGGTTTATATTCTTCTTATACTGTTATTCTGAAGATTAATTAATTGTGCCTTGTTTGCAAATATGACTCTAGAACGTGAATTTATTTGCTTTATGTCATTTGCATTTTAGTCTCAAATTGACTAGAAAAACTTCTGGAGAAGAAACCGTGGCCAATACAGCATTATAGCATGCGTACTGTGGCAGAGTGCGGTGTTCCTCTCTCTCCAGTGTTGAACAAACTGTTCTTCAGGAAATGCTGTTGACTCTTCCCTAAGCTGTCAACCCAGCCTTACCTGTGGAGGATCATATATTTCCCAGATGATCCTATCAACTAAAAATTTGTTGGATGTATTAATTTATTAGAGCCAGCAAGGAAGAAGCTGAATACTACATTCAAAAGGAAAGAATGTCGCTGAATAAGACACCCATACTGGAATGGCTATACAGTAAGTGGTTGCAAGCATTGTGAAATTTCTCCTTTCATAGCATAAGTTGATTGAGAGCTTTGTGCTACTGCTAGATTCTTGTCTGCATCAATATTGCCTTGCAAAAAAAAACAACAAAACCCACAACCAAATGAGTATTTGATGTCCCAACCCAAGAATTCACCACTATTTATACAGTCCTTTTGAGTTCTTTTCCAGAACACTGCCTTTATTAATTAGTATCTGGGTGGAAAACTAGAGCTATTGTGCTTTGGCTGGGTTTTAGTCAAAGTATTTTTTGCTGTTGGAGGAGACTATGCAGCTTTAAAGCAAACTTTTGAACACTTTAATAGTTATTTTCATGTTTGCTCCGCTTTTCCTTTAGATTTCTTGCAACTTTTGCTATTTAATTTTTAATTCAGTGACAGAGTTCTGCAAACAGCAATTTTCAAGTGCACAAGTGAAAATATCCTCAAAATGCTAACACTGTGTTCACTGTGGGATTGCATTCTGCATTCAAAAGGAAGATAATGGATCTAGAATTTTTGGAGAAAAACCTAAAAATGTATATGGATCGTTATCCAAAAGCTTGGAAGATGAGTTAAGTTTTACTGAACCTGTGAGGTACTTAGACTTGCTATGGTAAATGGGAGGTCTAATTATCCATCTCTAGAACCTTTGAGGAATGACCACTAAGACTTTAATTACATTTGTAAGAACTTCCTCTATTTTCTCTTTCTCCCTCCCTAGACTTTTCTTGCTTGTTTTAACCTTTCCTTCTGAGATTTCAACTACTGTTTTGCTTCCCTCCTTCATCCAAGGTAGGTGCTCTGCTTTCAATGAGGTCCTACATTATTCAGGCATGTAATATTTTCCTCACAGGTACTCTCTTCCCAGCAGCATAGGCTATATAGTGTGCTATATCACTACACAAGCCTTATTTCCGTTATGAACAAAAGCTTTAGATTTTCCTTACTGAGATCTTGGAAAAAGTAGAGACCTATGTCTCTTATGTGAAGGTCCCTCTAATTGGAACAATTGCTTTTAGCTGTGAGATGGCACAGAAAACGAACTTGTTGAACATCCATCTGAGACATGGCAATTTCAGTGATGCCTGAAGTAAGCTCTGCAAAATGTGTCTGCAAGAACTGCTCAGTACTTGCATGTCTTGATCTCTAGCCTGCTTTTAGCAATTTTATTCATCCTACTCTTCTGCAGGGCTACAGGCCTCCCTGAACTGCAAGGTATTTCAACAATATTGTCCAGACAACATAACATACAAGCCCTGTGATTTACAATTTCAGATTACAAAAAGAAACGTAATAAGGTTAAAGATCAGGAGACAGGGGGTTCTGAAGGTCAAATGTTTGGCACAACTAAGTTTAGGAGGAGAAATAGGAGGATTAAGTTTACATTTATTTTGCTCAGTTACCATACACAACTGTTAAAGGTTTGGTTTATACTTAGTATCTGTTTGCTTTTGCTGCCTGTTTATACCATCAATTTATTGTGAGATAAACTAACATGTGAACATTCAGTGCTGTGATAATAACTTGGAAACATGTCTTTGCTTGTGGTAAAAAATCACTCTCATCTTATTTTAGATAACAGGGCAATTGACAGTTGACATTTGACTTGGAATGATGTAATTTCGATGATTATTTACTTAATAGTTAAACTGTGTTTCTTGTATTTATATATTCTGCATTAAGATGGACTGTGTGGGTTCAGTCTTGCTGAGCTAGAGCAAAGAATCCTGCCCTACCTTATAAACTGTGCCTTAGCTGGAAGGCAGAGGATGAGCTTTCAGCTGTGGCTTAGGGTGTAGCTCTATGTAGTAATGAACAGAATTTTCTCACGTTACTTAGAGACATACAACTTTATGCCTTAAGGCTGAAAAGTAATATGATCTTTTTTTCCTTCTGCTAGAGTGGAATAAAACTTCACTATTTATTTTTTTTCCTATGAGAGAGATATTAATTTATTTCCTGTACCATAAAAAAGGAAGTGTGCATATGTATATTTATATGTACACACGCACACATGTATATTTACATACCTACAAAAGCTTCCCCCATTTTATTGTAAAACATGTGAAACACTGGCCTATGCAGCATAAGGGCAACTGTCCTGATGGGTATCCCATTTGGACAGTGATGTACATTACGTTCCCTGATGAATTCAGTTTCAAATTTTAATTCCAGCAGACAAGAGCTATACCACAAAGTCCCATAAGCAGTATCTGTGCATGCTGAACAAGTTAAAAGATGTTTAATGGAAGCACTGTCTTGAGTATTAGCAAGTTAAATAACTTCTCCTAGTAATCTGGCTTTAAATGTACTGTTTGTCAGTACTATTGCAAACTGTTAGCAGCAGCAAGATGCAATATTATTAAGTTAGCAAAAATTATTGGCAGCAGATATTGGTACCAATGTGTTATACTTCTAAGCAGTAGCAATAGTAATAACATGTAGTAACATCCTTTCTTAAAAAAAAAAAAAGTGTAGAACAGTCTCTATTAATGGAGAGAAAATTTATATTTCTTTAAATTTTACCAGTTTCTGCATGTTTTTTTTTTTCAGGGTTCTACTTTCTGCCTCCTCTGCAGTTACTGATCCCATGTTTATTTAACAAATGCCTATTTTTTCACGTTTCTGAATTTTACATTTTGTTACCTATACTATATATGTTAGGAACATATATCTTCTTGTTTGCTCCATGCAACTTTACATTCTAAACCGCCTTTACTGAAGACCATCTGGATGGTCCTGAAGGTACATACCCTCCAGCCCTGTTTTTTTTTGTGATTCTGTAATCTTCAAATCAACACAGATATAAAGTCCCCCATGGTTTTCTCAGTAAAATGTGAAGATCCATCACTTCTGCACTTTCTGTACCCTTCCACTGCATTCTCTATTTTCTTATCACTAGACAAGTATGAGCCATTCATGATTCACTCCTTTCCTTGTTGCTTCCTACTCTGTTACCAATGCATTTCCTTTCAAAACTGTGAGCAAATTCAAATACTTTGAGATAGGAAGAAGCCAAGTAGATTTTATCTGTTCCAAGACTTTTGTATCCTAAGATTACAGATCTAAATCAACAACTACTGGGAGCCAGAGCATGCACTAGTGAAACACCTTTCTGCAGAAAATGCTGTTCAATAAAGCAGTTGGATTCTGCATGCATGTCTTCAGGAATAGTTCCAAATAAGTCTGCCACAAAAGCGGTCACAAACTGCCCAAGAAACTTAAATTAAGGTTGTGTCAGGAGGCAACCTTTGGTTATATGGCTTCATATGTTTTTACCACAGTATTACTGCCACATTCAGTGACTACACAGTTATTTAGTATTCGTTTGTATTGTTAAATTAATTTGTAATCAGTATCCAGCACTAGGTTTTAATGAACCCTACAAAATACAATGCAAAATTTAAAAAAATAATAACTACATGCTAACTATTTTAAAAATAGAACATTTGAAGAAAACTCCACCTAATTTCAACCACTTAGCAGCACAGTACACTTCTGCAAATACCTCTAATACATCTCATAATAAACATTTTGAAAATGGGGAAAACTGCAATTATAGGCCAACTTTGAATCTGTTAGGTAACTTACCCCGGGGCAGCATCCTAATAGTGACTCTGTGGCAGATTTAAGGTGGTAGTTCAGATCATATTATCAGCATTTATCTACTCTAGCCATAGAACTATCATTTTTCTTGCCATTGTCACCTGCCTCAAATGCTGTGTCTCAATATTGTTATAATATATGACAGAGCAGACCTGTAGGCAACTGCCTGCTTATGGATACAATCCTAATCCAGTACAGGTTCATGAAAGAACTGCACCTGAGCTCCCTGTCAAGTGGTTCCCCTTCCACATTTCCCTCATCTCCTCCACCATAAATTGCTAGCTCGGAGTACCACAGGCTCCTGGTGCAGTCAGTTGTCTTCTTTCAATCTTTTTCTTCTCCAGTCAATTAGCTCTAAATCCCTCCTTTCTGTTTTGCTCAGTAGCTCCAAGTGTCATCCTCCTGTTTTGCAACACACATGCTTTTCTTGTCTAATCGTTTAATTCCCTCCCAATACCAGAATCATTGTTCAGCCTGTCTAATCTCCTTGCTCAGTTAGTTCCTAGGTCCTCCTTTCATTGGCTTCCTGACCCAAGGTGGCTCAGCCTCCTTTTCTGAATACATTCCTGTTTCTGTAGTGGTCCTTCACTGATCTCTTGTTAAGCTATTTCTTTCTCTTCTATTCTCAATCTTGCCTGACCCTAATGTGCTTCTTTCACCCCCTATCTGCTTTTATCCACCTTATCACTTAGATCAGTGGGATCACTCCTAAAGCAAAGAACTGTTACCTATTCTCAGACCCTGTGTCTAGTGGCATTTTGGTATAAAACAGTCATTACAGGAAAGGCGTTTGAGCTTGTATAGTACTTTATCAACAGCGACTGCTTTAGTCTGTAGAGAGGAACATTGCAGAGACTCAAGGTGGTCTGCAGGGAACATAGTTGCTGTACAGGGTGATGCAGTGTGCTTAGCAGCAGGAGCTGTGAGGAACCTGAACACACTGAATGATGATAGCCCAAAGCTGAGTGTTTGTTACAGAAGGCATACAAATCTGTTTTGCAAGTCAATAATTTGGCACTGTGAACAAGTGCTAAAATTACTCAGCGAAGCTACGTAGATATATGATCTGTTATTACTATGTATTACTATTACTATTAGGCTCCTAGAATGTGTAATGTCTCACATGGTTAATCAGAAGGGCTGCTATAATAATTAACAACTTGTGAAACAATGGGCGGAGACAGGACTTCAACTTTAGAAACCCTCTTCAAGTTACTACATGGCTCCACCACCTTCTATCTTTCCTCAGCTGGTGAGTGTGTAGCAAAATGTTAATTGAGTCCGAGTGTTAATAAATGCAAAATATTGCATACAGTGCATACATAATCCTACTTCTCTGGAAAAAAAAAGTGAACTATATTGACTCAAAACAGCGATGAAGAAATAATGTTCTTGCCAAGGACAGAGGTTTAATGTGTAAAAAGTACTAAATGCTGAACAGTTTTAAAGTCCTTGTAGTGAGAGGAAGTAGGAGGCAGTAGTTTCCAAGAACAGGCCAACAAGGAGAAGAGTTCTGCAGCCCAAAAACCGGAGCCTCACTACTGATTGTTTACAGTGATTAACTAGGCAATTAGATCTGCACACAGAATGTATTAGTGTCCTTGTTCTATTATTCTTTCTACATTACCAATGTTAAAAATGAATTATAATTTGAAGAACACATTATCTTAATGTATATTTGTGACCATAGCTCCTGGAAAACAGAAATGTGGGTCTAATGGAGTTACTGCAGGTTTAAACATAGGGGCTGATACCTCTTGACCAAATGAGAGAGGGATATGATTCCTTTTTGAACAGTTATAAGAATTCAAGCTTTATTAGCTGAAATAAGAACTACAGCATAAATTGTGATGATGACACAGCTTTTAAAAAGCTATGTCTCTTTTGTATAATTCTGTCAACTTCATGCATGCATTGAAAAGCATGGCAATAAAGCACAAAGCTCATTACATTTTCTTCATATATTGAAAGTAATTATTCTTCCATAATTTCATTCTTGGAAATAATTGGACCCAACTGACATGGCATCTCTTGTTAAATAAATTAATATCTGAGTTGAGGCAAAAATTTCTGCCAGCTTTCAGTTTGCATCATTATAAATCAGCAAAGATATAAACAGCTGAAAGGCACTACTTATAAGGTAATTGTAGGACAATCTCAAGAAAAGAATTACAGCTCTACCTAGAAACAGGAATTAGTTGTAAACCTGTTTTAAATGGCTTTAAATTACTGTCAAACATGACATCTTTACAAAGATCCATTATGCAGGCCAAGAATGCCTTTTCAGTAAAATGTTCCTTAAAAACGTCCTTCAGCTTTCTACTAATTTTTAACCAAGCATTATTGAAAGTATGATAGGAAGTTATCACTGATGGCTTCTGGTCTTCTGTTTCATGTATCTAATAAAATAATACAATATTTGAGATAAGATAGAAATAAACATTGAGCAGTGAAATGCCTTGACTTTCAGATCACCAAAAGGTGTCAAGATCAAGCTGAGCTTTGATTCAATTCAGGAAATGATGGAACAAGCTGAACAAGAACGTGTAGTTTCAGTTATCATTTTGCTGCCCACCCATCTAGTCCAAACAAGGTAGGCACGTGAATCACAAGCTGTTCACCGACGCTGACTGTAAAGAAATGCAAAGTACTGCATTTTAGAGGAAAAAAAATCTAATTCTGTATTAATTTCGCACTCATTGTCCACCATATTGGTTCACAAAACTAATATCAGCATTCAAAGCATCAGTATGGACATCTTTCTGTACAACAGCCAAACCCAGAAGCCACCCAACAGTAAAAGCAAGTGAATAGAGGAACTAAAGTAAAAAAGGATTCTTACTACAAAGGAGTGTTTTATTCTCATCTGAAATACTGGGTGCATTTTCTGGACCAGCAGAATATGAGTAATTATTATACTTACAAAAAAAAAAAAAGATTGAATGCCAAATATGGTACTTTAGAACTATGTGTGTAAATGTTTGAAATTAGAGCTAGATTCACTATGAAAGCAGAGGCATAGAGTCTGTACTGTTTCTTAATGCATCTGATACTGTTAATGTACAGAGAGGAGACCGGATAAGTTCTGATTCTGGCCTAATAATGGAAATTTCTAAATACTTACACATTTTCCCCATGACTTTTAAGTTTATGAACTGCATTTATAAAAAATTATCTGGTGTCTTGTACTTTGCAAAGTCATGAGGTATGCTGTAGAGGTAAGAGTTGTTTTCATAGGGGGTAGATCATAGTCACATTAAAAATACCCCCATGGATACAGCAAGAAATAGGGTCAGAAATTAAGGAAAGGCAGAAAGTAGATTTGTGTGTAGCAATTAAGCTCTTGTGGGTTATGGTGTCAATTAACGAAGCCTAGGATAAGTAGTCCTATCCCTACACAGTGGGATATAAGGCAGTAGTGGCACAGAAAGCCTGCAGGCATCGATATATTTAAAACCCGATGCTCTGTACATCCTAAGCTCTCCAAGTTTTTTTTCTATACACCTCTTCTCTCCATATTATTCCCAGATTTTGCTTTCTGTTCAGAGAGATAATCTTCCCACATCTTAAATTCCTGTAATGTCCCACTCATCTGAGAGCCATGCAGGAGATAGGTAAGAAAAAGACAAAAAAACAGGAGGTACAAAGAATTAGAAGTATGTCTCCTCTCTCTGTTCTGCAGATCAAAGAAAGTTTAGGTCAATTTCAGTTTTGTCCTGCAGGCTTCACTCTGAAGATCAAACCTGTGTTATAATCAGCATATGTTTCATGCAGGTGGAGGCTTGTGGTTTTTGAGTGGGTAATACTGCATCCACACTACTTCATCCATACTATTTCACCCACACTGCAGTTTCAAGTTGTATGAAGTGACTAAACATATTCCATTTGGATAATATTAGCTGATGAGGATGTCATTGGGACTAGTCCGTCTCATTATTCATATACAGACATATGAACCGATACATAATTAAATGTAGTTCAACTGCAGATGTATAATTTGCTTCTGTAAAAATCAAGCAACAAAGTAATACTCTGGTATAGCCCTTTGGTAGAATCACAAAACCTTATCACTTACTGCCAATGACTGCATTAATAAAGCAGTTCATTAATTTCCCTGCAAACCATGCCAAACTCAACAACTACAACATACATACCTAAGAGATAAGACAGGTTTCACAAAAAAGGCCCTGGAACTGTTCTTCTTGCTCCACTAGTTATTAAGTTTTCAAATATCATAGTACTTAATATTAACCAAATGAACAATCTTACTGAATCTATATGGACCAAAAATGAACCAAGTGCAAGTCTATGGCAGAGACCAGTGCTATACAAATGACATTCAGACTTGACAAACACCCACAGTACAGCAAACATCTTAGAGCTTACTTCACCTTACATAAATTAATGTTATTCTTTGCCACCTTTCACAACATTTGTAAATTGTTCTTCCTGACATTAATGTATGCTACACTGGATCTACAATAAACAACAAGATTTTTTATTTAATTATTAGATGATATGTTGTTCTCAGAATATAGCCGGGTGTACTATGCCAAGTGCCAACAGCAAATAATACAGGTTCTTCCTGTTCTGAGAGAAACCAAGTCAGAGCATCTTCTTATTTGTTAATCTAGACTCCATTTAAAAAAACATGTACTTGCATAACTATTAGCAGGACAAAATATTCACTCCATAACAATTTCTTATAATCCTGACTTTTATTCACTCCTTAAAACTCAACCAGCTAAAATCAAGATTGACTGAGGACATAACTTGAAAATCTTAAGGGTTTATGAAGAGTTGAGCAATTTTATTACTGCTTTTTATTATGCAGACTTTTTTTAACTTGTGAAATTGAAGAACTGCTCAGGCAGATACTGCTGCTTAACACTTCAGACACAGGACCATTAGCCTAACACTTGCTGTTATGAGGTCTCCTAATGTCTATTATAGGGTTTTAAGGCTTTAATAGTATATATGTATTTTTCTTTCTACAGGTTTCCCACAGTCTTTAAAGTGCACTTTCTAGTTCAAATGGTTTGCCTACTATGGATGGTCTTATAGAGCTAGTAAGAAGTTTGAACTACCCCATGGACTATACTAAAAGTCCAGTTGTCGATTTGATGTTGCTTCCTGAGAGAAACTACGCACACTATTATTAACACAGGTGACAG
The DNA here is from genome assembly GCA_013399135.1 of Heliornis fulica. Taxonomy (NCBI): domain Eukaryota; kingdom Metazoa; phylum Chordata; class Aves; order Gruiformes; family Heliornithidae; genus Heliornis; species Heliornis fulica. The sequence continues at coordinate 913,772 of VXBZ01009878.1, read as the reverse complement.
GCGTGATACTCTTTGTTTTGTTCCAAGCTCTAGCTTTTCTACCTCTCCACCTCTAGTTTTTACTTTGGAGACACATTTGAATTGATGTTGCTGTTATTTGCTACCTTGGAGAACTCTCACATTTGACTTGTACCAAGAATACCAAGGAAACAAAATGCCTACAATGTATAAAGTATTAAAACGCAGCAGATCTTAAATTGCAAAACCAAGAAGGATCTTTTAGTCACAAAAGGATTTGATCTGCATAGGTGATTTTATCAAGGATGTGCTTAGCCATGGGTGTTGTTGGTAACTGATGAAATAATGGATCAATATAAACCTCATGTTTTGACAAAGTGCCCATTCACCAATCGTGCTAACAAGGTTATTCTGAATAAAAGCAACATTCAAGAGTAGAGGCAGTTATAAGAAACAGCAAAGGTCTGTGTGTAGTTTCCTAGAAGTTGATAGGTCTATGTGAAATTATTAAAGGACAAGTTAAAAGAGAAATAAAATGTGGAATAGAACATGGCACTGGCTAGCCTTAAAAAGTAGGATAAGGACACTGCAGAAGACAAACATAGCAGAACACAAGTCATGCAAACAACAAAGGTTAGCGTGGCCCAAACAGAAGGACACTGGTGTAAACGAAGGTAGGTTATATTAGATAGCTAGTTCTGTGGAAGGGTACAACCAACCTAAGCTTAAGGAGGGGAGAGGACTTGTAAATAAATGCGTAGCAGTATCATGATGCTCTTGATCTTTGCCAAAATATCTCAGATTTAAAAACCAAGATATTTTTACAAACATTCATCTTATAAAACAAGATTAATTTATTAATGATGTGGGATTCTGCTGTATGCTTCCTGAAGATCAGAAACACTTAAACAGTTGATGATTCTTTTTCCCAAAACACCATTGTACAGCAGATATTTTAATGCAGGGAGATTACTGATTTGTCCAAGGTCACAGAAAAAGTAACAGAGAACCAGATTCAGTAGTCCTGACTCTCATGCTCTAGAAAACATGAAGAATTTGATATTTTGAGACTCCCGCTTTTACATCAAAACAAAAAAACTTGCTCCAAAATCTGTGTGTGTTTGATACCAAGACTGGGGAGAAGGAGTGAAAGAGGAAAGTATATGTGGTGATTCACAATGAAGACTTCTTATCAAACTGCAGCTTCAGTCCTGCTGCTCCAGGCAGGTGTATTTGCAAGATATAGGAATACTCAATAAATGGACTGACTAATGTATGCAAACACTCTAGTACTACTATCACAAAAGAACAACATTTGAAGATATTAAAACCTTTTTTTAAAGGTATAAAACCCTCTTTTAGATTAAAAATGGATATACTGAATCTAACCAGGCAGGGGGATTGGACTCGATGATCTCTCAGGTATCTTCCAACCCCTACAATTCTGTGATTAGTAACCACATTTTGATGGTTTGAGCAGAGAAGTTGTTCTTTCATTTTAGCATTAACCATTGCACCAATACAGACTTTAAATATATAACTGACCAGTTCCTGTAGAAAGTAGACACTTCATATCCATTACCACGTGTCTTTCTGAGAGATATGACCACAGGGGAATATCCAATGTAAATACAGTTATGCTGGCATAGGTGTTTTTACTGGTACAGCCTGACTTGGCAAACTGTTATTAACTCTGCTGCAAAAAGCATCCGTACGGGTGTAACTGGTTTTGTAGGAAGGCTGGCGGGGTGCTCCTGCTGTACCTGACGTGGCTCTGCCCGTGACAGGAATTGCCTTCCCGGACCTACTCAGGTGACAACTCATTCGACGCTGTCTGAAAGTCAGCCTCGGCAGCTCCTCTCACGGCCCTAAAAAAAAAAAAGTGTGGCGAAACCTAAGTCAGAATCTGCCTTACAAGGTTTATTTCGTATTGCCTCTACATCTATACGACGTTCGTATCGCGCTCAGGAATCACGCTGTACACCCACACAAAGACACCCACCTCCCGCCCCGTGGAAGCGAACGACAGCAGCCCCCCACGGCGAGAGGTGCCAAGCCGAGGATGCCTGAGGAAATTAAAGAGTCGGCTGAGGCCGAGGCACCGACCCGCCGCGGGGGCGGGCCCGGCCGCCAGGCTCCTCAGCCCGACCTCCAGGCCGGCACAGCCAGCGGCAGGCCCGGCCCCGCTGGCGCAGAAGGAAACGCCCCTTCTCTGTCACCCGTGGGGGCGCGCCCGCTGGCGTGGGAGGCGGACAAGGAGCGTTAATTACCGGCGGCCCCATTGCACAACCTGTCCGCGCCACAGCTCTGCAGGCGAAGCTCAGCGCGGGCCGTCCTGCCGGCGGAGCGGGGGCCGAGCGGGCCCGCCCCCCTCCCGGCATTCCTTGCGCCTGCTCGGCTGGCCTCGGCTCCGCTCGGCTCGGCTGGGCTCCGCGGCTGCACTTCGCCATGGCCGCCTATAGCAAGTACCTCACCGTGCGCCACTCCGCCATCGCCGGGGCCTCCGCCGCCGTCTGCGCGCTCCTCTGCCTGCTCAACAAGCGGCGGGCGGCAGCTCAGCACGGGTGAGCGGGCACGGCCGGGGGAGGCGAGCGGCGGGGCTGGGGGCCAGGCCTGGGGGGCGCGGTTCGGGGCTGGTCGAGTCGTGTTGCGGTGCGAGCGCCGGGAGGCCGAAGCAAGCGGGAGCTGAGGCCGCCTTCGTCGGCTCTGGGCCTGGTAGCGCTAGTCCCGGCTGTTCCGGGGCGCTGCTGCCCACGCTCTCCCCCGAGGAGGTGGCTCTTGTGCAGGGGCCAGTCTGCTTCCCCACCCGCCTTCCCTGAGGGGCTGTCAGTGTCACTTTTGCGAGGATCCCACCACCGGCACCTTCTTACTCGGTGTATACGCGTTTTCCTGGCTTTGAGCTAACGTTAACGAGCGGCTAATTCGTAGGGCTGTCCTAGGATGCCTGTCTGTAAGGTGAGTGGTGGAGCCCAGCTGTTGTAATGCTGCCGTGCGGCTGTAAGGCACAGCGATAACAGTTTCCATGGGCAGTACCAGGTTATTTTGCCCGTGAGGATGCCTTTCTGGAACACGTGTGACAGGGTATGTGTTTGTCAGTCTCCTATGGCATGCTTGGATACAATACAGTGTGGTAAGTGAAGAATACACCTCAGACTCGATCTTTGTGCAATTTTAGTGTATTTGTGGCTGTAGGTTGTTGACCATGTACTAAAGATCTGATATGTTACAGTAGTACAGTTAGATACCATGTAGTTGCTGCAGACTTATCCTGATGCTAGAACTTGATGGTGAAATGGTCTTACCCAACAGAATTAAGTAATAACATACCTGTGATTAAGCAACAATCCAGTTTTATTTTACTCAATTCCTTTCATACACATGATACCTTTGAGACCTTCATAAGGTTAGGTAACTTTGCCATACAAGTCAGAAACTGGCATACTGCTGAAAATTCATGTTTGCTACCTTGCATTGTTTGTACAAGAATAGAAGCAGTGACATCTCAAACAATTGCTGGTAGCTACTCTTCTATCAAACTCATAGGGATTTTTTTTTTTGGTGTCTCTGCTTATTCTTGTAAGAAAGAACTTTATAGAACAGCTATAAAGTGGTGAGATGGGAGATTTATCAATGCTATATTGCAATATTTTCATGCTTAGTGTATTACAGTGATCTTTGTAAGAAAGATTAGACCATGTGGAACTTCTGGGAACATCTACATTTAATTCGTATCAAGAATATTCCTCCAAAGTGCATCTTCCAACCTTGTTCCACTTCTCTTGAGGAGTGGTCTTAGAGCACACAAGCTGGTTTACATTGAGATCAGAGCAAATATTCCAAATGTAAATGCAATTCCAGTGTTGTTTTGAAGTGTATTTAGTATATTCCCACTACTAGTAGCATTCAATTGATAGGAGCAGGCTAGAACTTGTCCAAAGTCATCTCCCTACCCCTGAAATAAATATGGGTCCTGGATTGTCCCAATAAATTGTTTTGCTCGCAGTTCTTGTGATGTTGATCTGCAGCACTTGACAACAGCAATGTATCTGTTAGCTTGAGTGTGAACATACTGAAAGTCAGACTTTCTTTGGAATGTTCCTGTAAGAACCTTGATTTAGCTAGGTACAGGGTTAACAGTAGGAGCCATTCTTGTATATTAGGTGGAACAAACACTGTTACAAGATTAGTAAGAATTGGAAATTGGAGGTAAGTTACGAATTATGTTTCAGCTAATTCAGCAGTTCAGTGGACTTGTGAGCATCTGATCTGTCCTGTTCCCTCTGTTCTGCAGTCTTTCTGATACCTTAACCTTTACTTTTGTTAATCTCCTCACAGTCCATTTTGCATTCTCAAATCAGTGAGAAATGCAGTTGCTAAAATAAGTACTGTGCTTATAAACTTGATTGTTCCACTTGTGCATATGTGTTGCTTTACATTTTTTGAGTTCCTTCACGGCTTATTTACTACTAATGCTGTATTGTGGCCATAAATACTAAATTCATCCAACTGTGACATCCAGCATTGAATTGTTTCCACACTAGCTGTGCTGCTGCTTGAATACTTTTTTTGTTTGCTTTTTGTTTTAGGATGATTTTTGTCCTGGTCTTTATTCTTCTCTCCATGCTTCTCTGAGACAATCCTTTCTGGGAGCCTTACAGAATGGTACCTATCAAGGCTAGGAAGTAGCTGTGATGCCTAGACAAACCATCCAGTTACTACCATTGCCTCGTCTAGGGATAGTCTCATGATTTCATGTATCATTCATTTCTTAATGCTTTGTTGCTGATGTAAATTATAGCATACTTCTGGAAAGGAATGTCATTGTGCCAAATCTTTACTTATTCTAGCATCCTTGTGCTGGCATATGATGCTGACATACAATAACAGGTGGTAAAGTTTTGTGCAGTAATGATAAAATCTCTGGGGTCTAGCGTACCCTGTAATTTCAGCGTTGCATTTCTCTCTGCCTCTGGGAAGAGGGAGAGATTGGAGGGAATGGCTGCCCTAAACTTTTTTACTTATTCCTATGGAGACAATTTCACTTGGCAGTTTAGGTAGTCTAGAAGAGTACTGGTAGTGCATCTGCTGCTTGAGGTTAACTGAGTAAAGTGTGTGAGGAATAATGCCTAAAAATGTTCTGTCATGTTAGTGTGAGGTGAATATCAGCTTCTTGAATTCTGGAAGGTGAAATCCAAGTTTTGAGGTTTCCAAAGGAAAGAAGGTTGCAGACTTCAGTGTAAGGCTAGCATTTTGCTGCTTAACATTCAAGTGAACCATGAAAGTGTTCTAGTGCAGCTGTGAACTTAACCTTCTAAACTTATTTCCTCACATAGCTTATTTAAGAATACACACTTAAGTATTTATCCTTATGTATACTTTATGTTTAAAATAAGGTATGCTGTTGTATCCCATTACTCTGGAATAATGGTCTAGCTTCTGTTTTGTGTGCTTCTTTTAAAGTTTTTACTGGAATGTCAGCAATAGTTCAGTATCACTGCTGGACAAAGTTGAAAAGTAAAAAAAAAAACAAAACCCCAAAAAACCCCCAAACATACAAAATAAAAGGGGGAAAAAATTCAATTACTTTAGCAAATCAGATGTGTTTGAGTGTATAACAACAAGTTATCTTATGCCGACTTGTGTGTGTCGTTTTTTTATATAGAATAATTAGTTTTGATGGCAGGAAAGAAAGAAGTGGCAACTTTCACCTACTTTTCTGCTGTTAGACAATAGGGGCAATGTCCAGTACAACTCCTATCAAGAACTAATATATGAATAATTAAGCTGTATATGTTATGCTAACCTACTTTAGTAGGTCAAAGATCGCTTAATTAGTGCTAGGTGGATTAGTCACAGATGTAAGAGCTATTACATCACTCATCATTTTTGCAGAACTAAGAGGTGGCATCAATTACTGTTTACAATGTATTTTAACAACAACTTTCTAAAATTCTCCAAAATGAAAAAGCATAGAACTGTTTGTTTATAGTAACCTGTTAGTATTTCATGTTGCTTCCCTGGAGTAAAACATGGAGAGAAAAAAGCACAGTTTCTTTGAGTTGCTCTCCTCAAAAAAAACCCAACCCAAAGCAAAAAACAAAACACCTAAAAAACCCAAACCCTGTTGCCTTGGAAAAGCTTAATCTCTTCTCATGAGGGGTAGAAGTTGTTATATGTAAATGCAATTATGACTTCAGCTATCATATTGGGGTTTTCTAGAAGTTCTCGAGAGATTACATTATCCTGGGTATATGACAGAGAAGACAAGGTTTTAATCTATCATTAGTTGTTTCTGCAAACAGATTTTGACTGGCACTGATAATCAATGTCTTGACAGTTGAAAATCTTACTTCCATTTAAGGAAGTAACTCATAAAAAGTGTTTTAAAGACCAGTGACTCTATTTTTTCCATGGTTGAGTATTGGACAAAGATTTTATAGAGTGGGGAATGAAGGAAAACCAGCAGAAGTCAGATCAGTATTCTTTGCACTTTGCCCCCTGTCAGTTAAAAAAAAGTTTTATGCCCAAGGCTTTGTCACTGAGCAAGGTCTGAAAAGACTGGCTTTTGGAATTAATTTTATACCAAGTTATAAAACATGTTGAAATAAAATTTTGAACTGATATTTAGTTTCTTAAATGATTTTTTGTTCTGTACTACAAGTACTGTCTGGTTGTTGGTGAATGTGACAAATATTTGTCTTTTAACAGCTGCTGTAGTAGGGTTTAGCATTTTGTTGCTATGAATTACTATCTTTATTGAACACAAATCATTTCAGCCTTCCTGGCAGAACTTAAGTGGGGACTGTGGTTCACATTTGTGCCAAATGGCCAAAATTGTTGAAATGCCAAGTGCTTCTTCACCTACGTGCCCCCAACCTTTACACTTTTGCATCTCCAGTTTGGTTCACCTAAACATTGTAGTTCTCGAAACAAAGATGCTAAACCCATATGAAGTACAAACATTCAAAAAGATGTTTAATGCTGAAATGGGGCTATGCTGTCTAGGATTGTAAAAGGAAAAAACCCAAAGCCTGTAAGGTTCAACATATGTAAAATAAGATGAAATTATTACCTACAAAAATCTATAATACCATGTCTGTGTTATGAGCTTTGTCTTGAATATTAGATATTACTGCCTCAGTTACAGAATAATTGCTTAAGATTAGATTGCTTCAAAAATAAAACCTTAAGGGATATTGCATAAAGCAGCTGGATATTGTCTGCTATAGCTGTAGTGAGAATTATTCCTGAATATCCAGGTAGTTTAAAGCACTTGTACCAGTGCAGAATGAATGTAAATACCTTCTTGAAAGTAGTTCAACTTACACAGCTTTCTCCTGGAAGAAGGGACTGAAAGGAGTGATAGAAGGTAATTAGGGTAAAGAGATTGAAGCTGCAAGAGTAGGGAAAGGGAAGAGACAGAATAGAGTTAACAGGAAGGAATTTCTAATATATAGAATGGTGACAAAATAAAAAATAATTAGAATCTGCTCCTTGACACACTAATCTTTCTGATCACCCAGTCATGCCCAATAATATCCAAGGGGATGCTAAGATATGGATGTTTAATTTTGTATTATCTGACTTTCTGAAATGCAAGTGCTTGGCATCCCTCCTGTGGACAAGATGTGTATAAGGGCAGAATATTGTCTGCTTGGGGCTTTAGATGCTAGACTTGTCTAAAACAAGGGGAAAGGCTCATTTGAGTTAACAGAGTTGTTGGCACAGTCTGTATCAAATAGGATTTTACACAGTTTGTCTTAGATGACACATGATCTATGCACTTGCCTGTCATTTGGTTTCTCAGCCTTTTGCTTCTGATGGAGTGGAAATAGGTATCCTATTTATGGGATTGGATGGACCTTCTTGTGAACCTGCAGTTTGGCAGTGATGGATACAAGTACAATCAGAAGCGAAGGACGTGTGCAAACACTGGAGGAGCCTTCAGATATAACATAGAAGTTTAAACATGTGGCAGTTTTAACTCGCTTCAGATCATGCATTTCATATGGAAACAGGATGCTTAGGATGTTATTCTCTTTTGTTAGTTTGCCATATTTCTTTAGGCTCTGAAGATGTTTAGGCGAACCATAATAGTGTGGAGACCTGTTATAGTCAGGTCCCCCATACTGTTTGATAAGAAGGGAGAAATTACACTGCTACAGACTTGTGGACTGCTTCCATGTCTATAGAAGCTTTAAGGGTAACCTGCATGGCCTTGTGAAAAGCTAGCAGGTGTGTGTGTGAAGACCAACAAAACCCCCACAACTCTACACAGCTGCATCAAAATAGGTTTATCTAAAATGTGACTGTTCAGTCCACTGCTTGCTATGTGTGCACTGGCAATTAAGAAAACAACTTAAAATCAAACCCCAAAATATACAGGTAGGATTACTAGAAAATGCATCTAAAATCCAATCTTGCAGAAAAACTTGCTTGGGGCTCCAAAAAAAACTGTCTTCAGCTGGAGGGTATAGAGACAGGAGAAACCAGATGACTCAGCCCTACTCCTAGCATTTTGACTGCCTTTGTTTTGAACCTGTGTAGTTAATTAGTGGTTTCTCTCAAGTTGTAAAAAAACGATTGCTCTTGAAGCCAAGATATAGTGTAAGAGCATGTAGCATTGTGAAACTTTCTTCTTCACTTTGCAGGGAACTAGCTGAAGTTGTCTTCTACTGTTATCCAGCTTTGCCCAGAACACAAGCTTATGGAGAAATAATAGCTGTGAGTTTTTTTCTTTACGTGTGTGTAAGGGATAAGAGAGGACATGATGGACAAACACCATCCAGATTACCTTGGCTAGGTGACCAGGGTGAAAGAACTTTAAAACTGTTCCCATGAGAACTGACCTTCCTGTGAGAAGGAAAGCACAAGATCCCAGTGAGAACTGTACCTTCATGTGGGGGAAGCCATAACCTTGTGACAGTGTAATGGAGAGATGTTGCTAGCTGGTCAAGATGGTAAGTTGCCCATGGTTAGCTGGTCAGGCTCACAAGTCCAGCAAGGCCTGCTGTATGTATTGGCCCCATGTGCAGTGACCCAAGCTTGTAGGATATTAGGAAGTCCCTCGGTGGCACTTGGAGACAGACATCAAGTGTCCCTTGAAGCTGCAGGGGATGCCCTGGTGATGCTGTGCCTGCCTCCCTTCACTGCTCCAATGTAGACCCTTATCATCCTGGTGCTCAGTGGTGTTGAGAAGATCCCTGGATTAGCAAGGCTCTTAAAACATTATATTCCTTAAAACAGCCTAGTGAGCCTTTCTCTCTTACAATTGCTATATGCTTGAACACAGCTCAGTAAAGCTTTCTCTTAGCATAGCTTAGCAAGGTTTAAAACAAAAGTTATATTGCTGCTTTGGTGTGGCCTCCTGTTTGTGCATTGGAATCCTCTTAAAAGAAACCTGTTAACTTCAGTGGTAACAATGTGTTACTTCATTATTGAGATATAGACTTCTACTGAAACTTGAAATTTTCTCTACAACAGTTTTGCTTTGCCTTCTCAAATGTTTGTAGGAGGTTTTTGGCTTTAGCAGTGCAGAGCTTTTCGGGGTCCCTGCTTGCTGTGACATAGCTGTCTGTGACCTTCTCAGTCCCCTTCCTGGTTGCCTGAATGCATTCCCTCCACATTATTTTTGGTTATGCTGCAACTAGCCGCTTACCTAGAGCCAAGAAAACTCTGCTCTCGGGTTCTGTGTGTGCTCAGGGTATTCTGCATAAATAGCCATGCTTTTGGACTGTGCCCAGGTTTGAGTAAGGCTGCTGCCCTTGACCTGAAATAACCATGCTGTTGCTCTTTTTGTCTGCATGGGGTATGCACTATGAAGCTGTGTCTACCAGTGAGTTCTCTGAGTGGTGCTATACTCTTCTCACTATAGCGGTTGTTTCTTCACACTGTGATAAGGCAGGCTATTGTATTCCATCTTTACTCATCTGAATTGTATTGTCTTTACAGTGCAACAGTAGTATTTGACTCAAAACTTGCCTGAGAACTGCACAAAGAATCATCAGCTGTTACAGAATCATTTCTTGTGTGTTTTTTTAAAGCTACAAAAAATGCCTAGTGCCATTCTAGAATACAAAAATTACAAAGGTTGCTTAGAGATAACAACTCTCTGAAAAGTGATGCTGATTCCTGAAAGGGCCTTCACCGTGTGTTAGGCAGGAGCTAGTCATCCTACTCAGCATCCTACTCAGGAAGCTAGCATGACCTGAAATTTGTAGTTTTTTTTGCAATTAAGCACAAATTAGCATTTTAAAACCTTTATTTCTTTTTCACCTTCCATTAAACTGGAAGTCTTGCTTATCTATTTTCATCTGCAATTCCCTGTTATGCTTAGCTCAGTGTAGATTGCATCTGCTGAACTTTGTTCTGGAAGGAAACAGGTGTTTCTAGTCAGTAATCTTTAACTTTTTCTTGTTTGCTAATAAATATTACAGAACTAGAATACCTGAGACCTCTCAGTAAATAGACCAAATGGCTTGAAGGCTTTTCTCAGTTGCTCAAATCACTTCCTTCAGTAGTGTTGAGAAATATCCTTTTTGAGTAACTGTCTTTCTTTTGTTTCTTCAGAGATAGTACTTTCATTGATACAGATGTAGCGTTAAACCCAAAAGACTGAGTGTTGTGACCAACACTTGGAGACTGAAATTGTGCGGTAGTATCAAGTTTTCTGCCTCCTCCGAGTGCTACACTGCCACACTTGTAGTAGCATGAGCTGCCAAATGCCTGTACAGAGTCCTGAAACACTTTTTATATTTTCTAAGGTCACTTAAACCAAGTGCTGCCTTATAGCAGGGTCCGTGTGGAATTCAGACCAGGTTGTTGAGAGTTTTGAGCAATCCGAACTGGAAAACATCCAATGACAGATTCCACGCTCTGTGGACAACTTGTTACAATGGTCTGTTATCATAATACTGATATTAAATAAATAAATCTCTCATAGGTGAACTGTCATTTTACTTTTTGCAACTTAACTATTTTCAAGTTTGGCATTCGTAAGTTCAAAAAAGTAATTTACATTCCTGGATGAGATTGCTTTATAGTGTATGCCGTACATTTTTTTTTTTTTTCAGTAGTTGTCTTTTGAATAATTGTTTTTGTAGCCTCATTTTTGTCACTCTACTTTTTTTTTTCTTTTTGGTCACATAAAGCAAGGTCCTGTATTTTCTTAGTGTCTGTAATGTAAGTTGGCTTTTTTTTTTGGTGAAATGTAATGCTTATGGCGAACTGATGGCTGGAAGTAAAAAAGCTAATTCAAATCCAGAGAACAGGAGAAAAATATCAGGACTTGCATAGAAAGTAAATGGGAGAAATTAATGGTGAATGATCACTGTGCAATTCTGTCTTTGGGGTAGAGAGGAACAGACATGTGTTGCCTATGGGACATATCACTGCTGAATCCAGTGCTGCTCCCACTCAAGCTTGCTTTACCTTGGGATCTATCATTGTCCCAGCCAGTTTGGCTTCAGCATCAATACATATGCTAAGGGAAGAGTTTCATTGGGAATAACTTACAGTGAAGTGAGAGTAACTACACTAAAGCTCAAAAGTAGAGCTTTTCTGCAATTTGATAGTCGCTTCCTGAGCTGTAGTAATATTGACTGAATGTGATGAATTTTACTACCCTGAGCTGTTTCATAGCCATTACCTTACTACATCACTAAGTCAAGCATTAGTAGCACTTGCACTTCAGGGTACTCTTATGGCACAACTTAACTCAGACTGGAGAGCAATATGTGTGGATGGGGTATTCACTAAAGTTAACATTGCGGTAAAAAGCAGCTGTATGTTTCTGCTGCTCAACAATGGCCCCAGTACCCAAGGAGCTATTTACAGCAGAGAATTCAGACAGCATGTAGCACTTACCTTCTTTCACCAACAAGGCTTATGATGCTATAACATTGAGTAAATGAGAGATCTAGAATAATAGAGAGCTTGAATCCATTCCAAACATTAGAGCTCTCTGCTGTAACTAGATAGTCTTGTATTCTTGCTGACTAATTGAGGGTGTTATTTAGTCTCTAAATTCAGCGAGAATGTGACCACAATTCTCACAATGTTCTACAATATAATGTAATGGAGTCTGGAGCAATGCCAGTAGGTATCAGAATGAAAAAATGAGGCTCATGAGAAGAAGTTCTGCAGTAATTGGCCTGTGGAAGTTTTATTCTAGGCAGAGCAATGGTGCAGTCTTTTCTTGCAAGTAAGAGTTTTACTTGTTACAATAGCAAGGAATTTTTAATAGCAAGAGCAATGTTTTTTGAAACTATGTAGCCACATTTATTTTTCTGCTTCTAGGTAGTCCATGCTTCCTTTATTATTGATGTATTAATCTTGTTTTGAGCTTGAATGGATTTTTTTTTTAGAAAAAAAACCCACAACACTGCCAAAGCTGCTCTCTTATTAGTTTTTGATTTTTTACAAATATTTAATCTTTCTTAAGCTTTATAAGTTGTAAGTACATGTGGGAACACTATTTCTGAACAGTCATTTCACTTTAATGGATAATCAGTTTTAGCTACTGAATTTCTCTCAACAGCTACTGTAGGAGAAAAGTATGAATAAATATATCAAAAGCATTGAACTGTCAATTCAGGGTGGCTTCATCATATTGCTATTTTAATGTATTCACTTCTGATCCTTTTAGAGCTGAAATAGTTGGGTGTTTTGAGTGTTGTTACTTCAAACATTGGCAGGCCTTGAAACAACAAAGCTAGCACTTACTATAGTGTATCTGGAAGAGCAGCATACTTTCATTTTGCATTATTGCAAGTCATGAGTCATTTATGAAAATACCCACATAGTTTGATCACAACTTATTCACACCTAAGAATATTCCTTCTCCTTGCCCCAAACCACATGTGATTGGACTGATCTGTACTTAAGGATTTTTCTTTTTAAATGAGTTAGTCTTCTATACTCGGGAAAAAATTGCAAGGTATTTTGGGAGTTTTCTTGTATCAGCAATATGTGCTTTTCTGTCACCAGGATGAAGTCTTTAACTAGATTGTTGCACATTTACCATTTCTGCAAGTATACTTCTGTCATGCCTGACGGAAGTGTTACATACCTTCTGAACTTTAAAGTTATTATTGAAGTTGCTCTCTGCTGCCCTTCCCGTTCTTTGTTCTGTCATTTGCACAAGTAGTCTTACAAGATTTTTATCTTCTCTTCTCAGGCTTCTATCTCATCATTATTGTTAATTAAGTTCTTGTTAAACTGGCATCTCTTCCTTTCTCACTTTCATGGTCTCACACTTCCCATCTTTTCTCATATGCTTCTGCTACCTCGCCTCTTCCATAATAACTATTTCTCTTCATTGGTCAGTGACATTCATAGATCTTTCCAGTAATCATAAATTAAAATAGGCATGGTTTCATCCTAAATATTTTCTTTGCAGAGCTTGAAAGCACAAGTGTGAAATGATGCTGTTGATAAAGTTGTGTCATAACTGGTTGTGTGACAGCCTGCAGTTGTTTTGATGTTGGAGACAGAAGGAGCAGTGCCTTTTATGGTTTCTGCTTCTCTGTAATTTCCTAGGTACCATCTTGAAAGATTATGAACATTGTCATTTTAAGGCAGCCTGCTTTCAGTGTTTTAGTACAATGGTTGAGAAATGGTAGTTTACAATTTAATGTTTAGCTGTCGCTTTTTAGATGACACAAATGCCGAAGTTCTCTCAGCAGCTTCATGTGCTTGTCTGATGCTTGAATCTTCAGGAGGAAAGGCAGGCAAACTAACTCCTAAGTGTCATCCTGCCTTTCTTAAAAGGAGAATGAGAATAGCATTATAGTTTTAAATGTTTGTTTAGCATTAGCCGATATTTTGCCTGAAATGTTCTATAAAATGTGGGGGTAGTAGAAAGGGCAGAATAAAAACCTGCTCCCCTCTCAGTGCACACCTGTGCAGGAACTTATTTGACAGGATCGGACTTCTTTTTTTTCCCACCTTGCAGTGCATGTTTATGAACAAATGAACTGTGCGATTTGAAAGTAAAATATGATGCAAAATAAATCTGTCTGGCTTATGTAGATAGTGTGAAACATCAAAGTTGGGTTGCTTGGATTGCTGAATCTGCATTTGCATAGCTTTCACTTGTGGCCAGAGGAACTGTTTAGACAACATTGCAAAGTATATATTACAAACAGAAAATTACTGGGTGCTCATGATACAGAAACTAAGGTAAAGCAAAACTCAGGATGGAAAAGGGCTTAAGTTTACATACGTCAAACTGAATGCTGGAAGAAGTAAGGTTTCACTGAAATAGTATTTACAAAAAAAGCTTTATGTGAAGGCACTGTACTGCTTTGAAAGAAATAGACAGCGATGTAATCCTGTGCTTTCCTTTTTGTTTCTCCTATGTAGAGACAGACGTGTATGTTAATAACAAGATAAATATTTTTCTTCTACAGTAAAAGAAGTGGAAAACAAGCATTGCAGAACAATGAGGTAATTCTTCATGTAATAAATTTTTAATGTTAGCAATACAGTGGGTTTTTTAACATTAAGTCCTGTAACTGTAGTTTTATTTTGAACAAAATGATGGCTGTTGTGCAAATATGGTTTGAATGATGCTTTCAGACTTGCACAGGTGAAGTAAATGGAAGAATCATCTCTTTGTGCCTTATGAATGTTTAAGGACTCATGTTGTAAATTTGGCTAGATGCATAGCAACCAGCAGCTGCCTGTAGATTTGATATGACTGATTTTTATTTAGAAAAGTATGGAATGGATGTAGAGTCTGACCATTTTAAAGTGCTTAAAAAAAACCTTCTACCCCTTCTACTTCTGGTAGAAGTTTGGCATTTTCCTTGCCTTTTGTGTTGATACTTTCTATAGTATATCACGTGATTTGAAGGTTTTTGTTTCGTGTTCAAATAAAATACAGCAGCCCTAAAAGCAGAGCCCATGTTTAGAAGTACTGGGCCATATGATGGTATGAATAGGTAACTCTTCCATGTACTTCCATTTTCATTGAAAACTGAAGAAAAGGCTTGCAGTGGATAAAGGTCTATGTAGGCATCTTGATAACTTCTAGACAGACCTTGAATGTGCTGTCTGCCTTAAACACTTGTATTTTGCATAGCTGTACTTATTTGTTAAAATCTTACCTGGCCTTCTCTTATTCCTGCCCATCTTGGATATAATTATAGAGAATGGGGAATTAAAAGTCTAAGGGGGAAAAAATTCTCTGGGCAACAAAGCATTGGAGTTAATGTAAGTACAACAAAAAAGTAGAAATGGGGAAGAAATCAATAGAGAGGAAGAACTGGGGCAGCTCATTGAATATGTTTAGTCAGGTACTTCTAGAAATTTCACACACCAGGCATTGTGTTTGTCTTTTCTATTACAGAAAAGCAGTAATTTGTGTAGGGCAATGCTTCTTTAGGCCTGGACAGTAGTCTTTGGTTGTTGGCATTGCTTGGATTTTTGGGTAATTATAAATGAGAATATTTTAATGATTTACAATGTAGCATCCTGTCTAGCTTGCCTTTTTATCTGTAGCTTGTGTTCACATACTGTGTGATGTCATGGTGTTTGGTTTCTTAAAGGATGGGATGATAGTTGATTTCATCCTATAAAAACAGGTGTAGGCTTGTTCACAAAGCATTCGGAGTAAATTTGTGTTTGGGGTTCAGCTTGCACTGGTTGCATGGCTAATGGTGAGATTAAGCTGAGCTCTTTGTGCAAGTTTCTGTGGATTTAATAATCCTTGGAAATTAAAATATGGAGTGCTTGGTGGGATTGTCTGAGTTGATTAACGGTGAATCACAAGCTACTTTATCGGTCTCCCTATTTTTCCTTCAAGGTTTCCTGTCTGAGCATGTTTCAGTATTACTGTAGGCAATTGATAACTTAAGGTGCACATGAGTCTTGGGTAGCAAAGATAGCACCATTAGGTTGGTTAGACAGGATTTGTTTTAAGTATACATGTATGCACTTTTTGTCCATTTTCAGGAATGAATCCTTATGTCACAACTGTGAAAAGAAAGACAGAAAACAAAAGAAGGACCTGGACCATTAGCTTGTTAAAAAGTGTTCAGGTTCATCAGGACAAAAGACAAGGTGATATGGAGTAAAGAAATGCAACTGACTCAAACGGTGTTTGGGTATAGGAGGGGTTTTAAGTCTGGTAGATTTAGATCACTAGGAGTGTGTTGCTCTGTTGGTTTTCTGTTAGAAGTTAAAGGATAACAAATTCTGGTTTCACCTGAAGTAAGTTCTGGCTGTAGAGTCAAGGACTTTAGCTGTAGACAAATGATGGAAGACATCTTCAAAAACACTGGCTGATGGTATCTTCTAGAAAAAATGTGTTCTGTCTCTGTGTTGCTTATAACTTGTAACTGGGTGTTTTAATGCTGTGGTCCACATTGTTTATGTATCACTTAACAAAAATGTTAAATATGATTTTATATCATCATAGCTACACCCTATTGCAGTTTGATAGCTTAGTCCTCTTAGGATTCCTGTTAGCATATGCTCTTCATCTTAGTTTTCATTTCACTTGTGTGACCAGGTCTTAAATTGGAGCAAAATATTGCAGATGCTGCTGAAGGAAGGTAGCTATAAATATCTTGGATAGGGAAAATACCGCATCAACATGTAAATAATGTTACCGAGGGAAAAAATCTCACTTCTCTTGTTATGCTTGTTCTTTGTGAAGCAGAAAGAGGGAAAGAAGGAGCGAGCGATGGTGGACAGAGTATTTATTGCAAGAATATGTCGAATCCTGAAAATAATGGTCCCTAGAACACTTTGTAAAGAGGTAAGTGTTGTGTGCAGTAACAAACAAAAACAAGCATTTTTTGAGTCACTTTTTTTCTGTAGTTGCACCAGAGTTTAAACAAACATATATACCTTACTTAAATAGGGCTTAATTGTACTACATGTTGAAAATAGCTATCTATTAATATAAAATTCTGCATATATATTCAGTTGGATCACTAAAGATGCATTCTGGTTTTAATTACAAGATCAGACATTTACTGTCAGTTAATAACTACTCTCTGTAGGATGCCCTTTAAAAGGGCACCTAGATTTTTCTTGATTTGATGCAAGGTACTGTGCTTCTCTCTGCAAATACTTCCTATGTTTAAATAGCATGCTGGTCATCCATAATTGTATAACTTGTATTTAGGCCCACACTTACTGGAAAGTGAATTTATCAGAATTCTGTTAGCAACATCTCAGGGAAGCTATTTAGACCAGAATTCAGCAAGATAAAATTGTGTGCCTCTAGCTTTTTTTTTTTTTAATGCTTTCAACAATGCTTAAGTTTCTTTTAAAGAATATTAGTTGAGCTCAGAACTTAAGTGGTGATCTGTAATATACTAGAACTTCAACATACATCAGGCATGAGCAATGAATGCTAGTGTACAGAATGTAGAACAAGCATGGCAGTCAGCTCTGAACAGGGAGTTTTTACAGCCCATTCACCGAAAGGAAGTACACAGACGGTAGAGGCATGCATTGCAATACTTCTGAGATTGCTGAAAGAGCTTGCCTCCAACTTCGAAAGGTCATGTCCAAGAGAAGAGGTTACTGGTAATCCCTTCCCCAACCCAAACATCACTCACATCTTCAAAAACTGATATAATGGAAGATGCAGGCTGGTCAGCTGCACCATATTCCTAGTAAGACTGTCAGAAAATCCTCCTGGCAGCAAGCTCCATCTGTGAAGGATGGAATGGTGATAGCAAACAGCCAGCCTAGATTTATGAATAGCAGATCATGCATACTGATTGCTTTCATTGATGACTGGCTGTGTGGATAAGGGGAACAAAGGTTGTTGAGTACCTTGATATTTAGCAAGGCCTTGAGAGTCAGGTCTCTCCTAGTAACCTGAGAGCCAATAGGAAACTGGCTGGACTCTTGTGCTTAAAGGTTTTTGATCAGTTGTGCAAGGTGTGACTGGTTACTAGAGGCCCTGTTTTGCATGGGCAGTTGAAGGTGACCTTCAGAGGTGCCTTGCAACCTATATGACCTTATGCTTATGGCAGTAAAGTGCCTCAGAACAGCAGTAAATTCTTTATTCTTGCAGTCCTCTATCTTGCAGGATGTGCCCAGTGTACATATCAACCAAATGCAGCTTGTTGAGACAAATTTTCTCCATAAAAATATAATCGGTGTTTTATTTAAAATCTTGTATGCTAATGTATTTCCTGCAGAATAAGCAAATATTACATTAGCTGGGGACAGCAGGGTCATTCTTTTTTGGTAGGTACAGTTGGACCACTTAGTAGGAAGAAGTGGTGAACTCTATCCATTGTTTAACTGTTATGCTTCTGTTTTTCTACTAGACAGGTTATTTGCTGCTTATTGCTGTGATGCTGGTAGTCCGCACATATTGTGATATTTGGATGATTCAGAATGGAACAGTCATTGAAAGGTATCTATAAACATGTTACTTTTAAACATTCTTGTGCTTAATGGGGAGAGTAGTCTGTCAGAACACATACCAAGGTATTCTGTATCTTATTAATATAAAAACAAATGAAAAACTAGTATCAATTTTTGAATGAAATATATTTTATGAAAGAAAAATAATTTTTAATGAATTGTGGTTTTGCTGTTTTACCCAAACTTTGCTTACTAAATTTTGTACACTGAAGACTCTGCATATTATATTGATCTGAATGCCCAAGAGGGCACTTGAGAAAGCAGCATTGTGGTTTTGTCATCCAGATGTTTTGTTTGGATATCAGGACTGTTACTACTTCTTACTGAACTGTTAGATCTTTGAATTGATAAACATAGGGCTTTCTTCTTTTAGAAAGTGTTTTCTAGACCTGGTTGTTCTTGTAGCTTTTGTTGTTAATGAAGCAATTCAGAATTTATCTTGAGGTGTGAATTCAGCTATATATTTTACGAGAGGCTTTTGGTGCTTTGTAGAATGGAAGGACTGTTTTATTTCTCTCTTGCAAGAGTATGTGAAAGCAGAGAAAGAGGAACTGGTGTTCTATGGCCATGAATTTGAGCCCTTAACGCAGACAGCTACTGCAAGAGCGGAAGGGAAATAGTGGCTTAGTCTATAACTACTTAATGGAAGTTGGTCATACTTGATCCTACAGCTGCTAAGTTTCCACAATGACTTTTTTTCCTCTGGTCTACTGAGAACTTGTCCACTTAAGACATACTGGTTTATACTTTCTTACTTATTTTATAACTAACTGTTAGCTGATGGTCATTTACAGTGCTATCATTGGCCGCAGTAGAAAAGATTTCAAGAAATACTTGTTCAACTTCATTGCTGCGATGCCTGCTGTAAGTACTTTTCTTGTGCTAGCCTTTTAGTCAAACATATGTAAACTAAGAATTTGAGGAAGACATCTCTAAGTATTGTGATAAGACCCTGGAAATTAATTTTTTAACATGCAGGTGTAGTCCTGTATCTTCTGGGTTGGATGACTTTTCAGCATTGTAGGTTTGTGGTTCTTTTGATACCATTGAATATTATTTTTTTTTAGTCTTTAATTTTTATATTTCTTACAGCTGCTTCTGAGATTTGTTTCTTCCACCTTTTAAGTTTCATTCAGCATATCAACATCTTATCTGTACTAGATAGAAGCGATTATTACTGTAATAGATATAGTACCTGGTTTACAGTAGATTTAAAATTATCAGTGTAAGATTGTGATAGTCAGGTGATGGCTCTTTTCTAGAGCTCATCAGGAGAATTGAAAATATGCTAGGTGAGTATAGTTTTAAGCTAGATCTTTTGACGTGGGTGAGATCCACTGGGAACTGGATTAGTCAAAAATGTAGACAGAAACCTAATCAGTAGTCCTGCAGGTGCTATATGGTTGGTCTTAAGTGTGTAAATAGTATTGTTGGCTTCGAGGGGAGAATTTGCTTATTCTGCAGTGTTTGCACAACCTATGCTTTGTGGCCCAGAAGGCCAACCACATCCTGGGCTGCACCAAGAGAAGCGTGGCCAGCAGGTCGAGGGAGGTGATTCTCCTCTGCCCTCATAAAACCTCACCTTGAGTACTGTGTCCAGTTCTGGAACCCCAAACACAAGAAGGACATGGACCAGTTGGAGAGGGTCCAGAGGAGGGCCACAAAGATGATAAAGGGCTGGAGCACCTTTCCTACAAGGACAGGCGGAGAGAGTTGGGGCTGTTCAGCCTGGAGAGAGGAGGCTCCGGGGAGACCTTCTAGCAGTCTTCCAGTACCCAAAGGGGGCCTACAAGAAAGATGGGGAAAGGCTGTTCAGTAGGGCCTGTTGTGACAGGACAAGGGGTAATGGTTTTAAAATAGAGGGAGGTAGATTTAGATTGGATATTAGAAAAAAAGTTCTTTACTGTAAGAGTGGTGGAGCACTGGAACACGTTGCCCAGGGAGGTGGTGGATGCCCCATCCCTGGAGAAGTTCAAGGCCAGGTTGGATGAGGCCCTGAGCAACCTAATCTAGTTGGGGGTGTCCCTGCTTCTTGCAGGGGGGTTGGACAAGATGACCTCTGGGAGTCCCTTACAACTCTAGCCATTCTATCATTCTATGATTCTATGCTGCAAACTGAAGTAAGTACATTAAATCTTTGTAACTAAATATTGAAATTCTGTCTCTTAATACAGATCTCTTTAGTGAATAACTTTCTGAAGTATGGTCTTAATGAATTGAAACTTTGCTTCCGAGTTAGACTTACCAGATACCTCTATGAGGAATATCTTAAGTAAGTAATGCCTTGTTAATATTTAAGGGTTTTAAAAAACAATTTTATTAAAATCAAACTAAATAATTTTAAGCACATAGTCAGAAGATAACAAGGTGCATAATGGGTTAGATATACTGTTCAGAAAGGCGTTTGGTTTTGATCAGCTTGTGGTTAGGGATGACTGGCTTATCAAGGTTTTATAGCACAGATACAAGGGCAACAAAGATGACTCAACTGAGCAGGGGTGAGTGAGGAGGGAGAAAAATGCACCATACCACTTCTATTACTGGATCAGCTCCCAAGCTACTTCAGTTGTTTCCATGTAATGGTAGTAATCCTGTGGCCTGAATTGGATGCCTGAACTTGAATAGGTGTTTAAGTCCTCCTTCACTGAGTTTTGGTTGTCAGGTGTGCTGATGTGGAGTTTGTGAGGGTTTTCTGAGTGCAGCAGTAGTGCATACGGCAGCATTAGCCTATGCTTCAGCTAAGGCATACTGGGGTCTAAACAGTTCTGCAGGACTTAATGTGGATTTAATGTTAATTTAATTGGTCAGGCAGAAGCACAAGTTATATTGCTTAAGTGCAGTCACTTAGTGTTTGTACTGTTTTCCATCTCAGTTGTATGAAGCAGGGGGGTCCAGTTAGTTGAGGTAATGAATTTTTCTTTTAATACTTAGCTATTGTTTTGTTTCAGAGCTTATACATACTACAAAATGGGAAATCTGGACAACAGAATAGCTAATCCAGATCAACTCCTTACTCAGGATGTAGAAAAATTCTGTAACAGTGTAGTGGACCTGTACTCAAACCTTAGCAAGGTAAGTATTTTCGGAGATCTGTGAGTAACGGCTGTGGATGTTTAGCCTGTGGTGGTGTTAGAGCTTAGAACTATTGCTTGTGTTTTCATGTATATTGCTTGGAGTATGGTACTTAAAAAAAAAATTGCTTGTGGTATTGCATTGCTTCACACTGGTTTCTGTAACCTCTCCTAAAGCACCTTTGTAGACTTGTGACAATTTATTACAAACTATAACATCTTTTGCAGCTAAACATTGATGAGCACTCTGAGCTGGTTAGGTTTCAGAAGAAAACCAGTGGTTAACTTTGTTACATACTGATATTTTGGATAGGCATGTGTGGTTGAATAAGCATTTTTCTCTATTTCTGGCAACTTAAGTAATAAATTACAGTACTGTTGAAATCTTTAGATTAAATTGTTTTCAGACTTTGTTTATACAAGCAGAAGCATAAAGCAAAATGTGTTGTGTTCAACAACTTCTGGCTACAAAACCTGTGGTTCAACTGCTCTAGTTTTGAGAGGGTGCATGTGGAACAAGATGCTTGCAAATTAGAATATTGCTTCTGTCAGGTGCATAGCCAGCTGTATGGCTTTGCTCTGCTCAGTATTTTTTGTGAGCACTTCAATTAAAATCATGGGGTCTAGTCCAACTTTGCTTAGTGACCTAAAATAGTGAAGTACATGTGGTGTGTAATTTATCTGCAGATCATGATGCTTCTAAAGTTTAATTCTTGAGTTAATGTTTTCAGAAGAATGTCAGATGATGCAGAATCCTTCTGTTTTAGCATTTAGTTTGTGTAGTAGATTAATCAGTATTATGGTTTTAATGCAGGACTATAACTGTTCTTGGGGCGGTTGGCAATTTATGGACCACTTCGTGTTTATGTTGGTGTTCTAATGCTTTCTTCCTGCTTCTTTTGCAGCCCTTCCTGGATATAGTGTTGTATATCTTCAAGCTAACAAGTGCAATAGGAGCTCAGGTAAATTGAGCAGTGTTTTAGCATTCTAAGATTTTTTTTCCTTTTGTTTATAACATTCTATCTATTTGGAGTCTGAAAAACTCTGATGCTAGCCTCATCCATTATTTGATGGGATATACTGAAAATAGGCTTTTATACTTCATGTTTTATATGTTTTATCACTATCTTGAAGCAAGCAAAATAAAAATCAGAATTTATAGGCATTTGATGAACTAGTTTAAGAAATGAAGTTCTTTATTTTCTTGTAGCTCTTAGTACCTTTCTGGCTGTTTATATCTTGTGTGAGTTCTATTTGAGTGAGGAATAAAGGTCTCTTTCTCTACAGCCTCCATAATGGGTAGCCATTTCTTACAGCGATCTGGATGACTTCTATTCTTCCACCCCTTTCTGCCAATAAGCTGAATAATTAATAAAACAGTTCTTCAGCTTATTAAAATGATACATATTTTTAAAAAAATAATTTAGGCTTTGACATGTGATGCAGACTTTGTAGAAACAGACTGCACTAAGGTTAGGCTGAACCAGAATAATTTTTCCAGTCTCAAATGTCTTTGCATTGCTCTCTGTAATACTAAGTTGTTACAGTCAGTTTATGCCAAATGCAGTTTACACCTTTGGTTTTGTGCCCTGACACACTTAAGTAATACTTAAGTATGCTGTTTGGCAGCCCTAACTTAGTGAAGTTTTAGGATCCAGAAGAATAAGAGATCCCTACCAAGACTGCTTGAGCACAGCAAAAAATGTCCCTTCAAAGAAGGGAACAGGATTGAGGTATTGATTGCTGTGACATTGTAGCAAATAGAGAGGGGAATAAAAAGGTAGAAATGAAGGAAAAGGAAATGACAACCAGGAAATTATCAATGAAATAAGATAGGACAGTAGGACATGAAGATCACACTGTGTGATGATAAAAACTCGAGCAGAAGTCTGGGGTGGAAAGGACATCTGGGGACAGAAATAATGAAGTGGTATCAGCAAGACAAAAGAAAGGAGCACAATGTGAATTGCAAGAGTAAATTGACAGGCTCATGGTGGGTGAGAATCAAGGGATTGGTGTGTTCTGGGCATTTTGGATACAAATGTTGTGATTTGAGAAAATCTTGGTAGTAAGTTGTTGTTCTTTTTTGATACTCACAGGGTCCAGCTAGCATGATGGCATATTTGATTATTTCTGGGTTTTTCCTTACACGATTAAGGAGACCAATTGGCAAGATGACTATTATAGAACAAAAGTATGAAGGAGAGTACAGATATGTCAACTCACGGCTTATTACAAACAGGTACAGATTTACTTGGATGGGAAGATAAGTGGCAAAGTAATACTGTGGTATAAATAGAAGCTGTATATTAAATATTTGAAAGTCTGATACTATCAGTTTTGAACAAAGCTTTTGCATATTTATGTAGGTTATTAAATAATTCACGTGGGCTATAGTCATAATTCAAAAGACAAACTGTGGTTGGGGTAAAATAAGCTAATGTTTTACTGCTGTGGAAAAAAAAAAAACACAAAAAAAACCCCAACAAAAAAATCCCCAAAAGCTTATTTCATAAGGTAACTGAAAAAACTATATTCCTATGTTTTGTCGATGACTTTTTCCAAGACTGTATTTAACAAAATGTGGTTACATTCTTTGTGTTGTGTTTTTTTTTTTTTTTCAGTGAAGAAATAGCTTTCTATAATGGAAACTTGAGAGAAAAACAGACTATTCACAAAACCTTCCGTAAACTGGTAAGGCTACTTTTTTAAAAAATATTTTAAGCAAAATTTCATCAAGGTGATTCTTGATATCCATTAGTGTGTATATAAAATTATAGTGGTTTGGTGTTTATGCTGCTATAGTCAGATTTGAAAATAAACTAGTAGGGTATAGTCAGCAAATGAGTTTGACAGAATAGTCTTTTTCTTGCCACTTGCATCCTTTTCACTCACCACAATAGGTATTCTTTCCCTCCTTGGTTTTGAGTGTAGGTTGCTTTTGATCTAGAGGGCAAGCCTTTGCCAGCAGGGGTACTTGTGGAGTGCTCACCAGTTGACAGGCACGGTTGAGGTGTCTGGATCTTAGAATCAAACTTCTTTCAAATAAAGACAGTAAAAGCAGGTACTGATATAGTTTGACTTTTATTTCTATTGCAATTTCCCAGGTGGAACACTTGCATAACTTCATCCTGTTCCGGTTCTCTATGGGTTTCATCGATACTATCATTGCCAAATGTAAGTGTTTGTCCAGTGCTAATGGATTGCTGTAAATAATAAAGTACTAAACTTTTTTACCTAAGAATTCTTTTCTTTTCCTTATTGCTTTAATTAATGTGTAGCTTAATATTTCCTCTTAAACTGCAGATCTTGCCACTGTGGTTGGTTACCTGGTTGTTAGTCGTCCATTTTTGAACCTGGCTGACCCACGGCATCAGAACAGTACTCATGCAGAACTTTTGGAGGTAAATAGAAGAGAATTAAAACAATTTCTTGAACTTAATTTTTCTTTAATCAACATAAAGAAACTTTTTTCTACTCTAGGATTACTACCAAAGTGGAAGAATGTTGCTGAGAATGTCTCAAGCTTTGGGCAGAATAGTTCTAGCAGGCCGTGAAATGACACGATTGGCTGGGTAAGCTTAAGAGAAGTTCCATAAAATAATTTCTCTTGAAGTTATGTTCTTGCTGTCTCTCATGTCACTTGAAGAAATTGACTGACTGTAGAGTTAAAAAAAGCACTTTTGTGTGTTGAGTAAACTTAAATTGAGTAAATTTTCCATTTTGATGGTATAACAGAATATTCATTAGCGCTTCTATAGATTTCTAAAGCTTAATTATTTACAGTTTGATGTTTTTGTTTTTAGTTTCACAGCTCGAATTACAGAACTAATGCAAGTTCTGAAGGACTTGAATAGTGGCAAATATCAGCGTACGATGGTATCGCAGGACAAAGGTAGATGTGACATAATATGCAATATATGCAGCTCTGTCTAGTTCTCCAATCTCTAATACTTTGTTCTTAATTTAAGATGTGGATAAACAGCAAGCTGTGCCTTTGATACCTGGATCTGGAGAAATTATCAACACCGATAACCTTATCAAGTATGTTTACAAAGTTTCCACAGCTTCAGTATTTTAACATAGTCAGGCTTTTAAGTCTTTCCCTCTATCATTAATAAGATTTTAATATACAATATTAATGTAGTTACTGTTGTAGCTTATTTACAAATAGCTTTGCTGCAGTCTCACTCAGTCTTTCTATTCTTCAAGTCAATTCTTGACCTCTCAGGTTAGCAGAAGATATAATATGCTGTCTAAACTTAATAATTTTGGTAATATATTCTGCATTCCTTTTAGACCATGACTTCCCAGACCACTTTTGTTATACTTTATTGGAGTTCTGCTGAGAATTATGTGGTTACAGATTTGATTCTAGGATATAATTCAGCTATAAAAATGAGGAGCAAATCTGTATTCATTTTCAAAATATTTGCTATGTTTCTGTATGGTTGGATGGACCATTGATGTACTCAAGTAGCAATTAATTCCTCAGTTCTTTGTGGTCTGAGAAGCATACTATTGACATAGTAGTACTACTTAAAGGCATAAAGTAGAGCCAGTTAAGAGATTATTAAATCCTGTCAATCTGGTCAAGGTGGAAAGCGGACAATGGAGCAGGAAGAAGAGGGAAAGGAGGTCATAGAGCTATTATTTAAAAAAAAGTGAGAGGTGAACAGAGTAGCCATTCATTGTGTGTCATTGTGTATCCTAGAACTAATGGAATACACTTCAAGGTATAACAGGTTTAAAATAAAGTGCATCCTTAAATACAAGTTCATATTCACAAGTTGTCTTTGGAGGCAAAAAGTAGACGAATTCAGGAAACCAATATATGAAGGAAAAAAAAATCTGTAGATCATTTTAAACACTAAGATATACCGGTTTTGGTTCAAGAACTTTCTTAACTGCTCATAGCCAGAAACTGGGACAGTGTACTGAATGAAGTACTGATGAAGTTTTGCTGTTCCTCGCATCTATGAGTAAGCATGCAATATTAGATGCTCTTGGGCAACTGCTTTGTTTTTTTGTTTCAATATGAATAGGTTTGATCATGTTCCATTGGTGACACCTAATGGAGATGTTTTGATTCAAGACCTTAACTTTGAGGTAAGGTGTTTGGCTTTTTATATGAATATAGTTTTCTATGATATTAACAAATTTTAAAGAAAGGGTGATCATTTCAGAGGTATCCATTTTATTAAAAACGTGGAAACAAAACTGGAGAGGTGCTAGTACAGTACACTTAAAATTGAACAAAATTAGTCATTTAAAAAAAGGGAAGGCAATATGCTGCTTGCCTCCAAAAAATATTTTTATTGTTTAAGTGTGTCTTCTTCCAGCAGCCACTGGTGCTAAACTAGCTGAGGAAAAAAAAAATTGGCTGAAATTATC
This sequence comes from Heliornis fulica, assembly GCA_013399135.1. Lineage (NCBI taxonomy): Eukaryota > Metazoa > Chordata > Aves > Gruiformes > Heliornithidae > Heliornis > Heliornis fulica. Next base: position 886,950 of record VXBZ01009878.1, on the reverse strand, counting down.
GCAATGTCAGAAAGCACTAAGTGCAAGCTTATGAGGATGCCACTGTGACTTACTGTTTGTAGAGGCTTTCAAGAATACTTTCTTGCTACCCTTTTAATGTGTTGGCTTTACTTTCTTAGGTTCGATCTGGTGCAAATGTTCTGATTTGTGGGCCAAATGGGTGTGGGAAAAGCTCGCTCTTTCGTGTTCTTGGTGAGGTAAGGGAACTTCTTTAAACAGACAGGAGAGAATCCAAAACACTGATGCGTCTGAACATTTTTGGTCAAGTTTAAACCTTTTTCTTGTTGCAGTTGTGGCCTTTGTTTGGCGGGCGTTTAACAAAACCTGTAAGAGGAAAGTTATTCTATGTTCCCCAGGTGAGGCAAAGTACTCTGACAGTAGTGTTCGGTTTTGGGTTTTTTTTCCCTCTACTTCGACTATGTTTGGTATTATTTGCTATACCTCTTTGTTTGTAATTGTGTTTAGAGACCATATATGACCCTTGGAACACTCAGAGATCAAGTTATTTATCCAGATACTTTGGAAGATCAGAGAAAGAAAGGGATTTCTGACCAGGTAATGATGCGGTATAAGTAGTTTGCTAATGCTTTGTATTGTTAAATGACTCATGCTTCAAACTTAAAATTCTGAAATTGATATTAAACCCACTGCATTTAGTTTGGTTCTAATTGATGAAATATAAATGTTTATTAGGGTAGATAGAATACCAGTGTAATAGTATAACCCATATAAATGGTTATAAATAACCATTTTCAATCACTACTTCATTAAGTTCACTGAAAGTCTGTTTTGTCATTCCTGTTTCAATAAAAGGTGCTGAAGGAGTACTTGGACAATGTCCAGCTGGGTCAAATCTTGGAACGTGAAGGAGGCTGGGATAGTGTTCAGGACTGGATGGATGTACTCAGTGGTGGAGAAAAACAAAGAATGGCTGTATGTTAGTCTAAATAATTTACAATTTCTATGTATGTCCTGTATTTTTCTCAATTGTAAGAGACTTTGTTTACTAAATATTCATATTTTCTTAAAGAAACCCCCAAAAGATGAAATGCTTGAATACTGAGAAAACAGCCTAACTTAGTGACTGTTGTACTCAGAATTGACCTTTTTCCATGCCTTAAACTTTGATTATATAAACAGAACATCCAGACTTTTTTTCTAATCATGAAATCATAGAATGGTTTTGGTTGGAAGGGACCGCAGAGGTCTAGTTCCAACCCTCTGCCATGTGAAGATAATAGACAATTCTCAGACTTGGAGTCTTCAGTGGGTGCCAGTGTCAAAAATTCCTTTGCCACAACTCTTGAATACTAATTATTAGTATAACTTCTAATGCTGTGTTATTTGTTGCAGTGCTGTGTTCACAGTAGTGTTTTGGTTTGTATTCCAGATGGCACGGTTATTTTATCATAAGCCGCAGTTTGCAATTCTGGATGAATGCACCAGTGCTGTTAGTGTTGATGTAGAAGGCTACATTTATAGCCACTGCCGAAAGGTAATCACTTGGTTTCTAGAATTATATCTCTGTGTGTTAACAGGAAACTTAAAATGATACAAGGTGCGCTCTTCCTTATGCCTATTGCAGATTTAAAACAAAAAAGCTTAAAAGAGCACGCACACCCTTTACGCACACTAGGATTCAATTGCTTTTTTGGTAGTTGTAAGATATCTTAGAGGTACTTGTGGCCTCTGTATTGGAAAAATCTAATTTGTAAGTACTTCTTCAGGTAGATACTTATTTGATTGTTCACTTGATGTTCTAAAACTTACTATGTTTTTTTTATTTGAGAAGTTTCTTTTGGCCAGGGCAGCAGAAGTGAAAGGCTGGAAGTTCACACTTCTGTCTATTTTAAAATATGAAAAGCAATACCACTTTGGGAAAACACAATGATACTAAGTAGACTTTATTTTTCTTTTCCCTCTTACACTCAGCTTCAGGTCCTGCATAGTGGCATTGAAATAGAAGTTTCACACCCCAGCTTGGCAAAGAATGGGCTTTGAAGTAACATTAATGATTGACTAGCAGTATTCTTGAAATAGGAATGGAGCAAAGCTGTATATCCACTGAAATATGTGCTTGGAACTTGATGTAGGAACTTCATGAGCTTTCTCTAATAGTAAACTGATACTAGATGAGGACTCTGAAGAATGGACACTACTTTTAAAAACTATTTTACCATATTAATATCAGTACTCTGGCAACTTTTGAATCTGTTTTGTATGTACTTGTTAATCTGTTAACAGATGTTTAGTTGTACTTTGGTGTTAGTTACTGTTGCCAGGTGGTTAAGGCACGTCACTGAAAAAGAGTTCCTGGTTAAGGCATCCTTGCAGAAAGAAAAGTGTTCCCTTCTTTTATTGATAGAACCATTTTGCCTTTAATTGGTGCTACTGTTAGGAATGCATAATTGAGTTGCAAGAAAGATTGTTCACACTTAAATTGTGATATTAACAGCAAAAATATCAACCCACAAGTGCTATTAAATATAAACTTAAAGTAGACTTCTAATAACTAGATTTGTTGTTTTGCATGTGTCCAACCTTATCTCTCTTACCCAGCTCCTCCTACGTTTTGGCCATTCATTAGAATCGAAAGAATGGTGAAACCTATTAAAAAAAAATAAATCCCTCCTGATTGGTTTTTCCATTACAAAATCTTGTGTTAAAGCTACATATATATATATACTGTTAGTAATCGAGTCTGAAAGTTTGTGTTACTGAATTGAGACTCTTGAGCTGTTATAATGCTGAAAAATTTCTCATTGGCTAGGTGCTAATAGTTTTATTGTTTATATTTTCTTCATGTAGGTTGGAATCACTCTCTTCACTGTCTCCCACAGAAAGTCACTCTGGAAACATCATGATGTATGTAGTTTTTCTTTTTCCTAAGGATGCCTGTAGATGGTAGGGCTTTCGTTGCTTGATATTTTTTTTGTTTGTTTGTTTTGTTTTTTCCTGTTGAATTTACAATTCAGGGTGTTCTTATTTTACATCCTAATAAGCTGTTTTCTGTTTTTTAAGAAGTTTTTACTTTCATAATCCAGTTGCTTTACTTGAAATGTTTTTACATATCTAGTTTTGAAGGGAAAAGTAACCAAAAATCCTTAAATGTATCTGTAAAAGTAGACTCAGATATGAAAGATGCATTAGGTACTTAAGTTTGGTTTTTTTTTTGCCTTAAAACCCACTTGAACCAGAATCCATTAACCAGCATGGAATTTTTGCTGTAAAAATACTTAAATCTATGCATAAAAAGTTCATGGACTTAATCTTCCAAATTAAGATATTAAGATATTTTATACAGACAGACTGTACGTGTGGGGAAAAATGCTGAATTCACTGGGATGAGCGTGTGCCTTTTAAACATCCTGTGTCACAAAGCCCGAGCTAGCAGTATTGTCTGGGTGTGACCATTATATAGACTGATGGATGATGTGAACAAAACCAGTTTAACTTTTTTCCAAAGGCAATTAAATTTAATGAAACATGAGATGGGAGAAGATTGCCCTCTGGTTAGCTGAGTTTCAGATTTTGCATTAAAACTGCTTCAAAATATGATTTACTTAGGTGTGTGTAGACCTGGTAATTTTTAGGTAGCTGATAACATATGTTCTTTTGTCTCAGTTCTACTTGCATATGGATGGCAGAGGAAACTACGAATTCAAGAAAATAACTGAAGACACAGTTGAATTTGGATCTTAAAGTCATGAACTGAACTGCTACAGAGACTGATTACAGGAAGTGTGTAGAGTGGCAAACATTGTACAATAAAACTACTCAGCTTGTTTTTTTAAACGAATTAACTAGGATAACCCAAAACAAGCTGTCAAGCGTTTACTATTATGTAGGATACTGCTAATTGTGTATATGTTGGTTTAATTATTGAAATGTACTAAGAATGTCCTTATTCTTGTGGTTTAAAAACCTGCCTAAATTAAATTGGGCTTAAATCAGTGTAATCTGATTCATCCTGGGATGCAAACCATTTGAAATCAGCTGATTTGACTTTTGTAGACCTTCTTTCCCTTCAGAGAAAAGCCCTGTTAAAATTAGGGTTGCTACCTCTCTTGTTCCTGCAAAGCAGTCTTGGATTTTTGCTCTGTTCTATGCATATTTGAGTTATCTCACATGGTGCAGGACATTCTCTCATCTTCAGATCTGTGCCCTGTTAACTGAAAGAGCCTTTTCCTTGAGCAAGCCTTGTGATGTAGCCAATATGCCCTTGCTGATAAAGGATTGATTGAACCTCAAAGACAAAACTAATTCCTTCTACTAAAATGATTAAGCTTGTTTTATGGGTTTGGGATTCTCTTTAACATCTGTTTGTCCATGCAACACTGCTCAGCAATCCTACTTTCTCCCAATTTAGCAAAAGCTTCACCCATCTGCCTTTTTTGTGTCAGAAATACTATGGCAGTAAGGCTTGAGAAAAGCTTGAGGGAGAAAGGGCTGACAAAAAAAGGAAGAAGTGCTGTTCTGTGCATCAGACAATTTTGTGCATGTTTCAGCTCTGAAGAAATGAATGGCTCCCACAAGTATAAAGAGAAAAGAACGTGGGCCCAATCACTTTGCTCTTGAAATCAAGAGAATGAACTAAAAAAGTTAATCTCTGAAATAGCAGACTGCTGTCTGTTCTGTGTGTCTTCAGTCCCGTAATACAGCAGCTGCTTTTGAGTTCTTCCTTTTTTTTTCCTTCTTAAAAAAATCAGGTCTCCTCATGTTTTTATCTGCCCATCAGGCCTGAATTTGAAAGTGATGGTGTGGTAATAGTACTGCCTCTTTGGCTTTCTAGTCTGTGAAGCCTAAAATGATGCTTTCATCCTTCACATCTACTCTTCATCATAAGATTTATTGATTTTGATAAAAATTATTCACTGGTGATTCCTTGCTGTTGTCTAATGATATGTAGTCCTTGCTGATTTTTGTGTTCCAGCTGCCAAATGCCCTTGAAGATATCAAACACTTTTTGATAGCTTACAGTAGCCATTTCCTTCCATACAAGTGATTATTGTGACTTAAATTTAAATGCAGCAAGGTGACTTTTGTGATCAAGGAATAGAAAGGTATAACTCAAACCTAATCTCTATTTAGGCTTTAAAACAAACAGTTACAATAACTATTGAAGGTCTAATATTTTTAGTGTCTCATAAGATATAGCAATGTACTAAATGAAGGCATGCATAAAATATGCAGTAAATCTGTTCTCTGTGCATCTTCTGTCAAGGGTTTAGATTAAAAACAAAAGAAACTTTTTACAAAATAAGAATGTATTTGGATGCACTGCTGTCTTAGTTTTTACACAGTTTGATTAGTCCTCATCTTTCACATTGAAATGGCTACCTTAACAGTTATTTTTCCTTTTATCACAGTTCTTGCCCTGAGGCTTATAAAGAAAGTACCTGTCAGTACTACTGTTTCATAGTACTTGAATGCAAACAGCTTTCCTGGTATAAGAATCTAGTGATCACAGTAGATTCATATATAAGGCATCAAAGAAAATAAAAAAACAAAACTCTCTGAAGTGTAGGTTATTCAAGATAATAAGGTACCAGAATAAAATTTTGTGCTTGGTCTGCAAGAAGACAAATAGATATCTCATTTTACTAATTTTTTTCTCACATCAGCCATAATATAGCAAGTAGCAGCATGCTATATGTGAGGTGGTAGTCCTTTGGAGTTTTTTATTGTCACCACGAAAATATGGATGCCAGCATTTTTTTTTTTTGTTGTTTTTGTGAAAGTTCTGAGCACAAATGCAACCCTTTCCCTTGGAAGGGATGTTTTAGTAGCCTTTTTGAGAGATGAAGACGAAACAAAAATCTCTAAAATGAGAAAGTTGCAATTATCCTTAGGGTAGATTTTGCAGTGAAGTAGTGACCTGGGATACTTCTAGTGTATTTTTAGCACTGACAAAGCCACACGCAGCACACTTACATAGCACCCCAGCAGCCAATCCCAAGGTACTTTGCAATTCAATTAACAGTTTTGTGTAATCTCAGATTTACTTAAAGTAAAAATTTGAAAATCCAGTTTAATAATCAAGGAGGAATAAGTTTGCCTTTAGATGCCATGAAGTTCACGAAGCTGAGGATCCTAGTGTCTCCTTAGAGCCAGGACATGTATTTCTAAATAATACTGGAAGGGAAGAGAAATATTCTTCTGCACTTGATTGTAAGAGAGGCTTATAAAGAAAGTATAAATAATAATGTTTTAGAATAGTATTCTTAATAGACTTTACACTAAAGTATTTTGAGACAGACTTGGTCTAATGAATGATTAAATAATCTGATGAAATTGATCCAAGTCTCAGTTCTGTTGCAGAAGTGCGCTGTGATACTGTATTTTAGCTGTTGGGTCTCTTTAATAGCACAAGTTGGAAGCTTGGGAATTGGAAATCTGAACTATCTTAGACAGTACTGGTGAATATTTTTCAGTCTCAAAACTGTTGGTGCTTTGAAGATGGTACTGGTAATAGTCAGATGGCTGCATTTCAACAGCGGTGGGAAACATTCCTGTATGTAAATACTGTAAAGTGCTTTGGAGGGGGAAATGGCGCTATATAAATGTAAGACATTAAGTGCCTCTGAAATAATAATAAATCTAAAGACAAAATATATCTAGGCTTTTTATATTTCTTGGTGATGTGATTAGGAATTTTGTAACTACAGTGAATGCATACTTGCCAGATCTCAAGGTAATGAGCTGATTGGCTTGTGTTTAGCTTAAAAGTCCATAGTGCTGTCTGCAACCGCCCCAGAGTTGGCCAGAGGATACTGTCCAGTTGCTGGCTTAACAAAAACCACAAGCTTAGGACTTTTGAGATGTGCTCTGACCAGCTGGATTACATGTGTGTTTACACTGCTTTGTCTGCTCTGATTCTGACCTTTGTTCACTGGACACTTTTTTTTTCTCTCCAAGTTTGTTGATTTTTTTTTTTTTTGAAGGATGTGGTCATGATTAAGGTTACCATAACATCAGTACTTGGTGTGATGGTTCTTCTGAGTGCTCTTTGAGGAAAATAGAACAATCTCTGCCTTTATTCTGTTTTCCCTTTGTGGTAGACAAACCAGCTGTCAGGATATTTAACTCAGTAGTGTAAGAGTGAAACTGTTGATATATTTGTATGAACTGACTTTAGAGGTGGTCTTGTGACCAGTATTTTCTAGTGCTAATGAGTACTTTTTTTATTCTCTTAGCTGAGAACAGTTGTGCAACAAGTGTGTTACGTAGTCTTCTTAAGAGTAGAACTCCCTTTGAAATTGAAGTCCTTAACCAAGGATGCAGTCTAAAAATCTGTTAATCATTTCAGCTGATGAGCTGGAGACAAAGAAAGGAACATGAATGTGGTGTTTAATATAAGCAGCGTGAAGTCTGGTACTTGTTCAAATCCAGTCATTCAGCTGCTCAGTTTATTCCAAATGCTTGATTTATATGCTGCAACACTTTAATTGTATTTTTACATAGGGAAAAACATCAAGCCCAGAAATAGTAGAACTGAAGCCAGAGAGCAACAAATTGAAACTCCTTTTCAAGGATCAACCAGCCATCTTTTGAGGATGTTCAGTAGCCTTGCTCCAATATCTCAGAATGTCTGCTAAAGCTCCAGACAGCTGCTCTGTTACAGCAAAACATAACCTTTCTCTTTTGGGAGGTGATGCTGCTTTCTACAAGACTAGCATAAGACTGGAATAAGCTGTAAGTTGAGCAGAACACTGCTGTGTACCCTGTCATCTTCCCTCCCAAGTGCAAAATGTGCTTTAATGCATCATGGTATATTTTTTTCTTGCCAAAAAGAGCAACAAAAAAACCCAAAGCCTGCTTCCTCTCCCCCTGAGTTCCAGCTATTATTCTGGAAGGACCTGGCAGTGTGAGTTACATTCTGGCTGGTCTGCATGCTGCAAGGATGTTTCTTGCCCAGATGTGGCACAGATAGTGGAGTAGACACAATACAAACATGCAATTACTTCAGAAGAATTTGAGTCACCTGTGCTACAAGAAAATTCTGGATGTGTTGTCACTTTATTAGCTTTGTGCTGTATACTGGAGACCATGGTGAGTAAGAAACAAAGCAGCATGGAGTGCTACCCTGACACTTGCCTGACAGGCATTTTAATTAAGTAATATCTAGTATTAAATGACTCTTTATCCTCTGCAAAATAGTGAATTTGGTCTTCCTGTTTCTTAGGCCTATGAAGATGATCTATCCTATGGATTGGGAATGGAAAGAACTGATTTAGTGATTCTTCCATAGGATTCAGCTCTCTACAGACCAGTGCATCACCTCACCTAATCCTTGGTGCTTTAAGTCACTCAGAAATGTGAAAAAAAAACTTTAAAATGCCTTAGGATAGGAGTTCAAAATCCATTAAAATTTATATATTGTTGTCATATGTACTGTGAGAGGTCATAGAAACCTTTCTGATAATGATCACCTGAAATCCACCTGTGAAAAATAGGAGGAAATGTTAAATTTGTTCTTACAGAACAAATAAGCTTTTTTATCCGTCAAAAAGAAACTCAACGGTGTGCAAGCTCAAACTTCTGCTTGTAAAACTGCAGTTCACACTGTGTATTTCTATGTATCTGCTGCTTTATTAGGTTTTGATACCAGTTGGTTTGTGCCAGTCCTTTTCATGAGCATGGAAAGAGGTTTCACAGTTCATGAATTGGTGATATGCAACTGTCTTGGGAGGAGGTTGGTTGATTTTCCTTTAATGTGTTGTGGTTCCAGGCTCTTGCTGTTGCCCTAAATACAGTCAGATTTTTTTTTTTTTTATGAATGCCTTAAGTTTCACCTGGACACCTGTGCACATCACAGGTTCCTGTAGTAGTTTCTTTACGTGTTCTGATGAAACCCTGTTGTGTGCATTGAAATGTAAGATGGTTTAATCTTGAAACATATATCCAAGCCAGGTTACTATGAAAGCTGTTTCTTTTATGCTAAAACCTTAGAAAAATGTTGCCTTCAGAGTTGCTTAGCCATTTTTGAGGTGCTGCATTGTTTTCTTTCCTTGTAGGCAAAAGCAGAGTCAGATGACAAGCAGCATGGAACTTCGCAGACAAGAAGCTGTCTTAAGGGAGTAATTTGAAAAGTATGACAGCTCCATACTTTAAATATAAATAATGTGCCTAAATATCTGGTGAAATTCTCTGGGAGTTGACTTTGGAAACTAAAGACTTTTTGCCAGCAATCCTGGGAGGAATGCAACAGTGCAAGAATAATCATCCAACTGGCATTTTTAAAATAGATGGGGAGCAGGAACTTGGACACACTACTTTTGTGGAATGTGTCTTTCACAAAGTAAGTTTAACAATCCTACTCTCTCTCATGGGTTAGAAACTTCATGACCTTTGGCAAGTCTGAGCCAGGAAGATTCAATATGATGGCTTTGACTGGCAAAAGGAGCTCTTGTGCTGTATTGCTCAGCCCCATTCTCTGCTCTGCTTGTCCACAAACCCAACATCCTTATTTCCCACCCATCCCTCATTCTGGGAAACAAGTGACTTCCATACATGATGCTGGACCAAAATAGAGCAGAACTGGAAAAATGAGGTCAATATTTTCTGGACAGAACTAAGTCTACTGAGATTGGTTTACTCTGGTAAAAATAGGGAACTCCACCTACGTGACTGAGCAAGTTCTGTGCATTGAAGTAACTTTAGAGTGTGGTGCAAATCACAGCTGAATTTTTAAGCTTGGCTATAGAAAATTCAGGAAATACTTCTCTGGAATTACACATGTGCAACTGAAGATACAGTGCTTTGACTAACCAAATAGACCCTGCTTTTCTTCAAGTGAATGGTTTAGTGCAAATGGGTTCTAAAAACCATTTGAGTAATTTTAATTATGAATTGTGACAAGGTAAGTAGTGTGAAAATGCTCATTGAAGAAAGCTAGCATTTGTTTACTTAAATGTGGTATTCTATGGCAGGAATGCATCTGCACGGAAGCTACTATTGTGACAGGCTTCCTGAAACGCTGAAGATAACAAAGTATCTATAGAAGGGCTGATAAGATGATGTATTTGGCAAAATGCTTAAGAAAAGCATTTATGCTGAAGGCTGCTTGAAACTCAAATGCAATCTTATATATTGCAACAGAATTTCTTTGGAAAGCCAGGATCCATTATCAGATATTTATTTTTTTAGTTTAGGGAATTAAGGTCCAAGGTGAAATCTAGGGTTTGGATTTAGTGGGTTTTTTTATTATTTTTTTAAACCACAAACATTAACTAGATAATTAAGAGTAGATTTTTTTTCTTGGAGTAGTTGTAGTTATAATAGTCTTAAGTAGAGAATTTTGGAAAGACTGCTTGAGGTTAGTACTTTGATGTTCACAATCTCTTCATGCTTAGGGTGTTACTTCTATACACTCCCTTTTAGGCAGTGGGGAGCATCGTGCTGGAGGACAGAAGGCAACAGAGTAGGTGGGTCTGAGACAGTCATCGTTCCTGTGTACACCATGTATTTTATTATCCCTGTGTAGAGCCTGAGAGACTCCCTCACCTGGGACCTGTTTCACCTCCTTGTATGTGTCAGTCTCTAGAAGGGAACATCATTCCTTCAAAAGATTTTTTTGGGGGATTGCTTTTTCAAAACAAGCTCAGCAGAACTCCAAGCACAGAAAGCCCAAAATAGCCTTGGTTGCAAACAGGGCTGCGTTCCAGCTATTCCTACCTGCCCATTTCTTTCCCTTGCCACTGGACAGATAGCACGTTATCGCAGTTCCAAACATAGCTTATACTTCAGCATAATTTATAGGGATTTTATAGCTCAATCTTTGTTGCATAATACACCTTCCAGTGCTCCTGGAATAAATCAGTCTCCTCTCTGAGGTTCTCGGTCCAACCCTCTAAGTATTAAAAGGGCACCGAGAGGAATCTATTACCAAGAGGAAAAAGTTGGTTAAGAAGCTTAACACTCATTGTGAACATCTCCTCTGAATTCTGAGCTACCCTGGGTTTTCTGATGTTAAAGTAGAACTTTATCAGAAGAAGGGAGGATGCTTTTGTGCAGGTTTAACACCATCATGCAAACAATGGGTAAATCTGTGCTTGTTTCTACCAGTTTGATCCTTGACTGGGTTCTTGTTCTCAGCAACGCTCGAAAGCTGGACAAGATGGTATATTATAGCCTAAGATCCCTGGAAAACCTGGTAGAGGGAAGTGTGGATGGAATGGAAGATGAGGGTGTTCAGGGAGAGAGAGCTACTCCCACCCTTATTGGATCTCGCTGAGCTGTTCAAACTATCTGTTGCACCTTATTGTTAGCAAAGAGAAGATCTAACAAGCTTCACATGTCTTTCCTTCAAACTTTGGTGAAATCTGGGCTCAAACTGGGTATTTGCGTACGTTTAGGAACATTTGGATGGTTAACATCCTGATTATGCCTTTCTTTGCCACTTGGGGTCACCTTTTCTAGGCAGATGAAGCCTGACACGCAGTTACAGAATTAATATCGCAGAGATGGCTCCCAGGCAGAGTTGCATGACCCAGTAGCACTGCACACACGGTGGTGTGAGGAGCAAAGCAGGAGTTGATTCATGGTGCTTGTGGTTCACTACTACAGTGATGGCTGCAGCTCTGATGTGCAATGGTATGGTTGCACCTTTGATGCTTCATGGGAACAAGTGATCATGTGGTGAATCAAATGGAAACATGGGAAATCAAATTACTTATTATCTCAGTGGAAATACACGTTTGTGAACTAGTGGTAAGGTATGAATGCAGCAGAGGGAAAACCTGTAATCAAGGATACACTCTTTATTCCAGATAAAGAGAGGTAGTGTTTGTTAGTTTGCTTTTGAAGAGTGCTTTTAGCAGGAGTAAGTTTTAAAATCTTGCTTGACATTCTAGCTCTTTTGCTATACTAGCATAATTGAGTGATGTGATTAGTGAAGAACTAATTAAAAAATCGTGATCTCATTGGGAAAACATTTCTCTATTCAGAGGAAGGAGGTTTTTAATTAAACCTCTTTTCATTAAATAGTTCTGTGAATGTAATGATGTCAGAGTAATTTGTTATTTAAATATTTCTTGAAGAAGTAGAAAATTTAAAACTAAAAATGGAAGAAAATGTATCAGTGAGGATAACAGACCTGGAACTGAGTATTCTTCAAGACCAGATTGACTTAATCTCTAGTTAAGCAAGCCACTAAAGCGTTAATGTTTAAAGGTAATTAAGTGCACTGAGAGAGGCACTCAGAGCAGTCCTAGCAAATGTTCTGAAGTTATTAATCTAATTACGATGACCAAGGGAAGATGTAGAGAGTACAGGAAAAAAAAAATTCTGCTATGCTACTAAAGTATTCTTGATTGTTGAATAAAGGGTATGTATCTGTTCAGTGCTATATTTTCACTTAAATGAGATCCTAACCAGCTGCTCACAGAAATGAGGCAGTGTTCCTCCTCAGCTCTGGGGAGGAACAGGTAATGGAAATGAGTAGGGCATTGGAAGAGGAACAGAAATGTCAGTGAAGGAGCCAGGGAAACTAAGAAGGATAAACACTGTGAGTAAATCACTGAGGTGTCACTAATAAGGAAAAAACTTTGACAAGAAATGGGCACATTCCCTGAAATACATCCACAGCCAGGTTGGGTCTTTATTCCTGGGTACTGTCTGGATTCACAGGACAAAATCCCCCAAGGCAGATCTTTCTGTGAACTTCCCTACTGCTGCTACAGCTAGAGGCTGAGGAATTACAGGGAAAGATGTTCCATGTGGGGGACACAGAAATGGGCTGGATAAGTTCCTGTGCCAGAAGCGGCAGCAGGATTGCAATAGTGGGAAGGTGGAAGAGTTTTGCAGCACACCTGTCCTGGTGATTGTGCCATGGGTGATGTGATCTAGAGCCTAGAAGACACCAGGAAGTAAATGAAGGGCAGCTTTCTGTGACAGTCTCCCTTCGTTAAGGGACTGGGCGTGCTGTGTGAGAGCATAGGTCGTGGTGACTAATACCACACCTAATGGTTGCAGAAAGATTTTTTCAGTTGCTCATTTCCTGTGCCTGTCCCATCTAACAGGTTATTCTTTTGTGGCTTTTCTGTCTTTCTCAAACTCTAATAGGAGGACTCTCTCACCCTTATGATAAATGCAGACAAATGACATGGTTTGTTTGTATGTGGTTAAATACTGTGTAATCAGAAGACTACTCCATTGACTCTTGAGCCTGGTACTATCAAAAGCCCCCTCGTCCCTGTGTATCACAAGGTTCTGAAGCTATGCAGCAATCGCCTGCAAAAGAATCAGCCTTACAAAACTGAACCAAGGAGGTAATCTGTCATAGCTGTGCATTCTCAGTTGCTTAACGAAGAAACTCATTGTCCCGAGTTGCTATGTAACTAGTGATCCAAGTTAAGCCTATAATCACATTCTTATCATTGCATGCCTTGCAGTGGCAGCCTTCTTGAAGTGGAAAGCTGAGTCTGCTAGAACTAAATTAGCTTAGCTGTTTGCTGCTGTATTTATCATACATACATTTATGAAGCCCTGTAAAGTTGTTCTTTTTAAGTAATAGCAGTAATTTCATTGTCTGCAATGCTCTTTTGGCTGGCAGAAGTAGCAGAACATTATCAGACTTTCTTCACTTACATGAAGAAGAATGTGCATTTAGAGAAGCACTATGAAATGGAAGCAGCCTATTACAGTATGTGATGTTACACCATTTATATAAGGAGAACTTGAGTACTGCATCAGGGAACAGTTAAGATGTTTTTACCCACTTGAAATAGGTGGATACCTTTTCTGCAACAGATGACAAAAAGCAAAGCAGAACAGGAATTGGGAGCATCAGCAGGAACATGCTTATGGCAACCTGCTTAGAAGATAAGCCAGTCAACTTAGGTGCATCGGGAAAGCTTTCCCTTTCTGGCATCAAGTCCCTGGGTGTCTGGCTGCCTCTCAAATCAGTTCAGTGCTGAAATGGCCATGTGTGTCATCTAGAGGGGATCTAGTCTTTCTTAGTGACAATACCTTTATTCAACACCTGCCCACCATGATGGTTTGAGGAAGTTAAATCTCTGCATAAAACATTCTGTGTGGGCTCAGTACACTGGCCCAAGCGATACAACTGGGAATTTGTGACAAAAGCCCCTTTCTCAACCGTCTCCACAGACAGCAAAAACCCTGTGAAACAGGATCTGTGAGCCCCGTGACTGATTACTCAGCATTGTTGGATGATAACATACTGCAGCTAGGGAACAGAAGTGTTTCAGGTTTCCAGAACTGGTGCAGGAGTGGGTCACTCCTGTGCCCTTTAAGGTGCTTGTTTATATTTCTATGTGCATTTTTCTATTTGTTTCTCTGTCATATTCAGAACCAACTAAAAATGCACTTCACAGAGAAGCATGACTTACTGTTCTGTGGGTTGTATGGCAATCAGCTGCATGGTCTGGTTTAATAGAAGCTGTGCTGTAACCTATGGGCTTTCATCTTCCTATGAGCTCTTCCCTTTTCTGAGCTTGGCACAGAATGAAGCTGAGGAACTGGGAAGCTGCAGGGAAGGGAAGTAATGATGACAACTTTGGAATGTTTTAAAATTTACTCCCACAGTTTCTCATGTCTTATTGCTGCTGTAAGATTCCTCTTCCATACAAGGCTTAAGCATCAGCAGTAACCTCACTAAGTATTTATTGCACAATATTAAGTAAACAGGTTTTTTTTAGCGGGGGATAATGGTGTTTGTTTTCTTCCCTCTGTAAAAAAGGTGAATTAACAAAGAAACCCCACTCACATGTTCACAGGAGTATTAATCCATACAGAGGAGGTATCTGTAACAAAATAAGGCAAAAAACATATTCTCTAAAAATTGGTAGATGGGAAATAGCAATTTTGTATGATGTTATTCCTTCTCATAAATGTAATGAAGATACGGTTTTAAGACCCATGTAAAGGTTTGAGAGATATAGATGATTATTGCCAGTTATAAAATGCCTGTGTGTGTGTGTCAACCATGGGTGTTAGCAGCAGTAGATACCAATGTTTGCTACCACAGTTCTTGTCTCTGGGCCAGGTCCCTTACAGCCTTGGACGAACATTGGCACCACTCTGGAAAGCCCTGTGTGTGACACCCAAGGAGCTGCTGAGGACACAGTGTGTTCGA
Organism: Heliornis fulica; assembly: GCA_013399135.1. Lineage (NCBI taxonomy): Eukaryota > Metazoa > Chordata > Aves > Gruiformes > Heliornithidae > Heliornis > Heliornis fulica. The sequence goes on along the minus strand of VXBZ01009878.1, from coordinate 871,850 downwards.
ATGAGAAGCTGTGAATGCAAACATTTAATAATTGCTTGTGTAGATGAACAGCTGAAAAAACAACTTGGGAAGCTTCAAAACCTTTTATCAGTTCGTGTACTTTGGCTTCTCATATTTATATCCTTACAGGTAGTAGGTGTCCTGGTGGTCTGGTTAGACTTCTGACAGCCTTCCCTGTGCTGTTCTCACAAGATAAGATTTTGAATAAATTTTAAATTTAGTTTTGTAGTAAATACCGTACTTCAAAAAGGAAAAAAATCTTATTTTTCACCATCACCTTTATTTCATTAGAAAAGTATAAATTACTACCATAAATACAGATATCACCAGTATAAAAATTAGATTTTCATTTATAAAATAAATATTAAAATAGTTGAAGTAACAGGTACCTCCAAATCCCATCACCGAGATAATTTGCACTTATACCCTAATACACCATTCACCAACAGTTTAAAAATATGTTCAAAATGCAGTAAATACTGCTACCTACTCAGTGCTTGCTGAAGTGAGTAACTACTGACTCAAACAGTGCAAAGTGTTTGTTCTAACACTTACTCGAAACTATCAGACTACTGTCTATGTAACTTTAGTGTAATTGGGATCTGCTTTCCAGACAGATAGCAGCTACCTACTTTGAGTGATCCTTGCAGCTTGCCAGTACAGTAGTTTCAGTTTGATTACCTTTGATTGTCTATATCTAAAGATAAATAGACCAAGTTAATTTTATCCAAGAAGTGCAGAAATAATAACAGCATTTTGCCACATCTGAACTAAGAGATTACTTCACCAGTCAATAACGTTAAAAGAAAGTCAGATAAATACAAGTTTGTTTCATAGAAACAGAAAGATGTTCCTTTCCATTAGGGAAAGGATGCACATTTATCAAAAGTAGTGTTTTTACCCCACAAGTACCATAAATCTTCTGGCTCGGTAAGGCCATGCTTTCAGAATGGCTGTACCTGGTCTAGTTAAAGGTGCACCTAGTTTGGAATAGTGTTTCAGGCAGGACAACAGAAGGAGCTTGGGAAGAGATGGGGTAGGGTTAGGCTGTTGTACCACATCAGCAGAACTCTTCCATCCTCTAGGAACTAGCAACATGAAGCTTTCCTGGTATCTGAATTTTTCTTGACTCTCTTAACAGATTTTTAAATACATGTAAACTTCTTCAACATTCCCGTATCAGAGAGGCTAAAAAGGTCCATCCAATTACCAAATTTATAGTGGGTTTTTTGTTTGCTTTTTTCCCCCTTGGAATTGCCGCTTCCTTAGACACCATTAAGTGGCTCCTTTTCTCTTGCAGCTTTGGCTTTCTTGCGTTTACACAGGATGACTGGTAGGACAATAGCAAGAGTGATGACAGCAATTGCTATCACAGCTATGATGATAAACACTTCTGCTCCATATTCTGTAGGGGAGAAAAAAATTAATTCCAAGATTGAATTACCAAAAGCCATAATGTCAGAGTGCTATTGAACTAAAAAAAAAAATCAAAAAAAAATCTGTGTTTTACAGTACCACAGATGTGAAGTGACTGCCTCAGTGTGGACTAAATTCATTTTAATGTGAATTTTGTTGGATTGAGATAAAGCTTTTGTCACCCGGTTTGCATTAAGGTTTTATTAATTAATACCAAAATACCATGCTATCACCACAAGAATAAGTCCAACCATTCTCTCTACTCTTGCATTATTTCTGTGGAACTAAATCCAAGTGGAAATTTATTCTAGGTTAGAAGCTAGAAAACAACAACAGAAGAGATTTCTATCCAAGTTGTAATTCATTAGAATTCAACTATTGTGATAAACAAAAAGATATATCCAGATAAGAAAGTTGAGAAAGTTAATTTGCCTATTTTAGAAAGACTTTCCTAGAGTGCAAATATTCTTATCTGGTGGAGAAGGAAGATACAGTAAAGCGATGTGGTATTTAATAATTATTGATGATTTTACATTGGAGGAAGTGTTATCCAGATTGTTTGTCTGGAATTAGACTGGCTGATTTACTGACCGCTCACTAACTTATTTACCAGTAAAGAAATCAATCTGCCAACCTCTGACCTTGTAACAGCAGAGACTTAATCTCATTATCTGCTTTTGAGGTAATAACTGAAGTTCAGTTCAAACTGCATGTCCATGGATATGTATGTTTCCAGCACTCCTATGTTTTAGAACTAATCATAGAATCAGAGTGGTTTGGGTTGGAAGGGACCTCAAAGCCCATCTAGTTCCAACCCCCAGCCATGGGCAGGGACACCCTCCACTAGCCCAGGCTGCCCCAAGCCCCATCCAACCTGTGCCTGAACACTGCCAGGGAGGGAGTAGTAACGGTTTCTCTGGGCAGCCTGTGCCAGGGCATCACTGTCCTCACAGGGAAGAATTTCTTCTTGATATCTAACCTAAATCTGCCCTCCTTCAGCTTAAGGTCATGCCCCCTTGTCCTGTCACTCCCTGCCCTTATAAACAGTCCCTCTCCAGCTTTCTAGTTTCAATCTTTCAAGCACTTACTATGGGACCTGTTTCTGGAACGTTCTGAGGAAAACAATCAGAAAACAAAACAATGAAGCTGAAGGCTAGCAATGAGATCTAAAACCTCATTCACCAGTCACCAACTCAGACAATTGAAAACTAATCAAAAGTTTCACAAAACTGTAAAACCAATTCCAACTAGCTAAAGATGGTGGACTTCTATTTAACATGAGTTCTTCCCAGGAGTTTCTGTGTTTAGATTGTATCCTCTCACACTGTAAATACTTTTTCTGTATTAAGCACCACAAATTAAAGAGATTAAAACATTCTTTCTAGGAATTGAAGTGTCATAGAATGCTAACAGAGAGACTGTATGACAAGCTTCACCTGATACTTACCATCTAAGATATTTCTTCCTACACTGGTACAAAGTACCATGCTTTCTTGGCCATTGCGGTTTTCTGTGCGGGAGGGAATGACTCCCTGCATGTAGAAACAATAGTTCTTTGCGCTGTCAACACTTACTTCAAATGTATTGCTTTTTGTAGTCACATCTTTCTGCAAAGGAAACATACTTCAATGAAGTGTTCTTTGCAAAAGTATTAGCTCTTACAGTAGCACAGAGATTGTGCAGCTATAATACATACAATCACCGAATCATAGCATCATAAAATCCCGGACTGGTTTGGGTTGGAAGGGACCTCAAAGCCCATCTAGTTCCTACCCCCAGCCATGGGCAGGGACACCCTCCATTAGCCCAGGCTGTCCCAAGCCCCATCCAACCTGGGCCTGAACGCTGCCAGGGAGGGGCACTCACGGGGTGCCAGGGCCTCACTTCCCTCATAGAGAAGAATTTCTTCCTATTATCTAAATTCTCCCCTCCTTTGTCTTAAGACCTTTGCCCTTTGTCCTCTCACCTCATGCCCTTCTAAACAGTTTTCCTGGAGTCTCTTTAGGTACTACCAGGCTGCTACAGCTATAGAATATATAAAGAGTTAGTCCTTACCTTTCCAGAACTTTGATCTTTCCAGTAATAGAGTTTGTACTCAAGGTCATGTTGGAAAATATCTCGAATACTTTGAAAGCTTCCATTGGGAAATTTATATGGTGTAAGTGGATCTTGGAACACAATATTCAGTTTGGATCCTTTTTGTGTATAATTCTGTATCTCCGGTTTTCCAAGAACAGCTAAACAGGTATATTTAGAATTAAAAAACTTATACAATTTTTTTTCTACACAACATGTTCTGTTTTTTTCCTCCCTCTGCTCCCTTCCTTCCTTAAGTTTATTATAAATTGACAGAGCCAAAGTAATAGACTTAGATCCCAGATTATTAATAAATATCTTCATCCAGTACACAATGTTAATAAAATGGTCTCACTGCAGTGAGAAACAAATGGTAACTAAAATCTTACACACTCCCCTACACCAGGGAAAGCTTTATTCCTGAATGTCTTCTCAGATATCAGAATGGGTACCCTAAGAATCTATAGGGAAAACCCTTTAGCTCAATCTAAACCTTGTTTAAATAAAGAGAAGTACTCTTGAAAGGAAGTTTACAGTAAGATTTGACTGTCAATGCTACTTACTCTGACTATAAGGTGTAAATTTTTCAGAGACTGCAAAAGGTGGTTCTTCAAAGTTATCCATTGTTGAGGGTGTTACAGACAGTATGTGTGCTGTATAGGTCTCTTTCACATTCCTGAGCACATCAGTAACATCACACTCTGTTTCTCTTGTCAGTATGCATTTTCTTTTGGTGTCAGTTGTCTGTCTGAATAGAGCAAGAAAGAAGTGTCAACACCTTCCAAACAGATTTTTATGGATTTAGATATGTTAAAAAAAACGTTTTTTCCCCCTCAAACTGTATAGATTTCCCTCATCCAGTGGACAGTCTTGCAGGTGTACTAGGTTGAAATGGAGAAGAAAACACCCCAAAACACCACTATCCTGTACAGCTATATGTCACAATTCAAAATATAATCAAGTAAAAGATGATCCATATTAATTACAGAAATACATTATTGGATACATATATGAATTAAAAATCCAGTCTTTTATATGAACTGAATAGAAACCATAATAGTTCTATCTCTTTCTGCAGCTGACAAAGGAACAGAGAGTATTTTATCTTTGTGATCAAGCAAATGTACTCTGTAAATGTACACAGATGAGAAATCCCACTTCCATCTATAAAAGCAACTTGCCCAAAGAAGTATACCTCATTCTATACTGAATTTTGGGCAACTGGACTTCATTTTTTGTGAGCACTAATGACTGGATAGAAACTCCATATTTGTAAATTTCAGAAAATTCATTCTGCTAAGTGTGTGCTTTTAAGTCTATGAATTTAATCACTCCCTTCAAGAATAAAAGAGCACATTGCACTAGTATTTTATCCATTAGTCACAAAAGAGTTTGCATTTCTATGCCACTTTTATAGACAGAAGAGTCTACACTACCATATTTGCATGAATATGTAAGAGTGTTGATGATGTAGTTTCCCTTTGGGGCATGTTTAATAATGGTCTATGAAATAATACAGGAGCTAAGAACAGCAGATTTATTACTGAACTTCATGGAACTTTTTGTGCAGTATTGAAAGAACTGTTAGACACTTCACATAAGTTTGGTACTTTTTATGCCCACAATATTTCATATCTTACATAAAACATGATGACAGAGAAAGTCTCGACAGGTAGACGAACAAAGGTAATTTTTAGTATTAGCCAGAGAGACAGATTATTCATTTACTGTGATTCACAGATTAGAATAAAATGCAGACTCATATTTATCAGACACCTCCCCAGACTAAAGACAACAGACTCAGTCCAGACACCTCAAAAGACATAAAAGGGTGAATTTCTATCAATATATGGTATGTCTGATTGAGTGTCAACTAAATTATCCTGACACAGATCTCCAGTGCAGCTGGCCTGCACCAAACCCCAGAACTGAAATACCGATCTAAAGCTCCACTGTTTCTGAAGTGGGCAAAAAATAGAAGCCTGAACCAAATATTCCTGTAGCTGGATACAAAGTATTAAACAGATGGGTTGGCAATCTTCCTAAGTCCTGGCGTTTGGGCTCTTTTCCTGTTACATTCAGTCTCAGAAATATTCAAACATGCTCTATTTGCATTTTCTTCAACTGCCACTAATGGACACACCTCCGTTTTATCTACTTACCCGATTATTTCTACTGTATAGAAGTAACCTGATGGTTTTGGTTGCCACTGTAGTATAGTTTTAAAGTTGATTGAAGACCAAGTTATATTAACAGCAGTCGGTAGTTCTGCATTGCCTTTAAATACAGAAAAGAGTGTCATCAGCCATATTAAATGTAATTCCTGGTTCCCTGCAGTCATTGTTTCATTAAATGAAGCAGTTGCTATTAATTGCTACTTGGAAAAGTTCTTTTGGGGGAAAAGGTTCAGTCCTGCCCTCTGGGCTCACGCTTGTCTTACTCAAGGAATGTGCCCTGACAGAAGCGCGAAGAAAATTGTTTTCTCGGGGTGCTGAGGTAACTTTTTGGGGCTTCGGTCTAATGCCTCCTGTTTGCGGTCTGAGACCTCTGAAAAAGCTACAGAAGCTTGAAGATACTCATGAGGATGTCCACCCACCAAACAAATGTGGTGTAGTTCAAAATCATTCCCGTCCGCATCCGTTGCAGAAGGCATTAGCTCCTAGTCTCCCCATTCATGTACTTTGGGAATATAAAACCTTTAAAAACCAGCGGTTGCCCTACGGGCTCGCCATCCGAGAAGGGCTACCCCCGGACGCGCTGGCGGCCACGCACAAGCGGAAGGGTGGCCGCGGTGCCCCGCCAGCCCGCCACCTCAGCTGCTTCAGAGAGCTGCCTGGAGGAAGCCGGGCGGGAAGCCCCGTGCGGCCTCTGTGACCTCTGGGGATCGAGCTTTTCCCTGAGCGACACCCCGATTGTTCGCTAAACGCCACCTTGCCCGCTTCTCCGAAATGGGGATGTCCGCTCCGAACTGGGGACAGGGAAAAGGAATCTCGCAGATCGCTCCTCGTTACCATCGGCCACACGCGGCACGCAGCCGCCCCCTCAGACCTCCTCCCCATCACCGACCTGGCTGTGGCCACTAAAGGTTCCCCTGGGCGGCCCGAGGGCCCCGCCGCCCGGGTGCTGAGCCGGAGCCGGGTCGCCGCCGTGCCCCGCGCGAGCCGTCGCAGCCC
>VXBZ01009878.1:806553-865122 GCA_013399135.1 Heliornis fulica | reverse complement strand
CGGATTCTGTCCCGTACGGCCGAGGCAGCGGCCCCGCTCCCCCCGCCTCCCTTCCCGCCGTTACCCACCGGCGGCGGCCAGGGGCCATAGCAGAGCGCCCAGTAGCAGAGCCCGTTCTCCGGCGATGGCGGGCAGCATCCTCGGGGGAGCGATCCGGCGGGGTCCCGGCGAAGTTGAACGCGGTGAGCTGCCGTCGGGGCGGGAAGCGCGATCTTATATCTGTGGGAGGAGAGGCGGGGACTGCGAGCGCCTCGCCCGCGGGNCGGTGCAGACGGGGTCATGGGGAACGGGAGCGGGGCTGGCGGAAGCGCTTAGGCATCGCCGCGGGTTGAGCAAGCGGAGAGGGGGAATCTTCGAGGAACCTTGCTTTACTGTAAGGAGAGTGGCACGGAGGGAAGGGAAAGCATGTTCCCAGGGCGGCCCTAGCCCCGGCCCCGTGTCCCCGGCCGCAGGCCCACTTGGGTGTGCAAGCACACCTGGACGCGCCCTCGGTGGGTGACTCCCACCACTTCTCGCGCCACCCACTCCCCAAACTCGAATCACTCCTCGCCTCCTGGCCAGGACATGGGGCTTTGGCGAAACTGAGTAACGCCTCAGAACCCTCTTCTACCACTGCCAGCCTTTGGACGGGGGGGCGGTGGGGGCTAGCACCACCCCAGCTCAGAAGTGACTGCTCTGGAGGGCACCTGATCCTGCGGAAGTGATGCTGGGTTAATTACCTTAGATCCTGTAAATTCTGAAGGGGTCTTGCTTAACCACACAAAACGTCTGACGTTTGACACAGCTACTCAGCTAACTCACATCCTCTCTTCTCGCTCTGTGCATGGGCTTATGTGAACCCTGGCAAGCTCACCTGCCACACTGGACAGGAAATATGGTTCTGGTGTTCAGCCGCCCTTACCTCATGTCTCCCATAAACCAGGAGCCTGTTAACACCTTTCTTACAAGTTTACCTTGGAAAGGTGTGCTCTTTTAACGGGTAGCAGAGAGCCTGTCTCTGACAGAAGGCTTTAAAATCTCATCCTGCAGCCTTTGTGACAGGCTCCCTGGCCTCTCTGGTGTGTATATGGCTCTTTCTCACAGTGCTGCCTCTCTAAGCACACTGAAGCCAAACTTTTGGACCCGGGGGTTTACGTGCTGTGTTTCCGTCCAATTCTGTAGCTCTAGAGGGAGCTGTGTTCGCATTTAGCTCATGGTTCTGCGGGGAAGGTGGGAAAGAGACTAGACGGTATAACCTATGATGTAATTAAGGACGATAGGTGCGTTTATAGTGTTAACATGACTCTTCTTTTTATTTTGGTGCTGATTTGTATGAAGTTTTATGCCAAGATAATATAAGTAGGGGAAGAAGACTAATGGGGAACTTTCATATTTCAAATTGCCTTTAATTTTCATGATTGACACATAGTTAGATGCAAGCAAACAGTTCCATCTCCTAATGCAGAATAAATGCATGTGGGCCAAACTGCAACACCCATTTCAACAAAAGTCTGCATCAGAATTCATATAGTGTGTTCCAAATTATCAGCATGCCTTCATTAAGATCCAGCAGTACACCTTCTAATTTTCCTGCCTTGCTTTTGATCAAATTTCAATGTTGTCTCTGTGCAGCTGTATGTCAGCATTACATCAGCCAAAAAGCTCGCATGCTTTTAACTTTGTGTAGAATACAGATCTTGTGTGACTAGACTTTCAAGATTGTGCCCTTATAAGATCACAGTTGATTTCCAGATGACTTTCCAAAGAGAAACAATACTCACTTGTTTAAAGAAAAGAGGTGCTTATATGAAACTTTAAATCACATTTAGGCTCTAAGTCCAATTAATTCCCTTGTCGTAGTTCAGTCACAAATAATGGAAGTGGGTCAGTGACAGTTTCCAGCTTTTATAGAGATGATCTCAGTACCCCTTTCTCCTTCCCATCCTTCTCACTCCCACCTCTTCTGTCATGATGTCCCACACTAGGTGGGGAACCCCCCAGACCCTGCCCAGACTAACCAGCTTGACTGGTGTTACTTTATTCAAATTTTCAGCAAGCTATTACAGATTTTCACATCTAAATGCTAAGCTATTAGATGTCCTGCTCCATGACACAGGATGAGAGAAGGAGACCACCAGTTTACCAGAGTGCTGGGCAGCAGAGCCTGAGCAGAAGTTCATGCATGGACCAGGCAGTCAAGCAGGGCCATTGTGTGGTCAGAGGAAATTGGGTAACTTTACTAAGCCAGCCATTCTGAGGGAAGGAAGCTGAAGGGAAAATATGAAAGCTGGGGATAAAGACAGCATGACAAGGGGACAGTGTTGTTAGATCAGGTTGGCAGGGGAAAGGCTGCGATGAACAGGGAGAAGCGCTGAATCTTCTTTCACACAGTCTTGGTGCAGATTTGAGTGAGAATGAGACCCGCTTGACACTGCCTGACCCCAGGAACCAACCAGTGTGGGAGAGGAGAACCCTGCGCTGCCTGACATGTGCTGATGCCTCTGCGCTGGAAGCTGCTCAGCAGCTTCTGACTCAACTGTGACATTCTGGTCACGTTTTCCAAGCACTTTGGTGGTATTTCAATAGCTCATTTAAGACAGAAATTTCCCCTCCTATCTCAAATAAATGTTGCTATGTGCAGGAAAGCATTGTGCTGAATTAGAGTTCTGTCTAGAGTTTTGTCTAGAAATTTAGAATGTGGCTCCCATAGTGGAATGTCAAAATATAACCATTGACTCTGTATGTGTCTTTAAGCAATTTGGTTATCCTCTGCTCCTTTTGCAGTTAGCAGAGAAAAAAATCACTCCTAAGGTGCAATCCATATTTTTCAAGTGTAGGCCTCTACAGCAAGTCAGGTTAATCTACTTAAATATTCAAATAAATGGGACATTTCTATTGATGGAAGCCACTTACTCTGTGCCTAGAATATGTGGGAGACATGCAACAGCACAAGCCAGGCTACGTGCTTCAGATTAAGAGATGACCTCTTCCATTCTGTGATTTCTCCACTCCATTGAACGTAGTAGAATCAAGGTTATTCACCACTGGGAAAGTTTTCCAGATTAACAATAGATTCCACACATTTTCATTCCTTGATTTGTATACCATGGAATCAGTCCACGCATTGATTATGGGAAAAGTGATGAGAAAAGTGAAATTAAATTTGTGAAACTCCCTTTTTTTTTAAGAGATGCATGTATTTATTTTTATTGTATAATCTACCAGATCACTAAACCGGATATCTTAGAGAGAGCTACAAAATAATTTATCACTTAGCAAAGCAATTTCACCATCATGTTTTCTGTACTACCATATATGATTGTTGACATTGAAGAGGAATGCCTCGGGTGACATCAGTAACAGATCCCTTGCATTATGCTGATGGTTTTGCAAGATTGTAAGTAAAATTTTGTAATATTTATTAAAGTTTTCAAATTTTGTAGTGCCATAAAAGATTCATCATTCCATATTAGCATAAAAGTCAGCAACATTTTTGTATCTAATGATTTAAAATTTAATTGTGTAAGATTAGAAATCCCTGGGAGCTATTTCCAAAATCACATGGTATTTCTCCTGATATTTCTCCTTTCATTTGGCTTTTCCGAACTTTGTATAATTTGTCTTAGTGACCCATACAAATGGACAATTACTTAATTATTTAATTTATTATATTTACTTAGACAAAACTGAAGTTTAGGGAGCAACCTCTGACTTGGTACCAGCTTCTATAAACATCTTAGCATTTATCTTGCTGAGCTGCTGCATCAAATACTGTCTTATAAGTGCATACACAGACTCTCAGAGAGCACTGCCTTTTAAACATTGTGTTTTAGCGGTACTATAGGTAATATAGTTGATAAGTGAAACCCTTTTGTTAGGTATAACATCCGTGTACGGTGCTAGTAAATACGTTGTGAAATTCAGTAACATGCACTCTGTCACCTGGCATTTGTGCACATTTAATTTCTGTTGTCTTCAGAGGAGCCTTAGGGTAAATAAGATTGTGTAAATGAAAATTTAAACTACTCTTTGCTTAGTTTGACTCTTCAGAAAGCCAGTGTCTATAGCAGTACCATGGTTGTGTGTCCAGGAGTAGTAAGGTACCGCTGAACTGCTATACACAGCTGTGTTTACTAGTGATGCTCTCCTGCTAGAGGGGAAGTAATTCTTAGTAATAAAAGTCATTTAAGCCCAACAGCAACTACGGAGATAGAGACACTAAATTGTATCAATTCCTTCTGTGCCTAGATTCTTTTGGCTAGCCAAACCAAGCTTTTTGAGGTTGACATAGTGATGCTGTCTGTCTTTCTTTTGTTTCACAGGTGTTCCACCACAACTCTTAGAGTATTTCCTTTACTCCACAATATCCTAATTAGTGAAATTAATCTCGTGGCTCCTATTCATCTTTCTCATAAGATTACATTTTCCCAAATGGTGCTAGACACAGATGGAACTACCAGACTTTATTAAGTTTTCTTCTCCTGCCCAAGTTTGTGAGGAAGTGGCTAAGCTGGCAGGAAAATAAAATTTAAAATTAGAATTAAATTAAGTGTCAATAAAAACCTTTTAAAAATGAGGCATGTACATTAATGGTAGCATCTTTTTTAAACTTGAATCCAGTCTCAGCTCATGACTTTTTTTAATTATCTGAAATAAATTAATTTTAGAAAGCAGCTATTTATATTATTTCCCTTCTCACCAATTTTTAAAATATAGTGAATTTTTAATATTCGATATAGCATATATAACTTTTCAGTCAAGGTAGTAAAATTCAGTGTTTTTAAAAATATTTGGAGTGAGCGTGCCTTGAAGCTTAGGCCATTAGATAGATAAAAAAAACCTGTCATTAGACCCGTTCTTAGGAACCGTGAGAAATGAAAAGGTAAACTGTTCTCTGTTTGACATGGATATTACAATGTTTAATCTTTTTGCAACACAGCTTTTTCTTTTGGAGTAATTTGATACAATAAAAAAACATTCCATGCTGGAGCTAACCAGCAAAATTAAACAGAGATTTTCTTTATTATCCTGCATTTCTGTTCTTTGAAACTACATTACTTTGTTGATGATGCCTTTTTCCTGACTTGAGGGTGAGTAGATTGAAGATAGTTGGAATCCATAGGAGAATCATTCTGGATTTGGTAATTGGGCAAAATTTACCTGCCAGACCAGTGTACCTCAATGTTACACAGACCACAAGACTTCATTCTGAAATGATTTCTCAAATTCCCAAATCTGCTTATTTATATCACACCCAAGGAGAGTCATAGAGCTTACCAAACATAGCTTAAACTTATATCTACGTTCCTGTTTAGCACTGGACTATATATACAACTTTTTTACTATCATGTACTTTGAATTATGGTCTGTGGACCAATAATGACATTAGGTAGATGTGGCTTTGGTTCTCCAGCTTCAGCTGGTAGATTTCTGTGCCTTTCACTCATCTTTCCACTCCATTATGATACTACATTCTTCTCCTTCCTGAAGAAGGAGAAGAATGTGGTAATTACTTAAGTAGTGTTGCACACTGCAGTTTGTGACTATAGCTTACTACAAGGCTTTTTTTTTAGGGATTTTGAAAGTATATAATGGTATATTTTTCAGAAAAACACAATTAAAGTTATATCTTGTTCTTTAATAAAGATCACAATGGAGAGAACACTATACAAGCACTACATATATTACCTACTTAAATTGGCATAACTGTTCACAATTTACCGAATAATTACATATCACTGTGAAGTGATGTTTAAAAAGAAAAGATGCTATAATGTAAATCAAACATACCACTTAGTGAAATTAGTACATTTGTGTCCTCAGTGTCAGACTTGAAATTTAATTTTAAGTAACAATGTAAATATTACAAAATTTAAATTGCTAATACAGCACCATTGGTTTGAACTTAGAGTTCACCATCCTGACAAAAAAGTGAATTTTACCTCCCAGATGCTGTGGGTGAAGGAAGGATTTGAGTCTTGCTATTCTCCGAGGTCAGTATTTACAAAATACTGACAGAAACTATATAATTTATTGGAAGTTTTCTGGGGCTTTGAGTTATTTGTTAACTTAAATCATGGATGTCTGTGTTTAGATCTTAAAAATTTAGCCCTACTAAAAAATACTATGCAAGGGTAGGGTCATTCCTGTTGCTAATCAGGTTCTTAGCTGTACCGTATAGAGAACAAAGTGTCTGAGATCTGATCTAAGGAAAAGGTCTGAAGTAATTTTATTTAATATCTATACATCGGTCTTTACAGGCACACTCCTTCTCTGTATTTGAATGTTATAAACCATTTTAACTCAGACATTTTAAGGGCATAAACTGGTATGAACAAAGGCATTACATTCCTGGGTGTGGAGCAATCCTCCTGTAGTGGCCAGTACTCTGGTGCATTCTTTCATCTTATCGGAGAGCTGACAGAGTGCACTTCTACTGACCTGTGTGAACTGATTTAGGAGTTAGTAAAGAAGGAGGGAAACTTCCAGCAACCAGTATTTAGCTAGAAAATCTGCGTGGTTTGTAGCAAAGTGCTGAATGTTAAAACCCAAAGTCTCAAGGATTTTAAAACTACTGTGCCATTGTATTTTGCATTTTGTGTTTCAGTGCAGCAGGAGTCAAGTTAGGGTCTTCTGTAAGGCCTAAATGCTGGCATCCCAAACTGTTAACTTTGACAGCTCTTTGATTAGCTGTGTTTAGAGCTTCGTGGCTGTATTTGAGTGGAGGTAAAGTGCATGAAGGAAACATGTTATTAGGTTGAATGTTTCACTAAGAACAAAGAAACCCTAAAATTTATAGCATCATCAGTCTGAATTTCAAATGCTTTTGTTCATACAGAATGCGTACTTTCAGATTAAATGCCTAGAGATAGCTGATGTTTTTAAGATTGAAAATCTGATTTTGAGTTCATCTATGATTGTTCTTTCCCCATTAACTTCAAATTAACATGAAATTAGGCGTTTTTTTTTCCCTGATATCAGTCTCCACCACCTAAAGCACATGACCATACTGACTCAGAATATCTTGGGCTATGTATCTCTTTCCTTTCCTCCTAATTTGGTTCATTTTGATTTAAACAGTGTGGATAGTATTTCGCTGGTACAGCAGTTGTTAGTATAGGAGGAAAAGTACCTTTCATTGAAAGANTAAATATATAATATTACTATCTAAACCAACTAGGCAGTTAAACACACCCCTCCCCCCAAGCTTTCAATTACAGACTTAAACTCAGTGTTTGGGTGAACTAGCAGTCATGTAAACTCAAAAATAATTTACATTTAGGCAAAAATTAGAAATATTCACTCTTTAAATAGGATAGTGTTGAATAAGACAGAATGACACTATTGTGCAACATTATAAGAACTTGCAGGCAAATGACAGTGTGTTGATCCCAAGTTAGCAGTCCCAGGAAGAGTAAAATAGACTGTGGACTGCTGTTGCAGTCCTCAGTAGTGTTGCCATTTTTCCTATGTTGTTCTTTTTTTTCATGATCAGCCCTGATAAATTTTCCTCAAATACTTTAGAAAGAAGAAACATGTATTTCTAGATCACTTGATTCCAATCTTAAATATTACTTTATTTTGTTGAACTTGGTTGGAGTTTTAAGAGTTTCCAAGTCTTGCAATTAAAACATAAAATCTGCCTAGGTAAACAACATCTTCAACTGCATTTTTCAAATATTTCACAGGAACCTTTCCTCCCTCTCTCCTCTTATTTTGAGAGGCATGCTTGACATAGGAATCTCTTGACATAAAGCAGAGACTTGACTTGAGACTGTATCACCTTGGACTTTAAAATCACAGGAGGAATTTGAACCCGAGCGTTACCTTTTCAAACACATAGTACTGCCAGGCAGAGACTGTCATTAAATGTGGGAGGTGGAATTCCAGAGAGAAAGACATGATTTGACTGGATTTCAGCTTACGAACTCTTTTGATACAGTCTTTGAACTCTCACTGCACAATCCTGCTTATATCCAGACTTGCTATCTTGTGTCAAGTCCCCAGAATGTGAAAGACTGTCTCTAAACCTGCTGTTCTTCTGTCTTAAATATTTCTGAATGCTTTGTAGCTTGTAGTCTAAAACCCCAAATCATTAGAAGTTCAGTGAGTGTTTATTCTTTGTTACTTCGTTTGAAAAGACTGAATTAATTGGGAAGTCATGCGTAGTGGTGTACAAAATACACAACTAACAGTTTTGATTCTGTAATGCGTTTTTCAGATTAAACATGCATTGAGAATTTCCTCTTTTTGCTTGTGCTAAATGCTAAAACTTCTCCTGATGAAGATTATGATACTTTCATTTTCTAGGAAAGAAAGAAAGTAGCTGTATTGCGTTTGCATAGCAAGATTTTGGTAACATTGGGGGGTGGTTTGAGGTGGGGTGCAGGGGTATACAGTAACAGGACCACAGACACTTTCTGAATATAAAGATGGGTTGTTTTGCTCATGAATTGACTAATGCATTGCTCAGTGATTCATCTGAACCAGGAATCTGACAACAAAAATACTGGATTCACAAAAGCTTTTATGTGCTATTTGAAAGAAAGGATGGAGTCTGACACTTTCTTGGTCTTAGACTTGATAGAACAGAAGAAATTAAGACACTTTCTTGGTCTTAGACTTGATAGCATAGAAGAAATTAGAAGTTGAAAGAAACTAGCAATACACAAGGAAACACAATTTCTTGTGCCAAGAAAGTAATGGGCAGATTTTGTTCTCTCTCTTTGGTTATTTTGCCAGTGATCAGCAGTGTAGACTCCCATTTGAGAGACATGCAGGGGATCCACTTTTATTAGTATCTTTTGACATCTCTCCTTTCTTTGACACCTGTAACTTACATCCATAATGTGCCCAAATTAAATTCTGAAAGAAAAGTCTGTTATTTAAAAAGGAATGCTGCAGATTAAAATGCTATTAAGCTAAATTGACACTGTAGTTATTGTCTATACCAGTTCTACTTTTTGCCTTGATCAGTTGGAAAATATGGCTTGTATTCCACAGGTTTCCATAGTTGTTGCTCAGCAACTAATTCCCCCATTAGTTATGGTCTTAATTGCCTTTATCCAGCTGGGTTCTCCAGCTCCCTTCAGGTCTGTTCAGCCAACTCTTGTAATTCTCTCTCTGTCAGTACAGAAATGTAAAGTAACAGATACTAATAAGTACAACGGAGATAGAATTCACATTAGATTATTTTTGTATCATTTATCTGTTCCTTCAGAACAGTAGTTTCAGGTGAATCTTTTTACATTTAATTTGTTTTCAGACATAGGGTTAATGAAGATAAGAAAAAATATACCAAATACATATTAATTACAACTTGTTCTTAATGGTATAGTTCACTTGTGCCAGGAAAGTGAACAGTCCAAGAACAGCAAGCCTGTAATACACAGACAACTATACAGAAAGTGTTTGGCCAGGAAAGTTACACAAACTTAACTATATTAACAAAAAAAAAAAAAAAAAAAAAAAANAAAAAAAAAAAGAAAGAAAATAGTATATCCGGTTTTGCAGTCAAAATATTCATCTGTCCAGAGGTTTAATTTTCTCTTCATGACATTTTTAATTGCAAAAAATGCATTTGAGTTAGATATATACAGAGACTCAACTGCAGCTTTTGAAGTATTTTTGTCATTGCTCTTGGATTTATTACAAAAAGTATAATGTCTTTATTTGTTTTGTCTTCTTTTGAGTGTTTTGGATTTGAAAATGAGTGATGAAATGCTACTAATTCTCCTACAACAGTAATTTTGGAAAAAAAGATAGAAATAAAAGTTGCTTCTGTCCTATTTCATGTTCAGAGATTTTCCTTCAGCACTGCTAATTGAATGCTAAAGTGTGTACTATTGAGACAGATCAAAAGTTACATTCCATTTGTAAAGAAGCATAAACTCTCTCTAGATCTGAGACTGTCAGAAGCTTTTTTAATTACAACCTAGATTTATAATTTAAAGGTAGGTGGTTCATAACGAGTTTGAACCTGGGGAACTTGGAACTGAGTTTTAAATCACCTAATTGTAATGAATTTGCATTTATTTGTAATCTTTATGAAATTGTGCAACTCTTAAATAAAGGACACGTTCTAATTTTGCTTACACTGGCTATATGAAAGCATAAGCTTTATGGAATTAATTTGATGATGGAAAGGAGAAGAAACTCAGGTTCAAGTATGCAAGATTTAAACACGTGTGCAAGACCTCAATCTGTCAGCAATTTTATTTGCCTCATTAGCAGGCTTAGAACAAGGATACATAGATTTTGGTCTCTTCTTGAGACCAGTACCTCTCTGCAAAGTAATCATGAGCTGATGATCTCTTCTGACAGCCACCTCAGTTTTAAAATTGCCAAGAAACTTCCCTACTTATACCCACAGTTAAATTCTTAGAGTGTGGTAATTTCCAGCTCTGAAATAGCTACACTCCCAATTGTTAACCATTGTGGGGTGACAGGGTATGACCATACAGCACAGGCTGTGTTGTAGACTCTGAGCCACATATTGTATAGCGTGTCTCTGTGATGTGATAAAAATACACGCAGTCACAGGTGTGTTTTCACTTTTGCCACCATGAGTAGCGGGATGTACTGCTACTAACAAAAAGGAATCTCTAGGTCTCATTTAATATGGGTTTAATTATGAGTCCGCATTCACTTTGTGGAAGAACCTGGTCTTTTCCATTGCCCAAGTGGATACGTAAATTAACATAGATAGCAATGAGCTATTTCTAAATGCACTATTCAGCTTAACAGATGAGCTTTGTGCAAAACATCCATTACCAGTGATCTGATATTAATACTCTGAAATTCTGCAGCACATATTTTAATATATATATATTTGAAGAACCAAATGCTCTCGCTTTATTGTTTCCAGACTCTAGTCACACTGGTAATGAGCACCAGAACCATGTACCCACTTTTTCTTTCAAAACTCAGGCAGTTTTGCTTTCCGTGTGGACTTTTTATTTGAGACCAACAGAATATTCCCTCTTTGCTTTTTTTTGAATGAAAATCTTACTTGATATGTTTCCTCCTGTGCAGCAGTAGGTGAAAGTCTATGAGAGAGACAGAGACAGGATTTCTGAAGAAGTGGAGGATATGACATCAGCAAGAAGGAAGTTTAGAGACTGTAGCTTTTCAGCACATCAGGACACTTTGTCATGTCCTAATGCAATGCTGATTCCTAATTTAAACTGATCTATGTTAAATGCCTGCTACCATTACCTCTTTCAACGTACTCTCAGAACCACTAGTGCTTATGCAAACTGTCAGTTACTAAGTTTTGAATATGAAATTTACAATTTTGATTACGTAGTGTCATAACTGCCTTTTTAGTATGTGGATGGCTATACAAGATGCAAGGCATAGAATAAATGGATCTGGTTTTATTTATTAGTGTCAATGTAAATTAGCAAAAAAGTAAATCTAAGTAATTCAGTTTGGAGTATTTTTCTTTTTTTCTCTTGTGTGAGGTGGAACAGAAGCAGGCCACAAAGTCATTGGAATTTCATTAAGTAAATTCAATTTGTGACGGCTGCTTGTTTGTTGCATGATTTTTTCCTTCCTTATTTTTACTTCTGTTTAAAACTACTAGTCACATAGTTGTTCTCTTTTCTTAAAAAGGAAGTTTCTAAAAGACAAAAAAGGATAATTCTCAATAAATTGCATCATCTTTTATATGTATATTTCCAGATACAAAAATAAACTTATATAATTTGAGGGTATAAATTCACAGGAATATTTCCAACAGTGAGATATTCCACATGTGGAATCAATATTATTTAACTGAAGACTTTTAAGAGTGAACTAATCATTATCCTTTTTGCAGCACTGTGTATTAAACATAGAGCATCCCCCCACTCCTCCATTGCTTAACTTCTGATTTAATAAAAACAAACTAAGAAAATAATTCAGAGATATGGTTCATCTCAGGGTATTTATCTCAGTACTCTTTGTCTTTCACTCTTCTCCATACTTACGCTCTAAAAACAGTGTCATTAAGCACAGTGCCTGCAAAACCTGGAAGCTAAACTCATGGCTGAATAGTTCTGTGTCTATAATACAAAGGATACAAGGAAATCAGATATATTTCTGAGGTTCTTGGGCTAAAAATTATTTGGTTTGAGACAAATTTTGTTTTTAAATCACTGGGCCCAATATATTAACTTTTAAGGCTTTGAAGAAAAAGCTTTATGTGTTACAACTTGCTAACCTCAGCCAGCTGGCATAATTTTGAAGTAAAAATTGACTTAATACACAAAGGAGGACACAGTTCATTCAATCACTGGGGATTTCTACTACAGAATTTGTTTCCCTCACCCTCTCAACCTTTCCCTTCTCCTCCCCCCTGCCCCACAGCATTAAACTGAGAAACATGCTAGTAAATTAAGAATAGAAACAACTCAATTATTATAAGTTTTTAATGTAAAATAATTTTAATAACATGATATGACTACACCTGACACTTCGTTTCTATTACAGCAATCCTAGGAAGGAAGACTCCTGTGAAAATGAATAACAGGCTTTCTCTTGCTCTTGAGCATCTGGCCTCTTAGATATTCTAGGTATCTTTTTTTAAGGAATGGCATTCAAATTGAACAAGCAGTTAAGGTTAGAAAATGGAATGGAGGGTCAGGTGTTGCTGCCATCATTCATATTCAGGACTAATTTCCTGAAGGTTCAATCTACCATTTTATATTTATTTAGAATGCAAAGTGGAAGTCAGCACTCCACATGCAGACAAGACAAGGAGGCAAACCAGAGAAGAAATCAGGGCTGAGGTAGTCAAATGCAGTCAGCTGTCCACCATCAACAGGAGGGCAGGTATGTGGGCTCCACTGGTGAAGAATGAGGTCTGTTTTCTGCAGCCTGGTGAAATCTGCAAATTCCTCCAGTTAGCAGCCTGCTTACCAGATCTTTCCTTAGGGATTATGTGAATTTTTTTCACTGCATTACTTTAATCCACATGAGGTTGTACACTCACACTGAAAACATAATAATGCTTATAGCACTTTTTTTTCTGTTCTTATTGTATATTTTCTAAAACAGTTCAGTCTGCTTTTGCTTGAGACAGCATTTATTTCCCCATATACACTTCTTGACTCCAAATCTTTCTTTAAAGGACCTGTTCGAGTAAGTTATCAAAAGCTCTTGTAAATTTTTGATTATAAAATCTATAAATGTCTTCAAAACTTTAATAATTATCAGCAACTGATGAGAAACACCTGACATGTATCACTCTGAGGGTCAAATTGTCAAATAACATTTTATGTAACAGAAATCAAGACCACTTGGAACAGCAGTAAATCTCACTTACTTTGCCAATTAATAGCTTAAGAATTAGGAGCAGCATGGTTCCCTTCCACAGTTCATCAGTAGTTCATAGAGATGGGAAGATGGAGGGAAAAAGAAGACATCTTCCTATCCAAAAGACTTGAGTTGAGTATTTATATGCAGTAGTTAGAACATGTTAATTTTTTTTTTTTACTTTGTTTTGATATTTTGAAGTTTCTAGGGTAAGGTGACTTTTCTGAACTTAAATCTTATATTTGAAATGCTTCTGTATGCAGAACTATAAGAATTGCTTTGAACTTGCTAAGAATTCCTTGCTATGAATTAGGAACTTAAATACCATTTTCACATTCCAATTTTTGAGCATACTCCTTAGTCTTCATTTTGTTGTTCTATTTATGAATTTCATATATTGAAAGGTAGCATAATCTAATGTGTTTATTTCTGATTAGAATTATGCTTTTGTAAAACAATAATTTTCAAGATCCAGTCTTTCTCAGTTCAGGTCTGCTACAACAGAATAACTAACCTTTTCTCCCTCTTCATATCAGAACTTCATGAAAGAAAGGCAAAGATGCTGGTTTGTTATTTGAATGTTTTATTTTCAGCTATTTACAAAATCTTCTCACAGTTCTTCTCCTGCCTGTGAGTAGGCTAGAATATTTTTTTCTGTGCTTGTCCTAAAATAACTGCATGAAGGCACAGATTTACTCTAGCTTTCACGTCTTTCAGGTAATGTTGTCCATGGATCTATCAAATCATAGTTACTCCTGGCTGTAGGATTCCCTTAGGCTTCTACTTAGGTGAAAGATCTTACACTATTTCCTCAATAGTAGTTTTCTTCACTTTTTCTCCTTTTCTTCTAGTACTTCCTGAGACATCACCAAGTAATCCCACTACCATTTTAGGGATATATTAATATTTGTGTGTCATTATTACTTTGTTTGTTCTCTAGTTATCACTTAGAACTAAATTTTTACTCTGATGTCAGCTGTACTTGAGGACATCTGTTGCATTTCCTGAAAGCTTTCTTTGTTATTCTTTTTTTTTTTTTTTTGAAATGCAGGTTTCTGGGGGTGCTTCTGACTAAGTTGTAAACTGAGGAGCATTAACCATGTTCTTCCCAGGTAGAATGTGCTGTCAGCTGACTACTCCTGCTGCTATGTCATGCTGCTGTACTGCATACCAGTGGTAAAATATCTTAGCTCCAAATCTGCACTGCTTTTCTCTTTCCTTTGTATGGAATACCTATCCTACTGTCTTCCTTTAGATGTCCACTAGCACCTTCCCCACCTTCAGCTTAGTTAAAATGTTAGGGCTCAGTTGTGTCAGTACAAGTCTCACTGTTTCACTGAGTAAAATGCCACAAACTTAATTTAAGTCATAACTTCTAACTTTTCACCATACTAGGAAATAACTTCAACCAATGTTACATTTGTAGGGCTTTTGATGACTTCTGATAAAGCTAAATGTCATCTGGGCTAATTTGCATCCTGAGTGACATTTGAAGTTCTGTACTTAATATAATGATAAAATTGAAAATGAAAATTATGTATTTGTAGTCAGTAAAGAGCAGATAGTTGAACCACGTGGGATCAAAGTAGAGTGAAGCCCAAGGAACTGCTGATCACCTGACATAAAATACTAAACCAGTATGACAAAAGAGTAACCTCAATGCTGTAACTCCTGTAACAAGACCAATAGGAAACATTCCACCTTAGTAAGATATGAGAAATTATATTTACTTACTGTAATGCTGATTGGCATTCATAACCTCAGTGAGACACTTCTGGGTGTGTACTGTTATAATAAATACATACATTCCTCCTGGCATTCATAAAATGATTAAGGCAGGATTTATTGCTTAATGACACTTGTTTGCGTGTGCTGCATCTGCTCACAGATACTAATTTGCCCTTCAGTGAAAATTTCAACAGACTGTTTTAGATATAAGTATGGGTGGGTGCTCACAAAGTTTCTCACCAGTCCTGTTTCATGACTCATACAAGGACATAAAGTGTGGGGACTCAAGGACATTTCCCCGCCCCCCCCCCCACCTCCCTTCTTGTGAGCTAATGGTAATGTATTCTGAAACTTGTCAAATACATGTGTCCCAGCCCTCTTCAATGTGGGGGACAGGGTGAGAAATAAAGACTAGCCTCACAGCAGCAAAATGTATATGCCACTGGAATAGGTGGTGTAGTGACATCTGCTTGATGAAATGCAGCCGAATCACACCCTCAACACAGACCTCTGCAAACTGTATAGTCTAGCCCAAACTGTTTGCTGGTTTAGATTAGCTCCTGACTTTATTTCCTGGTGGTTGGCTTGTCATGCAATTTTCTCTCTACCTCTTTCCCTCTTTTTCTTCAGAATTATGTGTTTTGTTACTTGTTTTGGCAGTGATCTCCACAGTTAGTGGTATGCTTTACACCCTGTTGTTATTTTTTTTCCTAATTATTGCAATTGCTGTAGCAGGTCATGTATGTATCCTTCCTCAGAATGATATTTCTGGGAGAGGAGGGGGAAGATAAGGTTGCATTATGATTTTTAAAGCCTATTTCCTGTTGTTTTTCTTATACATCTTCTACTGTATTGGTAATTCAGATTAACTACAGTAGACGCCACTATGAAAGTAGAGAAATAGTATGTCAATATAAGCTATCATACCTGATTAGATACTAAGTGGATCCATGGGAATTTAATGGTCTTCAGCCTTCTATATTAATTTGAGATTAAATAATGTTTCTGTTTTTTTAAAAAAATAACTTTCAGACTAGTCATTCACAAGTGAAAAAAGGAGTACCCAAGTATCTCACCTTGCCTTAAGGTACTTGAGACTGTTGCTGTGGTAGGTAAAGAGAAAACCAGTGAATCACATGACTGCTGAATCATTGGAATTGCACCAAAGGATGGTCAAAAGGGGTTTTCAGAACTTGACCTGAAATAGACTTCTGCAGCACCAATGCAAAACTTAATCTGTCTTATTTTAACAAAAGGAATTAAATGTAATCCTCCAGTTGCTTTAATTCCTAATTTACAATGTTGCCTTTGTCTGCAGTACCTGGTGAGTTACCTTCCAGTACCTTGCTGTCAAAAGACTACTCAATGTAGCCTGACTATGATCACAGCTGTCAAAGTTTAATGATCCTAGTACTTCAAAGGCACATACTGGAAACATAATAATAAAATCTTATTTGTTAGAATATCACTTTTCCTTTGATTTCCCCCTTCATTTTAACTCTACCTTTGCTTTCCCTAAAAGTTTGACAAAAAGCTGAGTATACTTGCTACGACCATCAGCTAGTGATATTCACATCGAAAATGTTGGAGCAGAGTGCTGTGGGGATTTTAACACTATTGCACATGCCAAAACACGTAATCTTTCATGGAATGCTTAATTTAATGAAGATCTCTCTCTCTCTCCCTCTCTCTCTCTCTCTCTCTCAGATGGTTCTGAAGTATGACTAGTAGCTACTGAATTCCTTTGAGAATCAGCCTATAATTACTGATAGACACCTTGTACTCATTTGTTCATTTATGCCTCTGTGGTTTATTTTCCCTCTATGGACTTATGTACAGAGATCATGACTTGGGAGTCTTCATGTACTGCTTTAAACAAGCTAAAAACTCACTGGTATTTTTCTGTCCAATGGGATCTCTGTTCTTCTGATCTGGCTCCTTTTTGCAATTGTGGAACCTTTAATTCTCCTCTTGTTAATGTGAGTGATCAGTACTTTTCTAGTAGCCCAGATGAAGACTTACACAAAGCCACTAATAATTCTCTGTTGGAAATAACTCTTCTGATACAACACAGTGTTATATTTAATTCATTCAGGTTGGCAACAGTCTGATAGACAGTGTCTGGTCATCATTCTGTGATTGCATAGTATCTCAGGACTTTTTCATCCCAGTTTGTTTAAAATAAATCCGTATTTTATGACAGAAGATTTTGGGGTTTTGGTGTTAAAAAGTTAATTAAACTTCAGGATGCGTGTATTTAGTAGTTTTAGGGGGTGGATTTGAGAGTGTTTTTTTTCTGGTTGGTTCTAAAATCTTAGAAAAATGTTAGGGTGGGAGTTAATGGCCATTAATTGTCAACTGATCAATTAATGTAGATATAGTGAGGCTATTGGCCCCAGTAGATCTGTTATATGATTTTTAAAAGTGTGAGAGATACATCAGAGGTGTTTTTTTTTGTTGTTGTTTGTGGGTTTTTGTTTTTTTTTTTATTTGCTTGACATACATTACCTAAATTCTGGAGTCAAAAGCCAGTGTTTCTGATAAGGTAATTATAACATAAAGAACAAAACTGAGTGACCACTTATAATCTGATCTGGTTATCTTTAGTAGCTGTTGAAATATGGTGGCTACTTTGAATGAAAATTGAAGAATATAAGTACAAATGCTGAATTTACCTTGATTATGAGGATATTCATTTGGTTTATCTTTATGCCTTTAAATACCTAAGTCAGGAGTTTTGGACTTATCTCACTCTCTTTGGTCAGTGGAGATAGAACAGATCTTTTTCTGGACAGCCCTCCAAAACAGCCCATCTAAAATTAATGGTTACATGGGAGGATGAGCAATTTAGACTGAAGCCTTGTAATTTAGACTGAAGTTGAATGCTATTTAATCCAAATGCATACATGTATTTGTTCAATCTACTTATTTGTACTGCAGTATTGACTTTATTTGCAATGTAAGGCAGGGCAGACCAGGGAGTGAGGTATGATTTCTATTTGTGTGCAGTTCCACAAACTCAGCTAGACCTGTGAGGCATCTAGGAAAAAAAACATGCAAGAAGAATTTAGAAGTCTTGTCTGAGGCTTTCAAAGTAAAAAATAATATATATATATGTGGCCTTTATGAAATAGCTGGATGGTATCTATAGCCAAGAAGAAACAATCAGGTTAGAGATAAAAAGATACTATCACTACATGGGAAATCTTCGTACATTTCTGAAGCTTTCTCTGTTACAGGTGGTTTAGAGAAATTTAGATCCTTATCTTCTCCTAGAATATCCATAGGAAATACCTGGTGAGCAGACAGAACACAAGCTGAAAACATTTGAAACTAAAATGGATTGGTTCTTCAATCCTAGAATTTGCAGTTTGCAATCTTCCATCAGTATGAAAATTACATCACTTCAGAAATAAGGGTGAAAGAACAACTGCAAGAGGTCTCAGGAAGCTTGCAGGATGCAGGGGAAACAGCTCTTCCTTTGTTTGTAATGACGTGGCACTGTGAATTTGGTCCTCTTGCAGAAGAATTTGTCTAGCTCTGGAGTCTTTTCAGCTCAGGCAGTGAGGAATTCATTCTAGAAGATGATTTCCTTATGGATGTCACCAACTGGCTTTAATCCTATGTAAAGTACTATGGAAGTACTTATTGGAATCATTTTGCAAGTGGCATCGGTAGACTATTGCTGCAAGATGCAGTCTGCTACAAAGGCACTTGTTATGCACAGAAGAGGGTAACTGGTGTGCTTCATTGCCCAACAACAAGGAGAGAAGATGCATTCAAGACAAAATTTCACTGACTCCTCAGTTTTGAAATGTAGTAAAAACGAGGAGGTAGTAGTAAAAAGTGAAGCAGAACTACGGCTTTAGATGATGAGACTATGTGTGTTAAGCTGTATTTCTAATACTGAATGGGTTAAGTGTTCTGGGTCACACACAGCCGCTGTCTAATGAGCACAGAGGCATGAGAGAGCATGGATGGGGAGACAAAGCTGTAGGACCTAGCAACTGCACAAAACACCACTCAGCTGCTGAACCTGTGACCCTGCAGCTCACATTATTCAATGTTACTTAGTGACCAAATGTGGCAAAGGAAGAGAGCTGTTCAAATATTTAAACTGCAAATACCAAGAGCACTTTGTAAACCCTTCTGACACTGGAAGGTGGAAGGCTCACTCACAGAGCTTAGTAGGCCTCTAAAGTGCATTAAATTTTCATCTATCTAAAACAATCTGAAGTCTTAGAAATTATTTTCTAAATTGTTTTTAAGAATATATAAGAATACATATGGCAACTTCATGATTTGTCCAAATGAAAATACTAATATTGCCAAAGTGATATGCTGATCAGATTTCTTTAATTTGAACTACAAAATAAATTCTTACTAAATGGGGCAACTGTGTAAATAAATACTAAGGCAATAATGATATCACGTGTGAACATTGAGAACATTTCCTCTGTGGTTAGCTTTCTAAGAGCAAACTGAGGAGAATATACTTTCCTGGAATGGCCATACCAGAAAATGGTGTCACAGGGATGGCCAGGTCACTGGAGTCACATGTCTGAACAGAACTGTCAGTCTGACGCACAACCTCCTAAATGAACAAAGTTGCACAACTTCCTTAAATATGCAAATAAGTTTTCATTCAAATATGATTCTTCTACTATCAGTATTCTGTCATATAAAAGCAATGCATTAAAAATATATTGAAATTGGATCAAATCTCAGTTTCAGGACATCATCAGATTAAAAATCCTCCGTGCAGTCTGAAGTCATAGATGGTTCTTTTCCCATATAATTATCATCACAATCCTCAGATGAACTAATTTAATATTAATTCCATTATCTTCAGAAGTTAAACAATTGCACATGAACTGAAAACTGAATCTGAGATGTGAAATTCAGAATGGTTTTTAAGTGCCTCTGTGGTTGTGTAGTCTTTTGAAGTTCTTGTTATGAAGCAATTCATTTTTTGGCTATTCTTTCTTTTTAGCCTTTCCAGACTCAACTGCTTCAAACTCTTNAAGCACTGAGCATTTCAGTAAAAGAAATAAGAATACCTGCGAGTGAACAGGTGGATATTAAATGTAGCAGTTGAAAACTAATTGTATTAAGAACTTATAGCCTTCCACTACATAGAAGTTCTGTTCCATAAATATTTCAGAGTAAAGCACATAAACAAATGCTGTGCAGGAAGTATTTTGTGAGTGGGTAGCTTGGATTTAAGCCCAGACTGACATTATACACAAATGCTGTGCAGAAAGTATTTTCTTTAGTGGATGGTTTAGGCAGAAAGCCAAACTGGATCAGTAAAAAGCCAGTGTCAGCCAAAGCTGGTTTTGTATTTGCCATGTTTTTCTTTGATTCATGTTGAGACCATCATGTCTTTGTAAATCCTGGAAAGGCTTTTGGGGCTACAAGAATTCCCCTGGCTCAGGCACCTACAACTTCTGGAAACAGGAACAGAATGAGGTAAACACAACAGCACCAAAAGCAATTGTCACAGTTCTGTTTTCTGGCACGGGGACTTTCACAGGGCCAAGCATCTGTTGACATGAGGAACAGGTTTTTGAAAGCACACAGGAGGGGTTTTGAGAAACATGCTCAAATGAGACCCTGGAGACCTGCGCTGTATCTCCTGTTCTGCTGATGCAGTGTGATCCCTCTCTGAATAGGTTGCACTGTACATTGCAAAGACCTGCCTGAGCAAGTGCCAAGCAACCATTTTGAATATAATCACAAGCTTTAGCTCTGCTGGAAGAGATCTTTGCTTCTTATATCTCATATGTTTTTGGTGGTAGTGGGAGAAAAAAAACCAGCCAGACATACTGCACCGAGTGCACTATAGGAGGGGATGAGAGAGCATGTGAAAAATTCTCTAGTGTGGTCTGGAGAGAAGGAAGAGTAGGAGAAATATGTTGGAAGGCAGTGAGGCAGAGGTGACAATCCCAGAGTTGCTATTAAGTCATAGGACCACAATCCACAACCTTCAGTGCAGTTATACAGTTTGTTGTAAGTCTAGGACAATAATTCTACATCTAGCTTTGTTAACCTGCATTGGTCCCCCGACACCCCCTATTATGTCCCATTTACTGCTCCAAGACTGTCCAAACTTGTCTAATCCCCCACTGACTCATTCTTTAAATCTTCTTTGCTGACACTGCAAAGTTGAATGCTGCCTTTCCTCCTTGGGTCCATAAAAGTAATTTTGGCCTAGGTCTCTTCTGAAGTTTTGAATTTTTCTATTATGCATTTTTTTTCTAACTTTCTATCATATTGCTGCTATGAGTACAGCAAGGACTTAGAGTTAGCTCACTTATCTCCAGCTGTTTGCTGGCTCTGTCTCACTGAAAAGAAACTGGAAATAATTTTGAGAATAAATCAATGTCAGCTGCAAGGGCATTCTTGTTGCACAGGGTAAATAGTTTAATAAGTGATGCTTTTATTTGCAGACATTAGAACCAATTCAAATTCAATGCTAATCCTACAGTGCAGGTTAAGCTTGAGAAAAACTTCAGCTGATAGAATTTAGTTCTGCCCCATTCACTCACATGTTTTTGCATAGGCATTCACCTGATCCTTCAGTGGGATGGTTTTGACAGCTGAACTGCCAGAAATCTGGTCATACAAAATGATAGTTTTCTAGTAGCTCCCAGAATTGACTCACCATAGACCAGACCACAGAATTACCAAATTACATTTAAAGTGTTGTGGTACTGCATGAGATGCACAATTAATGCTACTGATTACAATAGAAATAATTTTAGTCTTTCCTTCCAGCTGAAGAGCAGAAGAAAAAAGAACAAAGCTATGATTTGTAATACATTCAGTCTCTTTCCTGGCTAGACACAGTAGCTGAATTGACTCATAGAATGAGGAAAATTAGAATCTTTTCCAATTGTTTCACTTTCCCTAATTATTCACCTATTGTTTTTAGTCACTATCTAGTGTCACTTTCAGAAACAATATGCAATAAATGGTTAGTTTAACTTGTTTCTTTTTAGTGTAGTAACAGAATAATTTTAGAATAGAAAAACCCTGCCTGCCTTAGTTCAAGAATAATGTCATGCAACCTGTTTACTTATTGATGCAAAGACCAAGAGACAACTCTGAGAAGTAGTTCTCTTAGGTCTAAAGAGGCACTTTGTCATGTCAGCTAGTGCTTGGAAAGTGAAGTTGCACAACCTTAAGATCAGTAATAAGATGCAGATTTTCAAGAGTCACTGCAGAGAACATTATACATAAATATTATGATAGGGTTAATAATGCTTGAGATTATTCACAAAGACAAACTATCTTTATGAGGCAGACACTATTGCTCAGATGCTTCTTTAAACCACAAGTTTGAAATCTCTAGGATTGGTCTGGTCTGGTTCCTATGAAGGTTAATAATGAGTAAAATGGATGGAATTCTGCCCAACTCCTTAGCCTAACCTTAGTGACACCTCTTTAAATTAATCTCAGGTGAAAAAAAAAATTTCTGGCCATGCATCTTCACTCTATCTATGCATCTAATGAAATCTGTGTCATTTGGATGAAGATGCTCTATACAAAGAACAAGGCTTCACAATTTATGTGCAGATTGGTCAAGATGTTGTACAAGGGTGGACTGTGAAAACAACTTGTGTTGTTGAAAGCAAGAAAAATACTGAAATCCTGGAAATGTAATTTAGTAGTAGTGTATTTTACTCAGCAAGACTGAGCATGGCAGGCTTAGTCCTAAGCTAATATGGCTCAAAAAGTTAGTGAATTAGAATTGGAATGCTCTAGGGCTTCCCAGCTGTTTACTGTGGAAACATGGTGTTGGTCTAGACTTTAGTACTTCTTTTTCCTCCTAGTTTACTGTCACTCTTCTCTAAATGGTGACATTTTGTCCAGTCTTGAGCAGCCCGTATCTCATCAACTAAAGGGAGAGTATAAGTTATTAGGAGTCTCTTCTTTTCCTAACCCAAAGAGAGACATTAAGGCCTGTTTATGCTTTGCCACCTTCCCTCTCTTTGCTTTCTTCTACACTTTGGAAAATGCCTCTGTACTCCTGTGCCTACTCATAGGTGGGTACAGTTTGTTCCTTTCACATAAATGCTTCTGTTGAATGTTCCTTGACCTCTAATGGGTTTGGTTTACCCATACAGGTGAGTTCATACCAGTTTACTTTTTAAGGGATTATACAGTTCAGTTGCATTTGAAGTTGTTTGCTATATCAGGTTCCTATACTGATATATGTATTGACATAGTAAATGCCATTATTCTTGGCATGGTCAAGTTTCATTCAAATTAATTCGTTGTGTAACTGCTTTTGAAAATCTCTAGAGTGTATCTGTTGAGTAAATCGAGCGATTATATTGCAGAAACTACTGAACTGGGGATGTTGCAAGCTGTCCCTGTAGGGACCCTTAAAAACATTTATAGGTCAAAGCTGTATGTGAGATATGGAAAATCCATATTCATCAATTTAATGAGAAATAGGTATTTGTAGCCTCTGTGAAATTGAAGAAGGTTAACTTATGTATCTATTTAGGTATCATCTCAATGTTTCTGTGCTGTTTTGACGAATCTTGTATGCCATGCCATACAGTTGCCAAGACAGCATTTAGTTTCTATACATGTTAATTTCATGCCAAAATATAGAAGTTACTGTGCAGTTAAACCACAAGGGATTTGATTGTTTGAAATTCATTTTTTGGTGACTAGCTCATATGTTAATCTAATGTAAGCCCAGCCCAACAACACAGTGCCAAAAGGAAATTGCAGAAGAGGTAAAATTATCTGCTTGTTATAGTACCTAAATTATTTAAATGCCTCAGAAATTGCACTTTATCTAAAATACCTTACCATGGTGTCCTTGTTTCAGCTGAGATAGTTAATGTTTTTCATGGTGGCTAGTATGTGACTATATTTTGGATTTATTTTGAAAAAAGTGTTGATAGTAGAGACATGATTTTGTTATATGGAGGTGGTTTTTGTTACTGTTAAACAGTGTTTACATGGAATTAAGGCTACTTCTGCTTCTCACCCCATGTCACCAGTGAGTAGACTGGGGTTTCACAAGAAGTTGGGTGAGGCTTCAGACAGGACATCTGACCAAAAGCTGACCAAAGGCATATTTCATACCATAGGGAATCATGCTCAGGTTATAGGGAACTTGGGGAAGAAGGATAGGGCATGACAGCTTTCAGAGCAATAGTGTTTATCTTTGCTTTTCTGACTCTCTCCCCCATCTCGTTGTGGGGACACTGAGCAAGCGGCTCCATAGGGCTTAGCTACCAGCTGGGCTAAAACACATGGTATAGCCATTCATTTGCTATATTGTATTCTTAAGAAGTGTCAGGTGACATCCTGTAGCATACAGATATTGGACAGAATCATATTTTCAGCAAATTTTAGAAAAACATTTAGCTTCAAATTCTATTGCCTCTCAGTATGTTCCCATATTACCTTGTCTGCATTAATGACAAGTGCTGTTCATTATCAGAGACCTTATAAGAGAGATTCTGAGCTCTGCTTTGAACAGACCTACAAGAAGATTAAACTTGTCATGACTCTCTATCCAGAAATACACAGGTGAACTGCAGCATTTTTTGGGGGAAAATGACTGTAGAGTTAGGAGTTTGGAACATTCATAGAATCTGGCAGAGCAGGAGGAATCTGCTACCTAAATAGCATATCTAAGACTGACTTAGAAAAATACAAGGTGATTAGGAAATTTGTCTCCTTCAAACCCACCTTTTACATTCCTGTGATCAAATTGACTGTGTAAAGGCAAGTCTTGAGTGCTGACATAGTGTTAACAAGAGACTAAAATTTGGGTATTAGTACTGGAGCTGTAGGCAAATTAATATCTTATTATTTTTTTAATATGGGGATTTAAAAAGTGTTATATTTATTTTAGTATTTAATAGTGAACTAATCTGTCTGTAGTCATAGCCAGGGTCAGTTTTGGAGATTTGGAACACATTAGCACCTCTCACATCCTGAATATCCAAGATCCAAGAACATTAAAGAATGTTTGTTGTTTACATATGGGTTTCTGGCTGAATCTATTATTGATGACAAAAGGTTTAAGCTGCAATACAGTTTGCTTCTTTTTTCTCCAAAAGTAATTAAGATCCAAAAGAAAGTCAAAAGCAGCCAAAGGTGCTGTACAATTGGATTCGGGTATATATATCCTGGTTTAATTTATAAAATGCAATTGCATTCTTTTAAAGAAACAAATCAGATTATATCTTGTACTATTAAAAGGAACATAAGCAAAAAATGCTCTTAACCTCAGATATGAATCCACAGAGAAGATTTTTAACACTGCTTTCTTGTAATACATCTCTTTGATCAGGAAGCGCAGGCACCTCTCTCTCATTTTGCTTGGAGCTTGCCTTTCAGTGCCAGAATTTCCATTTCTCATTTCCTCCTCATATCATCACATCACAGGATGAGTGGTGTGCGGCTAAGTGCCAAAAAAGAAGTCAGGAATTTATTATTAGTACAGAAAACTTTCTTCATGTTGGTGAGTTCAGGTATGCAGTGGAATGGATATTGAATACAGTTACAACAGCTCAGTATTACTGGGATACTAGCTCACTAAGGGAAAGACAAGGTAACTATTCTCGAGGTGACTGATTAGTCCACTTTGACTGCTACAGACTGTAGTGTTAGTTTTTCAGCAAATCATGGCGCATCCTCCAGGTTAGAGAGATAGCAATACACAATATTGAACTGTGCCGGCCAGAGGTGTGAGGAGGAATAGCAGCCCTTCCCTCCTACTTATGCCTTTTCCTTAAAGTGGGGTTGTAAATCATTAGAATTGTATATTGTTAGAGTACACAAATTATAAAACAGAAAAAAAGTAAATCTGTAATAATAGGAAGCACTGCTCTGAAGGGTACAGGAGACTAAAAAGATTTGTAAACAAAGCTGTATCACTGCAGCAGCAATGCCTAACCTTTTCTGGTAACTTTCTCTTCTCAAATTATTTCCTAGCAGTTCTTTTTGGAATCTTAGGAAAACCTTTGAGTGCATCTTCTTTAGCTTCTTTATTTCTACCAAGAAAGTACTTTTTAAGTGAAACTGCAGTGTTGCTATTTCTTATGGTTTGGTTCATATTGTCTAGTAATTTCAGAGCACACAATCTGGACTCCTTTCAGATGGAACTGAAGTGCAGGGTATTTGCCCCTGGACTCTCTGTGTCTTCCAAGTACTGTAGGGTTTCCTGGTCACAGGACTAGGCTAGAACTTGTCTGCAGTAATACTGAATCACATTGTAGATATTTGGACTGCAGTACCACGGGTACAGGCCCATTCCTACTTCACTTGTTGCAGTCAAAGCTGCCTTCTACCCATCACCTACCACACTGGCACTAGAGCTACTCCCATTCTCCTCACAGGAGTCTCCCAGTCTATGCAGTTTCTCACTTGCTGTCTCTCTCCTGGCTGATTCAGGCTTAGTTTTCCAGTCTGAGTGCTTTCAGGATGAAGTACTCACCATTCCCAAGCAAATAGGCAGCCTTCTATTATTTAGCCACAGGACCTGTTTAACAGAATGTACAATATATCTCTCTTGGAGAATACATAGAAACTTGAAATGTACCCAGGTGGTCTTCAGGGACACAGGGCATTACACTAGACTAGAAAAAATGAAATGTCTATGGACAATATAGTTTCTGAGAAACTTAAAGAAAGAAAATAGTAAAAACCTGAGCACTGTGAGTTCACTTTTCATGGATCTTCCAGGAAATCTTTTGGTTCATCTTCAGAAAACCACATGAGTAACCTGCAGTGCTCAGGTTTTTACTGCTCTAGAAACACTGCTCGCTTTTTGGAAGTGGATGAAGTTCATGAGCATAGTCAGTAGATGTTCCTGCATGGGAGAGAGTTTGGGGGCCTGTACAGTGGACTCTCAAAATCTGGCATTGCTATAAGCTTGGTAGGCAACATGCCTGAACAGAACAGTGGGAAGCAATGACTAACACATCTGCCTATAAAGGAAGGGACTGGAAATCAGTCAGCCTGAAAGGTTAGAAGCCACTGGGTTTTCTTATACAAACTTCCATAAAATAACATTATATCAGAGGAACCTATTGGGCAACCTGGGTATTTCACTGCACCCAAGGAAATGAGTGAGCAGTTGAGAAGAAAAGCATGTCTGAAACAATGGAGGAATGTAGTTTGATCCTCTAACACAACAATGAAAGCTATCACTCTGAAGCTCATACCTCTTCTGTAGCATTCAGCGATGATGCTGGTGTTAAGTCACTGATCAGAAGTGGAATAGGTATAGGGATTTTAGTTTCTCTGAATCATAAGTATGGAAATAAATTAAATCAGGAGGTGTTCAGACTGACCCCACTGGGTCTTTTGGGCTCATCTGCATCCTTGTCCTCACTGACATTCACTCTAGATGCTGTTATAACAATCTCATTATCTTTTTCCCTCAAAGAAATTGAGTCACTGATGAAGATATAGTTTTAATTTCTAATTTAGTGTTTACATTTTCAGGATTAAAATGCTTTAAAGCCAATAGTAGAATACAGGAAGTAATGTGGCACTATAAAAATCATAACAACAATGGCAAAGTACTGAACTATTAAAACAGTCACATATATATTTTTTTTTCCTTCATTAAAGTGTCATCACATAAAGGGTAATTTCCTGCTTTTCAAATTCCCAGTCAGGAATTGTCTCGTTTACTAGTGGGTATGTCCACTAGTATGTACAGTTTGAACATTTTTGTTTCCTCTTTAAACATTAGGCTTGTGCAACTACATTAAAAACTAATCCTGAAAACCACGTGGTCCACGGACACTTCATTTTCCCCGCTGTCTGGCTGTCAGTATCCCTGAAGAATGCCAGTGAACATATGAACTGTAGTGAGTTCTGCTGATAGCAGAACTACGATAGATTTTTTTTTTAAATAAATGTATAATATAAAAAATTAAAAACAGTTTCTTCTGAATTTATACACAACAAAATACTTTGATGGAAGTTGGCTAGGCATGGTCTTAACTGGTAGCGTTAACAGTTACCCAGCGGGTAACTGAAAAACAGGCAAAAGCTATTTGGGCTGCAGTATTGAATTTCAAAGTATTTGAAGTTCAGGCTTTTCTTGTACTCTGATTTAGTTCCACTCTAATTATTTCATTCTAGAAGCTGCTTTGTGAACAAAGAATTTCTATTGAGAGAGAAATTGAGGAAGTTAAAAAAAGAAAATTTTGGGAGAAATTGAAGGATCTGTCTTGTGCTGATTCAACTCATTACTTGTATTTCAGCTCTATATGTGTGGTTGTGTAGAATGGTTAATATAAGGATCTCATTGTTCTATAACTATAAAACAAGCTGGGAGTAAAATACTATCGTCACAGAAAAACTTACTGCCTAAGCAGACAAATTAGAGAGCTTGGGCAGGGAGAACAAACGTAGCATCCAGATGAGGGAACAGTGGGGGTGCTCACAAATACTTTGGTGAAGGCATGAAATTCTACTAGGAGGGAAATCTATCATGAAGGCGAGGCAGTAAGGGAGAAGAAGAATCACTAAGTAGAATAGACATGTTGGAAGGCAGAGGGAAAGATCCTAGAGCACAGGGACTAGACATGCAGGAATTAAATGAACAGTCCTGTTTAGCCAAAGGGCAAGAATATTCAAAGTATAAGATGTGAAAAGTGATCAAGCATTGGAAGAGGATTGTGGATTTCTTGCTCCACAAGCTATACCAAAGTCCAGAGACTGAGGCCACCACCTTCTTGCATCTCATTTTCCTGTATTTTGCTGTGGGAATAGCATTTCCTTTCTCCACACTGTCTCATCTATTCAGCTCTTTGCAACTGAGACATATTCTTACTGCTAGTATGAAGGCATCATGTTGAGGTCTTAGGGTTCACTGGGATACTTAGGCATTATGTTAAAGCAAACAATAACATAGAAATTATATACAGAGGAGTAGTGTAGGAACAGATGAATGTAAGACATTTTTAGCTATCCACCAGTTATTTCCACTAAAACACTAACATCATCCTTCAATACATTTCACACCTGGGTTCAGACCCAGATGAAAGAGCATTTCAGAATAAGTGAAAAATATATAGGAATATAATAAAAGTATCCTAAAGCAATATTAGTATAGAGTACATTAGCAGGTACAGGCTCTTAGAAAGTAGTTATTTTACCTTTTGTATTATATCCATAGTTAACAATGCATGCAGATAAGATCCATAAGCTATGTATACTTCTGTGAATAGGGCTTATTCCCCCAATTTGAAGGCCATCTTTACTCACATCAGGCAGTTTTATTCTGACTAGGATATGAAGCAGAATGAAACTTTATTCTTCTTAGGAACCTGTGGCAGAGTTCTCACTCAGCTTAATCTTGAAATCTGTATTATTTTAAGGAATTGAACAAAGTAAAGGCTCAAGAATCTCTCATAATGCAGCAGACAAAGGGAGACTACTGCTAGTTATCATTGTGTAGTACATCAGTTTAAAAACCACACATCACCTAATCCCTGCAAGGCTTTTCCTTGTTGTACATCTGCTTTTTCTTTTTGTTGTATTAATATACAAATCATGTAAAAAAATCTCAGAGTAATATGCTGAAGACCAAACTAGGGCAATACCTTATAAGGCATTTCATACTAGTTCCAACATGTGACACAGAAAACATCTGTGAGTACACAGAGTGCTTTCAGTTGATCATCATAGTATGTGAGTCAGGTCTGCAATGCCTAGGGAGAGGAGTTATTTCTTGAAATGTGTATGCAACTAAAATGTATTTGAGAGAAAACATTTTCTGAAAAGTGAATTATTTCTCTGTCACTGTGAAGATCATTTAATTGGTATCTCTCATTTCATTTGTAGCAAAACATATCCACCCAGAAAATTCAAATTTATGTTTACAAATTAGTGAAATGTATTCATATATATGTGTATAAATTTTTTAAAAATGAAAGAACAGATGTCTAAATTTGCCTAAAACTGAGGTTTTATTTTAAACATATTGAACCCTCAATTATATTTAGTTCTATAATTAAAACTTTGGATTAGGAAACCAAAACTGCAGTGTGACTGACTTGGATGTTCTACTTTAGTTGCAGGCAAACCATTGCCTAAACTTTTAGTTTACAGGTGAGCTCTTCCACCTCCTCCATGATGAATAGGGAGAGAGGCAATTACATACAAGAGAATCAAATAAGTGAAATTTTTAAAGACGGTACAGCCTATGCCCTTAAGGTGCTTGGAACTGAGAGCTCGATTAAGTCATTAGTGTGGGGTCAGCCACTCAACTCAGACCTCCATGAGTAAGTCCTCAAAATATGCAAAGAATTTAGGACTGGAATTTAGGTTTGGGTCCCCTTCACATTCGCCATTCTATGAGAGGAGAGAGTCATGCATTTCAGGGTGAAAGAACCTTTTGGGATGTAAATCCTCTGAGGTTAACATTGGTCTTTATTCAATTATCTTTTCAATTAATTTTAGACCAGGCCAGTTGGTAGTATTTTGAGTTTCTTTGTGGCTTTCTGGAAAAAGCATAAAATAAGCACAGAAGCACAATTCTCATCAGGGACATGCTGAGAATAATGAAGTAAGCACAGGGTTGAAAAAAGCTAATTGCTGCTGTTTTGAGAACCATTTAAAACAGAAATTTGTAGAAGCTGACATCACTACCAAGGTGTTCTCTGCAGAACTGATTCATCAGTGGTAACAGATTTTTGCAATAAAGAATAC
This sequence comes from Heliornis fulica, assembly GCA_013399135.1. Taxonomy (NCBI): domain Eukaryota; kingdom Metazoa; phylum Chordata; class Aves; order Gruiformes; family Heliornithidae; genus Heliornis; species Heliornis fulica. The sequence goes on along the minus strand of VXBZ01009878.1, from coordinate 834,405 downwards.
ATGTGGCAAGTCACAGACTACACAAAGGAGTGAAACTGATTAGCAATTGCTACCAGTCCTTTCCTACCATCTCCTCCCACACCAACCACTAAAATCTCAACTTCAATGTGGGAGTTCAGGACAACAATTCCAAGTATTTTTCTTTATTTTAGGAAACTACCTTATATACTTTAATTTTTGTAGATTTTAACAAATGTAATTTCAATCAGCCATGTGTTCAAGAGATTGCAGTTCCCTTGAGAGACATTTTCCTGTTCAATGAATGTCCTTGGTCTAAAAATAATTTTTAAAAATATTAAAAAAATAGTAGGAAGGCTATTTATAGTTCTAGTGACTAAGCATATGGACTGCAATACTCACACATGAGAGGAACCTCATGATGTGAGACCATCTGGTGGGCAGGAGACCAAAGGCAGTGTTCAGCGCACATCTGTAGGCCATCAGCTCATGCATATTCTTTCCAGAAATAGGAGTTGCTTTTCCAATAATTGCATGCTACTGCTTTTCAGAAATGAACATTATGCTATTAGGGTGCTATCCACATAGGATGTTTTGTCTATCCGGCAGCACAGAGCGGATGAGACTTGGTACTTTGAAAAAAGTTTTAGAATGGAGTGAATTTGCATGCAATCTTAAAATACAACACACACAAATGTTAGAGGTTTATTCCTTGCATAATTTCTTTCAAGCAAATAGATGTGGCAGATCTTAATGTGTCTGTTAAAGATGACTTATTAAAGATTAATAGAGAATAAAGAGTGGATGATTTCTAGTTTCATAACATTGGAGGATGATATCGAATGTGAGGTTCCCATTCTTTTACATTCAGCTGACTAGACTTTTATTGCTTTGGTGTTTTAGTTTTAGTTAAATTTTCTAGATCTTATTTTGAATAGCCCAGTGGAATAAATTGTATAAGAAATAAATTGTTTCTTCCATTTATGGATGGGAGCCTTGAAAAATGATGATAAAAAGGAATAGTCATACATTTTCCATTAAACAGGTTTTCACTAGAACACTGTGATTTGTTGAAAGGAATAATTGGCAAAGAATTTACATATTTTAAAGAGCTTCTGATACCATGCAGTACCTTATTACAGAGACTTGTCTGCTTTCTATCTGACTCATAGAGCTTGCTGCTATGGAGCCCTGGATTTCAGGGCTTCACATCCAAGGAACATCTGCAACTGTTTGTTTCAGGGTTGGACATTGCTAAACTGCCAAGAAAGGTCTTAATGGTTTTAGTTCCCAAGCATGAACTTCCTCCTTTAGACATGGTTCTAAGAATCATTTGTCCCTGGGATTCAAACCCTCAGTTTGTCATGCTTTCATAGGCATGAAAGCCTGACAGACCACAGCTAACCCTGCAATCTACTATGTTCAATCTAAAATCAGTGTGCACTCCCCAGTATTTCTTCTGGGTATTCTGTTTTTCTTTGGTTCTTTCATTTATGTAATAGAAGTGGCAGAAATGTCAATGAATTGTCTGTGCTTAACCCTCTAAACATTAGGATTGGGGTTTTTTTTCTAATTTTTTAAATTCTAGATTGTGTAGATGTTCAGATCCTATTTATAATCAGAAAAAAATGCACTGCATAAGTAATACTGTGGCACATGTATATGTGTAATATATGTATTTATTGATCATATCTGGGCAGTTTTCCCATATCTTGACTCTAGTTGGAAATGAGAATTGTTATTATGAAGAATTAAGAACTTTAAACAGGGGAAAACATAAAAGTTACTTCCTTAAAAAAAACCCCACCATTCTGTACTACTTTGTTCTTTGCTTTTGTTATGAGAAAAATGCCAACAAACAAAATCAATATTAGTAATCATAATTTCTACTCTTAGGTGAAAAATCACTGCTAAGTGAAGTTCTTCTATACTTTCATTTCATTAAATTAGCATGACAATTTCCTTAGGGTTATATATAATAAATAAAAATAAATCAAAGTCACCCAGAGTAGAAATTAATTTTTTCTAGTTTTAAAAAGACAATTTATTGCTCTCCTCAATTTACTGTAGTGTTGCTTTCTTTATGCTTTCCTGATTTTTAATATATTTTGTCCATTGGTTGCCTTAGTTACTTAAAATTTTGGTTATTTTTACTAGGACTGGAATTCCCTGTTTTCAATGCTTTTCTTTATTTACACTGGTTAATTTATTATGCCAGATATTACTGTGTTTTTCCAAGCAGCTGCAAATTAATTTGGAGTATGCCTTCTCTGTTGAAGTTTTTAGAACTACAGTGAGGAAATTCAGATATCTCAATGTCATACTAAATCTCCAGTCATTATAGAAAGTACAAGTTATGTTTTCTTCAAATACCCATCCTAGACAATACTACATATAGCTTAGCTGTTAGACCCCAACAACAGGATGGTTATTGCACTAACGAAGCTGAATTACACATAGCAAAACTTCAGCCTTTTTACCACATCTTATCCTTGTGCTGATTTCACATGTAATTTATTTTCTTTATTTGGAGACAGTACTAAAACTAACAAAACAGAACAGATCCTGCTGCTCTCAATTTTACTGGGCTTCAGTGGGCAGGGATGGGGTTTTTGAACAGTCTTGAAAACCAGAACTAGAACTACATTCAGAGATGTGGTGCCAGCTGAGACACTCTACCTTTCTGGTGTTAAAGTATTATTAGAATCCTGTGCTCAGTAAACAGGTCACTGTTTCTTTCACTTATTTCTAGGATTCACATCATTAGATTTACTTTCATAAGTATTTATACACTTAACAAACATCGAAATGACAGCACCTTCATTTGAAGTAGTGAGATCACTGCTGGTGGGGTTTTGTTCTGTATCATGTATTCACATTGTTTAATTCATGTTCATTTAGCAGTCTATATCAACCCAATTCTAGTTAAGTTTTTACTTGCTTCTTTTGCCTTAGTCTTGTTCTCTTTATTCCATCTGCATGACCCTTTTTCTTGTATTTATGCAAGGCTATTAAAAGTTAGCAAAATATGAAGAAAAAAATTGAATAAAGCACAGAGAGGATTTAATGCAACTTCTGTAATGGAGAAAGATAAGTATAAAATTAAAAAAAAAAAAAGAAAAACAACCCAGATGTAAGAAAGCTAGGGAAATTCATTATTCTTTCCTTTACAATTTCTTTCTTATACAAATTCAGCCTATTTCAGGAAAAAACCTTTTCTGGTAAGAATAGTTGGACTTAGTTTGGAGTTGTCCTAGTAGTGTTTTTTTAACAAATATTTGGGATCCTCTTCTCTTGTAGTGAAATAGCTTAGTGACTGTTGGACTTAAGAGATTTGGTAGTGAGCTTGTGTTTTGAATTTGTAGATCTCCATTCCAAACAATAATAAGAGAGAAGAGCAGATGAAGGATTCTTATGCCTCGTGGTAGATCTGCTGTTGATATGAATCCATAGCCACAGATATGGTGACTATACTTGATTTCAAAATATCTGTTTCCAAGCTCTGCTTTTTTCCCATGCCATCATGCACTACATTATGAGTGGCCCTGAGCACATCTGGAAATTCCAGAGATTGCCACACATCAAGCAGATGAGCCAGACTCTGAGTGTGTGCAAATTTCCTTGTGTAATGACAGTAAAGAAGCATTGGAATAAGTTCACAGTGTAGCACTGAATCCCACAGTCTGTTCAACAATTTTAACTAATAATTTGAAAAGCAATAGAATGTTGTGAAAAATAGAAGAAATTAAATACCTTTTACCTATAACAAAGAAATATATGTGTCTCTTGGAAAGCTATGGAAAAGGTTTTTTATGGGTGAGTTTACACTGACTACAGCACAAACACATAGTAAAGTAGTAACTAGTTTTGTCAGCCACTGAGTAGCTACCCAAATTTCACAGGAGTAACAACACCATCCCGAAGAACCCATCTACAGAGTAAAATCTAGGATACTATATATTTGTGTTTGTATCTTGTTAAGTGTACCTACAGTGATCTTCTCTACACTGTAGCATACTCCCTACTTTCCTGTTCCTAGCAATTCAGTTAATGGTTTTGTGATCATTCAAACCACCCCCTCAATTTCCTCTGCTTGATAGAATGTGAAATTCCAGTGAAAATCTTGCCTTACCTAAAGAGGGCTTATCCTAATTCTTGATGAAAGGCAGTTTAATTCTTCCGGCTTTACTTCATGTGTTTTGTCTATTTGTGCCTGACCTGACATATAGCCGACCTGACATAGAGTCTCCTTGGCAGGTTGCACATTCAGCAATAGTTCTACTCATTAACTGGTTGGCAGAGATCACCAAGGTGTATCACTTACCTATAAATCAGACCAGTTTCTAAAATATTGTTTGGATATATGTAGCATAAACAGGGGACTGTGAACTTGTCATAGCCCAGAACATGCAATGAGGCTCTCTAAATTCTGGGACCCATGCTGTTTGTTTGTGTTATGTCAAGCGTGGTTATAAAATATCATACCTTCCTGGAGTCTTCTAATGTTTCATTCAACCAAGACATTGAGTAAACATTAGATTTGGATGCTACATTTACTACCAAAGACAAAAGAACAAATACACCCTCTGGTCATACTCCCGGAAGAACTCCAGTATTTTGTTGGGCTTCATTCCATGTAGCCATTCAAGTTGTAAAAAGCCCAAAGAACATATTGTCTCTTTTTGGGTGCTTTGAATCCCCTGTTCTGCCACTGTGTTGGGGATTATCATCCCCAGGAAACCTTAGAATAAAGGAAGCTGGTCAACCATCTGCTGAACAGCAAGTACAAAAGGTGCTCTGATCTTGGACAAAATCTATCTCGATACTGGAGAATGTCAGCCAGTTGCAGAGAGTTTGTGTGAGCAGTCTGCTTCCCAAGATATTTCCTCAGAGCTTTTGTATTACACTGCACTTCAAGACTTTTTTTCTTCAAGTTCTATCGGGTTACAGGCATCTCCCTGCTGTCTCAGCACTGTTTTCAGCAGGATACTTGGCTAATCATCAACAGTAAGGGTCAGGAGGAGGACAATACTTTTCCATTAAATGTTCCAAGAGTCTTTTCAGGAGCCAGGCCTATGCACATATGCATCCCAGTCTTAGGTCTGTATCACTAGGTACTACAGTTGCATAGTAACAGTTAACATCACATTTGTTTACTTGTGCATAGTCTAGAAATGTACATTGTCACAGAGGCAGCCCACATGTGTACACAGATATGACAAACAGCATTATCTGGTGGATCTGAAATATACAATAAGTACAGACGAGATGCCACACAAAGGGACAGCCTCTGCTCTTGTCACCTGATCAAAAAACAAAACAAGAAAAGATCTATTTTTCTTCTTCTGTGTTCCAACTGCTAAGTCTTCATTTTGCTTGATAACACATAGGAGAAGCTAAGCTCAACCGCAGCTCATCATTTGGGTTTGCCCCTTAAAGGGGCATTTTCAAGTTATTTTTCATTAGGTATATTGCCTCTTGCAGCTGCAATACAAATCACTAGTGGTACCGAGGTCTGTCTCAAAGATACAGCAAAGGCCTTCTAGTTTGCCTTTCTCTGTATCCTCTTTGCAATATGCTTCAGTTTTCAGTCTCCACATATGTACAATTTGCTGAAGTATCACACTACTACTGCTCAAGTCTGTTATTTCTGTTTTGGGTTATTTGGCTGGTTTGTTGGTTGATTTGGGTTTTTTTGGGGGGGGAGAGAGGAGGGGGCGTTGTTTTTTTTTTTCTTCCAGTTAAATTCACTACCACTAAGTTTTCTTACTTGTGCCAATATTATCTAGACTGGCTGTATGGAGATATCTGTGGTGCTGCAATGCCTTTGCCCTGCATACTCACGCTGTGCCGTTTCCCAGTAAGTCAATAATCTATCCGAGTGGCTCTTTCATCCCTTTTTAAATTACTGATCTCAAAAGCTTTTTCAGTGGCTTCTAAATTAACTGTCCTCCATTTTTAAGAATACTTACATATTCCCTGTAATATCTCCCAGTGCCACAGCAGCAAGTCTAGCTCTCATGGGTTCATAGACAAAGCAGAAATTGCTGTTAATTGTCTGACTAGAACTGAACGTTTTGCGAAGTGTTGTTATAGTTGCCAAAGGGACTGGTTTTCCTGTAGTTTCTGTTGGAATTGCTACTAGTTATTAGTGGGTTTTGATAATTATTCATAATGATGGTTGCAGTTGCTTCATCAGAATCTGCTAGAGTTGTTTTGCTGATCCTTCCCCTTCACCACATGTTCTGGATCTGTGTTTTCCCATGGCTGTAATGTTCATGTTTGCCATTATGCATAGGTAACCCAGCCCAAGAAATGTTTGGTGTGGCTCCAACAGTAAATCTTTCTATTTTTATTGCTAGTCAAATTAAGAAGTGGAGTGATTCAGCCCACTGCATTAAAAAAAAAAAAAATCTTTCCAGGCATCTATGCCCTTTAGCCACTATGAGGGTCTAATAAGGAGGGAACTCAGTGCTAGTCCTTATATCCAGCTCCTCTTATACACCTGCTACTACATGTGAAGATGTCTGTTTGTAAGGGCTGGGACCTTAGCCAGCACTAGGCAGTGACTGTGTGCTGCTCCTGTCCATCAGGCCTCTCTACTGCATTTGGAAAGGCCCTATATGTCCTGCCTCACAGTTACAGTTCCCCAGTTTTTCATGTGCAGAGGGAAGTATTTTGAAATCTCAGTTGTTGATATATTTAGTAGGGGACATCTTTGTAAACTTCTTGTTAAAAACAGAGCTTTCCTATATGAGTTGGACTTGTTTAGCCTGGAGAAGAGAAGGCTCTGGGGACACCTAATTGTGGCCTACCAATATTTAAATAGGTCTTACAGGAAAGTGGGAGAGGGATTGTTCATCGGGGAGGGCAGGTTTAGATTAGAAGTTAGGAAGAAATTCTTCCCTGTGAGAGTGGTGAGGCCCTGGCATAGGCTGCCCAGAGAAGCTGTGGATTCCCTCTCCCTGGTTCAAGGCCAGGTTGGATGGGGCTTGGGGCAGCCTGGGCTAGTGGATGGGTTCCTATGGCTGGGGGTTGAACTTAGATAAGCTTTGAGGTCCCTTACAACCCAAAACAGTCTGTGATTCTAAGATTCCATATAAAATAAAGGCAAATAAGCAATAAAAACCAGCTATACAGTAATAAGAAAAAGATAACAGACTCAATAGTCACATAAAAGTTGCCAAATCAAAAAGGGGTTTCTTTTTTTCCAAAATAGAGTTGGCTATGTGTACAAACTTACAATTAAATAACTATGATTGCATAACTTCTGAGCATAAAATGGATTTTTAGCCAAGGGAAATCTTCTGATTGCTTTATATAATGATCAGTCTTATTAATATTTACAGATATCCACATAATTTTAATATAGAAATATACAAACAGTTCTTTCAAACACAAGGAGGCCCTAGTAAGTATGTAGTTATTTTAATCAGATTCATTAATTCTGTTGTAACTTGAGTTAATTTCTGTCACATTAATTTTAAATGTGTATAGCTGAGTACATATTTGGAGTGATACACCAAATACAGATTCACATAGACCTATTGAACACTGTTGGCATTTCTTGTTTCCAACAGCTAATTTTCAGTTTTCCCAGGACATTCTACCTCCTCCTTACAGAATGGTTTGGCCACAGTTTCTAACTGAGTGAGTCAGATGTTCTTCCTTTTCCACAGCCTCCCACTTTGATATCAATCTTTTCCAGATTCATAGAGCAGAGAAATATAAAACACTTGAGAAATGAGCAATTGATGAAAGATCCTATACTTAAAAACTAATAGTATTTTAACTGCTGAAAATGAACTAACTAGTCTGAGAATGAATGTGTACAACTACCAAGAAGCAAACGCCAGATGTTTTTTGATGCAAGGGATTTTCTTTCTCTTGAAAGAGACTTTTAATTTAAGAAATTTTCCATTCATCTTCTTGGCATAGATTTTAAGCTGCAGATGAAACATTTAATTGATTTTTTTTTCCTCTATTCTTTAGCATACAAAATTCCAGTCTGGAAAAAAAGAAGTATCTCTAATGAATCCTTTGCATTGAATAGACAGACTTGAGGGGCCAGCAATGAAGCCAGCTAAATATAAGCTTCTATTCCCACACTGGTAAATGAAAAACCTTGATGACAGACAAATAATTACAGTAGAATGTGTTTCCACTAATATGTACAGTAAGTGTGTTGCCAAAAGAAAGCTGAAAAAAGCAATCTGATTCTTTCTTCTACTAGCTATAGGGCCAACACTTCAGCTTCTTAGTTTCTTACAAGCCTACCTTCACTGAGTTTTCTTAACCACTGTCAGGTCAACCACAATTGTCAGTAGGCAGACCTAGTCAATACCAGGAATAGGCTGTTTTATTGCAGATTTATTGCAAACAGATAAATAACAAGGAGATAGTGCAGTAGTAGAAACTATTTTGAAAATGAGTTTTTTGGCATCCAGTGATTTTTTTTTTTTAATTCTAAAAATATACCATCCAGACACAGACTTGGAAATAGGTAAGTGCACTGACAAACTGTATTGCAGAAAAAAATGACCTGACTTCTGACCCATTGTGCTTGTATCCGTTCTGTTGAGCCTTCATTGACTTTTACCAGTATTTTTCCACCAATGTAGTCTACGACAAGTCTTTTTCCTACCATGTGATTTTTGCATTTCTTTCTTTCTTTTGTCCTGCCTACTTCTGACACTGCTTACTGCTGAGAAAAAACAACCACAATTGGTTTCTTGAGCTATCTTGAAAACACAATGTTGTGATAAGAATGCAGGAAGACAAGCAGTCTTGTGTACCGGAGGAAGCAATCTGCACAGCTGCTGCTGTCTTTATAAGCCACAGAGTTTTAATATTGCTTGCTTGGTTTTTTGCTTGATTTGTTACATGTAATTTTTTTTCTCTACTTTTTGAAAAAATGCGAAAGGATTTACACATGCAAATTAAATGATATTGCAGTTTTTAATAATTTCCAATCATGGCTGCAGAGTAGTGGGGTCATATGATTATGTGCAGAAGTAAAATAAGAAATAGCATTTGTGTGGTACTGGAAGAACTCCTAAAGCAATAGCTAGCAGTGGAGAGCACAGCACTGCCTGAGGATGCCAAACCTCACCATCAGGCTAATGACAGTCATCTCCCTCAAAACAAACAAATATTCTGGAAATGAACAAAGACAGCTTTTTTCAAAAAGTAAAATGTATAGATGAAATCTTTCCAACTCAAGGGAACTTTGGTCTTAATGTCTGATTCCTGTGTACTGAGAACTATGCCAGAAGCCTCCCACTCCAGTAGTCTGTTCCAAGACCCTACAGGAAGACACCCAGTACTGCATTTCTGGTTCTTCCAGAGTATTTGGAAATAATATATTTGGAAAAAAAAATGTTGCAAAGATTTTATACAGAAAGATCTTTTATTTCTACTTATTTGAAAATATGTATGAAGCAACCATTTAATAAATAGTCTACTTTATTCTGCTAAATGAAATGTAAGTCCCACGACCAAACAAACTAAGAGCCCGATGTGTTCTAGATATCTGCATTGCTTGAGATAGGCTTGATAACCTGTATTTCTGATAACACACTTCTGTGTGAAACTTCACGTTATGGAAGGTATAGCAATCTGGCTGTCATCTGGTACTGCTGCAAGGTATTATGGGGTATATAGTGTCAGACTTGAGCTGAGGAGTCATGTGGCCATGTTTGGCTTACCCACACTACTAATAGGCCTGAGTGACAGCGTAGAGGAGACACGTGTAGTCTCTTATCAAGGCTAGAAAATTCACCCAGAGCCCACGTGTGAGCACAGACTAATTTTCAGAGAGTCTAGACGCACAGCTTAATTAGAAACAGATGCTTATATTTACAACACTGTACAAGCAGATATGTGTTTATACTTAATAGATGCCACTTCAGAAGTCAGCATAATTCCTACAAGCAAACCCTATGCAAAAAGCCCATAAAACAGATTCATGACTTCAAAGTCAGTAAGACTAGGCTTTCTCAGAACAGATCTCCGAGTTGGAAATTCTCTGAATCTGTAACATTTGCATTAGCAAAAATGTCCCAAATGTCACAATACTGTATTAAGACAGACATCCTATAAGCAGTCAGTCTCCAGAATGGCTAACATCTCACACTACCTGAAATAATGCTCAGAAATTAACAAAAAAAAAAGCAAAAAAAAAAACAAAAAACCAGGCATTCTTTATAGTTTGCATCATCAGACAAACAGACAGACATCCTATGCTATCATTACTAAATCATGTACCTTAACATTTTTTAGTGGCTTAGAAGAAGAATGCATGAAGAGTTCCAATCTCAATACTAAGAAGCCATGTCTGTGCAAAGTGTCTGTCTGTATTTGTAGTGTTGTTGGCCAAGCTGAGTGTATGGTGATTGCTCTTTCATCTAGTACTCTGTATATTATTCTTTGCATATTCTGGGCACTGAATCATTATGTATTATATTATTTGCTAATTACACATGCTTGTGTATGTCATCCAAGCTAGAACTTAATCAACTTCCCAACAGTGAAAATCTTGTTCATCACAGTGCTTTTCAGTTATACCATCTCATACCAAATTTGCATGTACTACAAAAAGATTAAACGTCCTCCTAAACCAGAAGCTTACGACTTCTGACCAGAATTAAAATCAAAAGCATTGAAATTCCTTGAGAAATACTGTGGTTATCTTATTTCCATCACAACTACCAGCAAATATGATAGTCAGAAGTGCTTTGGGAAGGCTAATTGCTTTTCGTGAAGTCACTATCCTAATTTTGATATCTTGGTAGGTTCAGAAAGTTCAGAGATATATTCAAATGTCTATTATACATTCAAAATCAAACCCAAATACTAACTTTTAGAGTTTTCCCTGCCTCTGAGCCCAAACTGTAATCATTCAGCACTGTAACAATTACTGATCATACTCCATAAAGTACTTCTTTGTTGAGGTAGTACATAGTAGGAAACTATTAGCCATAAGGGCTATATATTTCTCTTTCCCTACTACCAGACAAGGAACATATCTTCATATTTGCTCTTATATTTTAAGGTCATTTTGGACAAAGAAAAATTATTATACTTACAACAATTTCTTCTTGTTTTTCTTTTTAATCTGAGATGAGCTATAAATGGAAGTTGGAGATGTAGGTGATAGTCTTTCATTCTCAGATAAGGGAACTGGGTCACAGACAGTTAAGTGCCTTGGCCAAAGCTACCTGAAAGCTTTCTCTGTTGGTTCTGCTGACAGCTATGGTGCATTTATTTATACTGATAGACATATTTATATTTGCTGTAAGGGTAGAACATACCTTTTGCATATTTGCTCTCCCATATGTAGTTGTGAGACCTGTGATCTTTTCTCACAGTTTTGTAAAGTGAATGCCCCACGAGGTAATAATACTATTTGATTGGCTGTACAGACACATCAAAGGAAGTAAGTAATGTGCATAATAAGAAAATCTTCTAGGTCAATGGAGAAGAGCCTTTGGGAAATGGATTGAAATCAACAAATATAGGCTGATATAGAGATTAAACTATGTTTTTCCAAAGGATATTCCATTTGTATATGAGACAGTGGCTAAAGGTTATATGACTTCAAAAGGTACTCTATTAAAATGGAAAAGTGAATTCTCTTATTGCCACAGCTGAAAATATTCCAGCTTCAGCTGCTGTTTAATATTCTAGTAATGCAGATTTTGCTGCAGTTTCTGATAAATGTTAGAGAATTAATTTTCTGCTTTATATACCTACCTCCAGGGTGTTGGGCAGTTATGTAGCAAACTGCAATAGCTTTAATTATGAAAATGTTTAAACAGCAAAAGAAACAAGACCTGAAAGATCATCTGAGTGTACAGATTCTTACTGTCAACACTAAGATCCATTTCTGAGGTAAAGAAAACTTTCAACTCTCCATCTTAGCATCCTTACATTAACTATTGTATTCATGTCAATATTGATTCACAAAACTATGTGAAGAGACTTTTAAAGCCCCCAAGTTTCACTTTACTGCACTTCAGCAACCTTGATAGGAATTCAGGGTTTTCAGGGAATGCAACGTTAAGACACAGAAGGTAGATAGAAAGCAGTTCCTTCCTTTTGATTTCACTGTATTTTTCTGCATTGGCTTTTCTATCAGCCAAAATTAAATATTTTTGGTATTTATTTCTGTCATGTTGCTAGTAGGCATCAAACCTAAAGTGTGTCTGTAATGCAGGTTTTTGTAGAATATTTTATATTTAAGATATTGTATTATATCTAACACTCAGAAATATGGCATTTTTTGTCATTTATATAGCAGCATGTGTATGTATTGCTGTTTGCATATATATATATGTATAAATATATATATATGCACAGTTAGCACCATACAGGAAAAGAAGACTTCTATTTCAAATTATAGCTCTTCTTTCTAAAGCAAGAGTACTGTTCAGTGCTAAAGAATGTAAGAGTCACAGCAGTTTCTGACACAGCATTTAGTACAACCATACAGAGACATAACAAGCAAAAAAGAGCTGGAAAATATTTGTATACTTATTAAGTGCCAATAAAGCTGGTAAAAAGCACGACTGCCACAGACATTATGCAATATGGAATAGTAAGTTAATCTGTTTCTAAAGGATGTGGTCTGAAAGAATACCAAATAGAGCAGAACTTGAAGGGGTAGCATTACTCAGCAAGTTTCATGCATAGGAGTCAGCTCTCATATTTTAGGGATTTTAGATGTTCTGTTTTGGCTGGCTGCAGAGAATATATCATTGATGTTTCTTGCTTAAAGTGTGGAAAGGACACATTTTGGAGGGAAAAAAAAAGAAAAGAAATAGTAGCAATAATAATACCATGAACTATTTAATTTCTGAAGTTTAAAGTAATTAAGAAGTGTGGTTTGTCCCATGGCAGAACAGCTATTAAAGGTAACCCTTCTACTAGGTAGTTGGAGAAGGAGAAAAGGAGAATGGCAAACTGTTCAATCAACTTAGCCACAAAGAAAAACTAAGCATCAGAATACAGTCTTTCTTGCCTTGTACAATGGCTCACTCAAGACAGTTTTTGGACTCTCAGAAGTGTTGCTGCCACTTGACACAAATCACTTAAGACAACAACCATTTATTTTTTTGCCAAGGGCTGCCAGGATCATGGGACAGAGCATGTTGCCGCTTGCTCTATGTAATTTCTCTCTTTGTCCTTTCCTGTCTGGGCACAGAGCCAAGGCCTGGGCATTTTGACATTTCATTGCCTGTCAGCTCTGCTGTTCCTTATTCTCACCGCACCCTGGTCCCCCAGCCTGTGCACGTGCTGGCCCAGATCATAAGTATCTACTGGGCCTGGCAGCCCTCTCCTGACACCTTGAGCCTCAGCACATGCCCATGCTTCAGAAGCTCTGTTGAGGACTGTCTTATCTGTAGGCATGCCAAGGACCTGCTATATTTCTGACCTGTCTGGGACACTAAGCCCCACACCGCTGTTCCTGACCCACATCTGTAGTGCCATGAGCTGCACCTCTTCATTATGCTCAAGGTTTGTTCTCATGGTCCTCCCTTGCCTCAGGTCTCACTCCTTCACACCTGCCTTGCCCCTGGAACCCTGCCCTGCTATCTGCCTTCTCACCACACCTGGTTCCCATCACCTTCCCAGCCCCTAAGCTTTACTCCATCATGTTTGCTTTGCCGCCAAAATAGCACTGGAACCATGGCTCCTTAATGCTGCCCTGCCAGTCCTACCACCTCTCTCAGCCCAGAGCCCTCAAGCTCTGTGCTGAAACCCCACTGACACTACATCTCATCCCAGTACTCCAGACACTGTGTCTCCTGTCTTCTCCCTCTCCATAAACTTCCAGCTCAGTCCCGCTGTCCTATGTCATGAGCACTTGGTGAAATATATAAAATTGAACGCAGATACTGCCCATACATGACTAATTTGTGTATTGTTCTCTTCAGATGAACTCTGGTTTATGCTTTACCAGGTGAAGTAATCTAAAGGTTGGCCTGCCAGATAAACATGACATTAACTGCAGATCAAGGTTTCGAGTATCAAGACTCTCAGATGGTTCCCGGCATGGCAGGTCTCTGCAGTGATCTGTTGTGACTCACTCTTTAGCTTCTCTGACTTCTGGAAAACTATGTGCTACAGCAGTGGCAGGACAGGCTGCCAGTGACCTGGGATTAAAAATGCTTCCACTGGGCTGTGAATCTGGTGAATAATCCCTTTATAGCCTTAAGGAAGAGTTGCAACCTGTTCAGATGGGCAGGAATTACAAATACCTTCATTTTCCTGCTTAAATTGTGTTGGCATCCTTGTCTTAGGCCAAATTTGGCACGGTGTTATGCTCCCAGGGTCACCCCAAGTCCAAGAGGAAAGATAACTGACATTGGCAAAACTGGGGGAGCAGAAAAGAGACAACAGGAACATAGAAAAAACATGCAGGCATGAAGTACACAGTACCTGCAATCCCAAACTGCACAGCCAACTCCTTCAGGAAGCGTTCAGTGTGCTCTCCCCCAACCTGTGCCCTGCCACCACAGGAGAGGTCAAGGTGAAGTCAGTGGTGGGCTGCAGGAATCATTATGTGGGCTCCAGTAAGCATCTAGTTGGACCAGGTCTAGTTGAGACTGTTGTCCTCTACCACCACCACCACTTCTTTGTATCCCAGTTTGGTACAATCTGTACAGGTGGGAATTCCTTGATTTAAGTATATTTTTGAGAAACTTTTTAAGATAAGCTTTTGCTTTCCTGACACACTGTTCACAGATAAAACCAAGTGAGAATTACAAAAGTACATGATTAAGTATTTTCTATATTGTGCTTTTTATGGTCTAACCTTCTTAGCCCTAGAATCATCATTCCTAAACTAAAAGTACTCTTAGACTACAAGAGACTTGTCTCTGAATTTCTTATTTTCATTATGGCATTAACTAAATATTACATATTTCTACCCTATTTTTTTCTGTTGTCTGCTTAAGTAAATGAAAATTTGAAGTCCTTTCTACTTTCAGACTCAACATCATAACCAATAGAGTTCTCAGATGCTATCTAAGCACGTACATTTTGGATCATCGGCAGAAAAAACCCCACCTTTATTTCTGGCAATAGGATCCTTGACATATACCAGAAAAACAAATACTCTTGTCTTCCTATCTTTTTGTGACAGGTCCCTGTGTTACTTTAAATCACTACTGAGGATTGTTAAATTCATTAGAGTCTGAAATGCAGGTCTAGTGGTGTCTGGACTTTTCCTAATAAATAGCTACAGTTAGAATCTTAAATCTGAAATGCAAATTCAGTTTCTTCAACCACTGACACTCCTTTGGCAGTGAAGAGTTTCAGTTGTTTTAGACTACACAGACTTTGAGAGAATAGATAATATTATTTTACACAAATGTATCTTGAGTCAAAATTTCAATTTTACACAGAGTATGTTATTAGTACATTGAGAAGATTTTTGTGTTAACAAAAGTATTTAATAAATATTTAACTTAAAAAGCTTTGGCTGCAGTTTTATCAAAACAAAACTGATCCATGACAACTCACCTAGTACTGCAAAAATCAGAATGGGAAAGGCCATTATTAAAACTTGTATTTTCATCAGAACTGAAATATCAACATTTTTGCAGATTGCTTAAAAAAACCTAAGTGCCAGATGGATAAAATATCATATTTTATTTTTCATCCTCAAACAGAAAAAACAGATTTAAATATTTGTGAATCAAAGTATTTATTATACATTTGCATTCATTTGAAGTTGATTCAGAATGAAACAGTATTCCCTTCAGTGTCTTCAAGGAGATAACTTCAAGTGACTTCAAGGAGATTCACATCCCCATTTTCTGCATTATCTAGTAAAACTGTGTTTCTTAAAAAGGCATCACACGAGTATGTCAAAGCAGATCACTCTTTGCAAGTTTTATCAGTTACATCCTGCAAATAATAGTTCTGGCTCTAATGCCAGGGGTGAATTTGGCATTGTGACTTCTGCAGTGTCTGCAGTGAATCAAGTACTACAGGGATTGACATAAAAATGGCTTGATAGTTTGTGAAGATGTTTTTGTCCTTGCTGGAGAACCACAATTTTTCAGAAACCAACTTTACTTACATATGTTTCCTTAAGTCTCACTTCTCGTGGTGTTTTCAGACAGCAAAGTCCTGCTAATGACAAAAGACACAATGATTGTGATCATCCCTAGTGTATGTCTGAAAAGAGACTGCATCTGGTTTTTTATTCCATCTTGTCCACTGCACCACCACCTCCATCTGAGACATCTTAAGTTAGTCAAAGCAATGACTCAATTTTGTTATGACTTTTAAATAGCTACATATATAACATAATACAGACATTTTGTCTGACAAGTTGTTATTAAGTTGTTATTTTTTTGTAGTCATGATTTTTCCAGATGATTAAATGAGCACATTAAATTGAAAAGGATGTATAGTACAAATGAAGGAGAGTCAATGACATCTCTTATTTCCAGTTTTATGGGTTTAGTTTGTTTTGTTTTAATTTGAAGCCATGAAGAGGGAAGACTGTTTGCAGCAGCTGTTTCCTAAAGAATAAACTTTAGAGATGATTAAGTAAATATTTTTGTGTGTGTTTAAAAGCCTTGAAGATACTGCATAGCTCCTTACTACATTATTTACAGTTTTTCAGTCCAATGAACTTTAGACATTTTAGACTATTACTGAAACAGCCAATAACTACTTGACAGAGGAAATAAGATGATTATAGACAATTCTGGGAATAGAACAGGATCATAACAGTAAAAAAAAAGGGGGGGGGGAAGAAAAAGACTACTGGGATAATTCTAGTGACTAGGAATGTCCCTAGGATAATGAAAGAACACCATCAAACAGATATCCTGGGTAAGTAATGAAAACCTGATCGTATTAGCTTGGTCAAAATTGGTCCAGAGTCAACTTTAGAGAAAGAGATACCAGACATGGACCATGCTATATGTGTGTCTTCAAGATACAACGTTTGTTCTTGACTGTTCATTTTAGCATCCTCTTAAAAACTTAGAGCAGAACAAGGTCACAAGAACAATGTGCATGGCAGATTACCTTTATACAGTTTGTGAAATGTATATTTTGTTAAAGTATCTGAGGTTATGAGACTTTGGGACAGACCCTATATTTTGAAAGCATTATGACTTGGGGGAGATGGAGCATGAGGAATGGTTATCTACTCCCTTACAGAGAGGCAAAGTCAAGCCCTGAAATATATTCTGGGGTCTCTTCTCTGTCTCAGAGGTACCCTTGCAGCAGGTAAAACACTTTTTGTACCGTGCCCCATAATAGCATGATTGAGCATAGAATTTACTCTAGATTGGTGTGTGTAGACTTTTTTGGTAAGGTGGCTGCTTTGGTTTTGTGGATCTTGAGAGAAGGTAAGTAAAGTACTTATAGTTTAGCTAAGCACCGTGTTTTTACTTTGAAGTAATACAGCTTAGCTGTTCTACATATATTGATATGCAGAACGATGATATAGACATAATGTGACTTTTGGGAGTTGGAGCTGTGTACAGTCTGTGTTTGCTGGGATGCACTGACTCATCTCTGCCAACTGTGCACTGCTGTGCATATATGAGGTGGATGGAGGATTCCATCAAATTTCAATTTCAAACTGACTTTTGCAATCAGTTTGAATATTACCTTCTGATGTCTTGCTGACCTACAGTATCCCTGAATATAAGTCTGATTAGTGTCAGCCTAGGGTTCAACTTGAAGTACACGCAAATGGACAAGGTTTGTTGTTATTAGACTTCACTGAGTATAGAATTAGTCATCATCAAAATGAAAAAGGCAGAAGAAAAAATGTATTAGTTTAATAAGGCAACATTAAGTAGAATTATCACTATAATTTCATAAACAGACAAAAAGGCTGATTTGGTCAAATAATTATTCAGTCAGCTTCATTTTAGGAGGAAAATGTATACACAGTCACAGCTCTTACAGTTGTTGAGTATCTCAGAGCTATTATTATTTGGTATGTCTCCTAAGGCCACCAAAGACTGGATGGCATTGGAAAATAACAGTATCCCTAACTCAAAGTCCCTGAATTAATATGCATAAACCCCAGAATACTGGAACAATGTGACAGATGTCTCTATCCCTAGAGAGGTTCATGCATGAGATATGACAGCTACATAATTCATTTGTTGAGATAACAGGAAGGACAGCAAATATCAGCAACCAATGTAGCTTCTTCCACACATTACTTTCCCCTTCACCACAAGGAGCAATGACAGATCAGAATCATATTGAATGGGTGGTTTTGGTTTTGTCACCAAACCTTACTGTTCTTTTGTTTAATATTTTGCAATCTTACTGGATGTTTCTGAATAGGCAGACAGGATTTGGTCTGTTTCTATATTTTGCCATTGAAAGAATGACTAGAAGTGAGACTCATGAGATTATATTCCGTCCATATTATAAGTAAGAAATATGAAAAAATAGCAAGAGATTGTCTCAGAAAGTTTGCTGTCTACACTCACAATGCCTGTTTCTTCCCTGGCGACCCAAGCACATCAGATATTGCTCTGAGGCACAACTCTCCTCTTTCTCTCTTAACTTTTCTTCGCAGAAGCTTTTTCTTCTGACTTTGGAGCTTCTGAGACACCAGTTATTTTGTTTTCTATATCACACCAAATCTTCTGTATTACACGTAGCACTGTTTGACACATTAAATATATTAACTGAATCTAAAGATAGCTGCATGAAAATAAAACACTTCAGCCAGTATTAAAGAGCTACTTTGCTGATCACTAGAGGGAAGGAAGTGAGATTTGCAAACGAGAATTTCTAAATTATAAAAACTTGCAACAAACATGAGTATGAGCAATAAGGAACTTCCTTCCAGTTATCAAAATTACTGATACTTCCAGAAATCTGAAATGTTCTAGAAAACTAAAGTACCGGCATTGCATTCTCATGGAAAAGCCTGAAAAGCAACCTGCAACACAAAAGACATGACTAGTGGCTTGATTTATGAGTGTATTAACATAAAATTAAAAATAAGGCACGAAGAAACACTCTGCCTTGTCTGCACTGGCAGCTTACCATGTTTGAAAAAAAATAAAAGTATCTTCATGCTTCTAATATTAAGCAAAGGATTTAGGGTATGCCACAGTAACAAGAACTGAAACTTGGAGTACTGCTTATTCATATGCGTTAAAAAACTTGCAGACCTGAGCACGTACCATTTAGCAGACTTCTTGCACTGCATGCATCATTAAACAATGGCTGAAAAAGTATTTACTTTGGCCCCAAAATTTGTTTCATAACAAAACCTTTTCCTCTAAGACTGATAAATAATGCAGACGACACACACTAAAATTCTTTGGGTAATAGCTATTGTCCTCTTTAAGCACCAAATACAGTCAGTATATACTTTCCTGAGGGTTTGTCTTAGTGGGAATGGAAATTGCATTACTTTGTGGAGCGATGGCATAAGAAACTATTGGTTTATTCATAATTAATGATTTGGCTCCAGCTGTGACTCCCTGTGATGTGAATGTTGAAGTTTCTGCAGATAGGCGATTCCTGGGGGAAACGTATCACAGTTGAATGTGGGTTTTTTTCAGATTACATTATCTAAAATAAATATATTTGATTTCAATGCCCATTTTCCTAGTACAAAACTGAATCACAGAATCACACGGAATATTAGGAGTTGGAAGTGACCTCGAAAGATTATCTAGTCCAACTTCCCTGCTGGAGCAGAATATTTAAAATAGGAATAGGAAAATCAATGTACACTGACTGCTATTTTGAGACCCTCAACCATCTTGTTACATGAGTAGTACCAAAGTTATATGCAATACACTTATTTTTCTACTTACATTATGTTCCATAGCAGACCATAATAAGATTAAAATAATGAACAAATCTGTTTGCGACAAAGGTAGCTTGCTTTTTATACATAGATCTGATAGTAGATGTAACACAGCTGCTCCCAAGCAAGAGGCAGGACTGAGGCATGGAGAGGTAAAGATACTTGCTTGACAGCAGTGAGTGAGGGACAGAAGAAGGGAGTACCTATCTAACGGCCAAATCCCTACATATAACCCCAATCGTATGTAAATTTGTCCTGCAAGAATGAGCAAGCAAATTACTACAAATAATTGTATGAGGCCACACTGTGAGAGCAAGTTGCTGGTATGTCTTGGTGTGCTTCAAAATACTCTCCTTTCAGCAACAGCAGCTAGACCACTACCTGACTTCTGAGTTTCTGTGAGTTCAAAGAAAAGCCAGAAACAGAACTAAATCACCTTTTGCCTCTACCTCTGCTAGAACAGTTACATGCACAAAACAGAATCAAATTAAAGATTGGGTTTTTTGTGGAATTTATTTTCTGAGCCAAGTGTTGACAGAAAGCTGGGCTACTACTAGCTACATAATTGTCTATTTGAATATGGAACTTTGAAACACAAAGTTCAGAGGTCAACAGGGTGAAGAGTTGTAAACTGTACAAATAAGAGTTTGCATGATGTTAGTTTTGTCTTAGTCTTACAAATATCCTTTACTGGTAGCCAGGAAGGCCCACGGGAATTCCCAGGCATATCCATGTCCTTTAGTGTTATAGACTTTACTAGTTAGTATTATCAGCAACATTATGTTGTGCAAACACGTTACGTGAACCGGAAACCATTATACTGCCATTGCTCAGACTATTTCAAATTTTAGTCACTAGAAACTAGGATCAACATCCTCTTTTCAAAATATCTTTCCATTATTAAACATGCAGTGATTGCTGCATGATGTTGTTTCCTCAAATAGCAGCTCAAAGAAGATATTTTTACCCTACATCAATTATTTTGTATCATATGTTACCTAATAGACAGTGGAGTTTACACCACTGTAACAACTCACAGTTAGTAGGAAAACTGTAACACTTGTAGGAACAGCCGGTGGATCGATAACTCTCTTTTCTTGCACAAAAATTATCAATATACAGTAGCTATCCCATAACTTTACCAGTCATGATAGACTAGGAATACTGTTGTTGTTTAATCACAACATATGAGTAATACTCCTTGGTTTACTACAAAGATTGCAATAAACTACAACAATATCTAGACATTTATGTACATTTTTCTTTACTTGGGTCTCAATGTCTACTACAAAACTGACACTGTATCTCATTTTACCTAAAACCACTAAAGCATTTTACAAAAATACTTTGCTTATAAGCTGCATTTGGGTTCTGTAATAAGCATTTTACAGAATGCAGTGTTGTTATTACTTGAAAAGAAGGCTCAGAAGCATGTTTTTAAACTTATCTTAGAAATGGAAAAAAAGTCAGTGACAATACTACAGAATTGCTGAATATTGATCTTGCTGCTATTCTAGGAAAACTATTTCTTCTTTCACTTTAAATGATCAATGGAAACTTTGATGCAAAGTGATTAAAAATTGTACAAAAATATACACTGATACCTGAATTACCGGGAGCCAAGTGGATGGAGCTCCGAAACAGAGTAGTGCTTACCAATGATATGGAGTTTGAGGCTTCTGTTTTTAGAATCCAGCTGCTCTAGTTAGCTGAATTTCATGCATATTTGCAGGATATGTTCTTATGAGAGATACTGATATATAACATGTAATAATATTCTGTATCTTTTTGGATAACAAGGAAAATAAAAATGTAATGGAAAAGACTTTAGATTTCAGGGTTCCTCTGTCTGAAACAGTAGCATGTAGTGTTGGATCCCAGAAATTCTTAACAGAGTTGGAATTATTTCCCTAGCTATTGAACATTTAGTTAGGGTTTGCAGAACTGGACCACAATTCTTAGCAGGTATTTCAGCTAATGGATTCTTATCCTGTAAATAGCTGTGACTAGAAGCATGGCTACAGAAGTCCTGTGAGTTAGAGCTACTCATTTGAGGGAGTTTCTCATGTGTGGTCTTAATGCTGATTCAGTGTAACTTTAATGATGATTAATTTAATGATGATGATGATGAATAAATTATTTTACATAAATCATGCCATTGCATATTCTCTAACACTGCCACTAACTGCTGGTTCCATGACTGCATTCCACTCACTGTTGATTTTCCTCTCATGAGTAATTAAGGTGAAACTTTAATTGAGCAGGTAATTTATGAGAAGCCTCTTTAAAAACATGAAGGTAAACTAAAGGTAGTATAAAGAATAGATCAGCTAAATCATAGACATCTCATGGGCCATTATCTGACTCAAGATGTCTAGCCACATACAGATTTTTTTAAACTTGCTGTTCAAACACCAGTGTTTATAGAGCAAATTGTCAATTCTTTGGCAGGGGAGCCTATTGGCACTAAGCAAATAGCTAGTCACCTTTCCTCTTGCTACTAGCAGGCTGAACAAAGAAGGATGTTCAGTGTTTTCTTTTCAAGCAATTAAAATGCCATGTCTTTGATTCTCTTTCAATCTTGTCCAGTTTAATAAATTATGCTGAAATACATTATTACTCATGAAGAGTCTTATCCTGAAACTCCTGATTAAAGTAATGATTATTATGTATAGAAATTTCAGTAATAGGTTAAACTGTGTAGTATATGCAATAAAATCTACAAATAGCCTAAAAACCTGAATAGATTCTCTGCTGGATGCATGTGGTGTGGTAGGGAGCATTAAGTTTGAATAGACTAGACGATATAATACCTTCTCTATACAAAAACTGTGTCATTTGTAAGAAAAAAAAACAAAACAAAACAAACCAGGAAAATATATGCATCTGCCCAAGCCTCAGTATACAGTAACAGGATTTGTTTACAAAAAGACAACTGTAAAGTACAGATAGAATTGTTTGCAGTTTTAAACCTCTGTACAGTAAATGTCTAGACACGGAATTAGTCTTAGGTATTCACTAGAGGAACCAGTGAAAAGCAGTGCCCAGAAAGTCCAAAACCAATAGCAAAAGGAAAATTGCATTTAAGTCACTTATAAGATATTGTAAACGAAGTGAAGCTGTAGATATATACGGTTGTCTGGAGTTCATAACCCTGCTGCTGTAGGCAAATATCAGGGCAGCCAAAACTGCCCGAGAGTGACATCGTGCGGAGAAACCCAGGGCTGCAGCACCTCTAAACGGGACTAAGGCCAAGTCTACAGTCCAGGCTGGCTGGCTGGAATCGACGTGATTCATTTTTGTTGGCAAACGTTCAGTAGATGAATCCACCAATATAATTTTTCCTTATAAGAACTAAGATATCAATGAAGGATCTTGTGCTGTCACAGAAGACTTCCTTCTAGTCCTTGTAATTAATCTGTCGCTTATCTCAATGCTGATAAGATCCACTCTGCCTTGGTCTCCACCCCATTAACGAAAACCTCATCCTTTTTCACTCAGAACTAGATTTGACCATGTAAATCACAGATATTTCTACAGAATCCATGTGGTCCAGCTTGATGCCTTTTGCTAGTTGCCTGTTGGACTTGGGTTTATCCTAGGTTATTCTGGTCTCTTCATTGCTCTCAAGCATGACTTTCATCCTTCTATTTACTAAATATACAGAACAAGCCATGCTTCTCCTACATTGCAAATCCACATCTTTCACTTTATAATTACTCCGAAACTCANTTGGGGGGGGGTTGTGGGTGGGTTGTGTGAGCAGCGGGGTGTGTCTTGTGAAGATCAATATAATAACTTCTCTGTTCTCTGTATTGATGTACTCAGACATATTGCCATGTCTACTTCTTGGAATGAGGAGGGACATTAACACTGCTGAGAAACAGAAGCAGTTCCAGTTCAAACTCTTCTATCTTCTGCTATGTGTGCGATTTACCAGTCAGAACACTGAGTAAGGGCATTGTAATTCTGACATCCCACAAAACTACAGCTCTAGTGCTGTTTCTTGTCCAGGTTGGTATATAAAGTCCCATGTAATCCTGAAGCACTGATCCCTCTTGGTCTGTTCTAAAAACTCAAGTCAGCTCTAAAGTTTATCACTGAATTCATTTCAGCAAACACACTCAAAACACTTTCTTAGGGTCAGTCTGTACTCGAGCTTGTGTATTGACCAGGATGAAAGGGCTTTTTGTACCAATCTCTGCTTCCTTGTGTGGAAAATGGAACAAATTAACTTTGTGGCATTATACTCCTTCCTTGAATGAGTCATATATTTGGTAAATCACAGGAGGTGTTGTCATTAGAACTAGTAAGATAAAGCTGTATAGCTGGGCTATAAGCTGTGCACACTCTATTCTTTTAGATCCTTGGATAATTCACATGATAAACAATATTATTCCGAAGTAAAAATAGAGCTTCTCAATGCATTGGAGATACCCATCAGAAGATGGGATTGATGTTCATTGGAAAATGGAAATAACTGGCTTATTACTTGGTTATTAACTTCTAAATTCAAGTAACTTATAAGGCTGACAAGTGGAGCACATAAAATTCATCAAATAGTAATTTCAAGAAAAAAATTTGTTTAATCTTTTGTGCATTTTCATTATTATATGGATAACAAAGCAGTTAACTTTGCAGCTTTAAACATATTGTTGGGGGATACCATAATGTCTTCTCTAATTTCACTCCTAGAAATGACAGAATAATTTCTGCTGAAGTTGTCAAAAAATCTTCAGCACCTGCCATGACGAATTTTCATGGTTCAAGTGAGGCAAGGTCATAACTACCAGGTCTTTTGGGTGGCAATTGCCAGAAAACTAACTAGTAGCTTTAGCATAATAGATGTTATTACATTCAGTCTCTGAGTTTTTCGATTCAGGATATTTCAAGTAACACAGCTACCTATGGAGAATAGTGCCTACTTGATAAGCTATTGTACACAAGCAAGATCATTTGAGAATAAAAGGAATTATGTTCAGTTGCACTTTCTGTAACTGGGCAGAAGATGTTTGCTTTAGGTTGATTTTCTCAGTTGCTGTGTCCTGCTACTAAAGTAATTATTGTCTGTCCCTTGTCAGATCCAGAAGGGGATATAGATAGGGGTGGTCATCTCACTTAACCGGTCTAGCAAGGAACTTTTATGACTTCATTTAAGACCTTCCTCTCCCAACCTACATTCCTGCCCCAGGTTTAACCAAGTAAATTTCTTGGTAGGAAAGTCTAGCCTTAGGTCAAGGAAGAACTCATGAAATAACAAGAAAGTTGTGATTAAAGCAGAGTCTTGGAGTTAGGAAGCTTTAGTTTATGACTGGTATTCTTCTGTATATTCTTTGTGACTTTGTGAAAAACAAAGAATTTAAATCAGAGAAATATGCACATGAGTTTTCACTACTGCAATATTGTAAAAAAAAACTCTTAAAAATTGCAAGTAGTCTTGAAAATGTAAATTTAATCTCCCTTCCTGCGGTTGCCTTACCACAATATCCTAAGCAGGATGAGTGGTTACAGTCTTTGTTTACAATTAAATCACTGTGAGTTCCTGGGTACTCCAGGATTTAAAAAAAAATTTGCCTTTACAGGAAATATTACGTGCTTGAAAAAGCAGTGAAGACTCTTAGGTGAATGTCCACCCTCATCACACCAGTCTCACAGGAAAATGGCTATCATTGGGTTCAAGATTTAGATGATGCACATGATAAAGTCAGTATCTTATGCATGTAGATCAAAGGCTCTCATCTGGGCTTCTCACCAGAGAGAGAACGAGCCAGTGGACACCTCTCTGGCCAAGTCACTAGTGCTCTCATAAAATGAACAGTTCCATAATCCTATACTCTTTTCACAGAACTCTTATTAATCTCATTTGTATTTTAGGTTAAACTGGATCAAAACATCAATTCTGTAACTCCCTACTGCCCACTGAGTGCTTGAACTACTCGGCTGCAGAACCAGGCTCCTTCCTATGACAGTGGGAAGACAGAAAGTTTAACATTGATCTTGACAATCTGGGCACTTGCAGGACTGAACAAATAACAAGCAGGATGTTTCAGTATTGCATTTTGGATGTGAATATTTAAACCCCTTATCTGATCTGGGTCTTGCTTCCTGGCATTTCTTTTCAGCTGTAACATGAATCCTCAGTTGTTAATACTGGCTAACCACAGCATAAACCTCACCAACCCGAAAGGCGGCGGCCTTGTATAAACAGGGAGCAGAGTACCACCTAGTGACAAATGATACAATTTATTACTAAATAAAATGGTGTATTTGTTCATGTTTAAAATTCAGGACAAAACCCCCCACCTAATACAATTAAAATATTTAAGTTACAGTTTAAGAAAATTATTCTGCTCTGATGCTGACTTACTTTCTATCAAGTATAAGGAAACTCTTCCTGTACTAATCAAAGGAACGCAAGACTTATGATTGATACTGCTCAGTAAAAGCAGGCCTTGCTGCTGATTCCAGTGTTTTCATGTGAACTTCAGTTGCTTGGAATCTAGAGTTTATTAGCTATATTTGTTCCAGTGGCTGTTTTCCTTTATTCTCAATAAGACTATAACATGAAGCTTAAGGAGAATAATTCAAAAAGGCCAGATCAACAATGAAAGCTAATATTAGCATGTGATGACAGCAAGCTGTCAAATTCTAATATCAGCCTTCATCATTGGCATTGTTCTTTTAAAAGGGCTTTTAATAATTAGATAATAATGTTACTCTGTGTCTAGGTTAAGGCTATTATCAATTTTGGTTATTCTTCATATAAACAAAATACTGAACTCATAGAAAAAAAAAGTTGCATTTCACTTGAAACAAATAGCTATCTCCCACGTGTATTTCAGAGACATCTTTTTTCATATTTTCACATGTTTTAAGTGCAATAGTGCCAAGTGGTGCTTAGGTAAATGGCTTAGTGGTGGACTTGGCAGTGCTAGGTTAATGGTTGGACCTGATGGAATTAGGTCTTTCTGACCTAAGTAATTAAAACAGTGGTGGAGAACTTACACTCTCTGTTTAGGTTCTATAGACACAAAATTACTTCTGCAACTTATATTACATCTTAGAATTTTACTCTGATTTTCAAATTTTGAAAACTGTCTACAAATTGATGAATAATGAGCATTAAAAGGCACAATGCTGATAAAAATAAGAACTGTGAGTTGGCTGGAAACTAAACGGCTTAATAAACCCTTTGTAAGACACAGAGCTTTTAGAAATCTTTCCTGACATGGTTCCTCAGAATCGCTCATTGGGGGAAGGGAGGTGTAAATTTAAATCAGTGTTTTATCGAGCTCTGTTGAATCAGTTAAAAAGTCAATTTTTGAAACATTGCACAAGTTGACTTTTTAATAAATGTATTTATTTCCAGTTAGCTTAGGATGACTGTGAAATGCTTCAGGGAAGAGATTTATTGTTTTTCTTAAATCCCAGTTTCTGACATTACCAATTTCCTTCCATCTATACTAGTTTGTCACCAGTTTCTTTCTCCATTTTCACTCGAGAACCAAAACAAATTCTTTTCTGCAAGTGAAGCCAGCCTAACGCTCTGCCTCTTGTACAAGATGGATCAATTCTTAAACAGCTTCCCAAAACAGCTTCAATTTAATTAAATCTTACTGTAGTTGTATATATTGTATTACTTCTTAGAGAGGACTTTTTCTCCCATTGACTGTGAGGAAGGGAACAAAACTGGACTTTTAATATATTTTCAGTTTGTATTTTTCATTATTGAGTTGTACGTAGCGAACATAAAAATAAAAAGGCAACAGGGTCAGCACCGAGAAAACAGGTTATTAAAAGGGGCAAATGATTTCTGCATTCGTTGGTCCTTCCAGTTAACAGTGCGGTTAGGGAAGGATCTCTGCCTGCCTGGACATCGATGATGCAGCCGGAACAGCGAGACGGTGTCGGTCAGTGCCGGTTGGCTTGACACGATCAGCCAGCCCGCATTTGGTACTGCAATAGCAGGACTGCAGCTATTCCCGTCCACAAAGTAATTAACGGTGACAACCAAACCTCTGCGCTGGGCAGAGCCGCGGGGCGCAGGCCGTACCCGTGCCCGGAGGGGC
>VXBZ01009878.1:739616-806238 GCA_013399135.1 Heliornis fulica | reverse complement strand
GCCGGCAGCAGGTGAGCGCCGGGCCGGAGCGGCGCCGGCACAGCGGGCCGGGGGCGGGCCGGGCCCGCGGCGGTGAGGCGGGGGCCAGGCCTGTTGCGGGCGGTGCGGGGCTGCAGGCGGGACAGGCAGCAGCGAGCTGCTGGGGGTTTGACAGTTGAAGTGGAAGGTTATGCTGCTTCCCTGCTGTTTAAAACGCGATTCTGACCTCACGGGAAGTTTCGACTGTTTGTTGGTCTTTTCTGTTTGGTCTGGTTTTTCCCTTTCCTTTTAGTGTTCTGGAGGTGGTGTTTCTGAACTGAGGGAATGGAGACCGGTCATTTACAGAAAGTGCACAGACACTCTCTGGCTGCTCCTCTTCTTTCTTTTCTGGACTGGTTTGGTAAGCATGCTTTCTTTTTTTTTTTCTCTGAAAGAAAAATCAGATAAAAAATTCCACACAGTGGTGTATGAAATGTAAACTGGCATTATTGAGGGCACAGGATTGTACGGGGATGAAGAACTCACGGTTGTGGCCGTGAGTTGCTTTATTGCAGTGCCTGTTACACTTTTAAGGTCTGACCATACATACATAGGGCTGGGTTATTTAGAAATTGCTTTTTTGTAAATTCAACCAGGCTTTGAGTGAGCTCTTATTTCTACTTCGCTCATTCACTGTATTCTTGCTACCTTGCATCATGTCGGTTACATCAAGTCATTATCTGTCCTGTGCTTAGAACAGCATGCAAACTTTTGGGAACAGGCTTTGTCTTTTTTAAGTATGGATGTTTTTTCATTATATGGCTGAAGCTGCTCAGGATTCTCGTGAATACACTATTAATTGGTATTGAAATCAATTCCTAGTAACTCTTTTATTGAAAGCTAATGTAGAAGTATGTTTACACATTTTAAACACTAAAAAAGCTGAAGCTGAACTTTGCCAACAGGATAGGGATTTTACATGCTGTTTTGTGCTTAGTGCTGTGATCAGTGGAGGAGTGCCAAAAATTAAACCTGTCAGATGGTGAGGACTTGAGATTTTTGTTAGTTTTCTCTCGCTGCTTTATTGCTCAGTCTCTAGTGAAATAGCTTTCTGCATACATCTATTTGTTTTCTTTTGTTTGCTCATTGTTAGAACATTAAAAAATTTTATTGAAGCTGATTCATTCACATGGTGAAAAAACTTGAAACCAGGTTAGTAACTGTGGAAATGCCTATTAGTGGCATGTGTAGATACACCCCTCTGGCACTCATACAGCCATCTATTACTTTACAGTATTAATGGCCTTTATCAGCGCTTGAAAAAAAATTAAATTCACATGTACTCAGTATTTGCCATACTGATGGCAATGGATCTATAACATCCGTTTTTAGAAGGAATGCCAGAGTTTTTCTGAAAGCCAGGTTATTGCAATGCCTGCTCATTTCTCCTTTTCCTTCTGAGACCAATTTAGTTACTTAACAATATTTGCTATGTAAATAAACTATGTCTGAAAATATTTTGTTACTATAACAAATATCATGTGTACAAGTAGTATGCTTTAATTGTGGAGACTTTACCAAGATCTCCATATTGAGACAGCTTTGTAAGGCATCATAAAAAAAAAAAACAAACTGAAGTTATTTAACTAGTTAGATTGCAAACCTGTAAGTGAAAATGAGACTACAGTGGGGGGACTAAGGAAGCACATATTTATGTTTGTGTATGAGACTGGTTTTGCCCAGGTCCCATCTTTAGTTGCAAATATTAAAAGTAGAATTACAAATAAAGGCTCTAAACCCTTTAAAAAAGCAGCTGTGCTGGATCTGATATGTGCAGTCTGTCTCCAGCAGAGCTGATACTTGGCAAAGCAGTTGTGGTTAATGTGGGACCGAGAAGACTTGCTGTTGCCAGCAGTTGGCAAGTAGCCATAGGGCTGAGTGTATTGTCCTTGTTGTGTGTGAAATGTGTTTTACACCCCATGGGACAGAGGAGATGATTGAATCACCAAGTTGTTCAGTAACTGCAGTGGTGTAAATAAGTCTTCGAGTAAAGTTGTGCCCAGGCCTTCACCGACTTCCCTGAAGAAGAGTTACTGCTTCTTGGCACTTGGAAAGGTTCTTTTCAAGGGGTGCTTTGTCCCTCATGGTGTACATGAGCATGGCATGGGACGCAAGAACAGGAGGTATAAAAGGTGCGTTCCTGGGCAGTGTCTTCTGTTGGCTACTTGGTCAATGGAGGTGCTTAACTGCCCTGGGGGTTTATAGGTTGCTGATCTGCTGGGGGTTTGATCTAAGCTGAGTGTCTAAAAAGATCAGTGCAGTGCCGTCTAAATCCACTGTGTGGCTCTCGCCTGGATTGTCACACGTGTTAGAAATGCATCCTCCGGAAATTTCAGGTAACCTGCATTTTAACTATACCTTGTGTATTTAAAATATGTATGTGATTATATTCACTAGCGGCTGAAAGAGCTCAACATTTCATCAGATGTATTACCCAGGTGTGACTTCAAGGGTACCCTGAAAAATAAGCAGCAGTAAGTGCATGTGAAAAAATTAGCATTTGAGTGACCTTGCCTAGTGACACACACAAACTTTGGTAGAGGTAGCATTTATCACCTTACTACTGCTTTCACATTATTTTAATCAGAGCCCCTGTCTTTATTCTCCTGTGACTCTCTGCTTTATTTATGTACTTTCAGCAATAGACGAGGGAAAGCTTTAACAAGGAAATAGGGCTAAACTTGTATGACTTGCTCAGGCCTCATTCAGAGGTGAATTTTAGATTTAGCTGTTTGCATCCAGAAAACAAAAAAATGCATGGGTTAAAAGGAGTAATTGTTGAATTGGAAGTAAAAGCTATTGTAGCATAAGTTCACATTGAGAATATTTTAACAGATGTTTATAACTGGCTATGCTGTGATGGCTGGTGCTGCCGAAAGACTTGTGCTTGGATATGACAGTTTTGGGAACATCTGTGGTAGGAAGAACACTCCTGTAAAAGGGGCACCCCTTTCTGGACAGGACATGACTGATAAAAAGTAAGTGTATCAGGTAATGTCTAAAGAAATCGAATGTTGGAGCCTTTAATAAAAAATACAACTCATAGTTGTTAATAATATACATATGTTAGTATAAACATGCTTATACTGAAAGTCAAACAAATGGTGCAAGAACGGTGCAAACTAGTGAGTAAAACTAAATAGTTAAGATAGAATTTGAAAAAATACTACATTATTATGCCTTATGCTGGCTTCTTCTTAAGTAATATCTTAACTAGGATTTCAGCCAACCCAGCTATATAGAAAATCTTCATACTTAAAGAAGTTGAGTGTTGCAGTTCCTAGGCATTCTGTTGACTCTCGTGAACTACTCCTTGTAGAAGGGCACCCACCTTGGCAGCTTCTGATGCCATTTAAGAACATAAAATGAAGCCTAAAAATGTAGCATATTCTCAAATTGCTGCTTAACTTCTGACTTCAAACTTCACTGTTTTCCCTTGGAAAAAGAGTTACATTTGTCTTGTAGTGCTTTAAAAAGATGGAAAGAAGGCTCAGAATTTAAACCTGTAAATCCCAGAAATCTTGGGGCTTTTTTTCAAAAGAGGATCTTTTTTTCTTTTTAGGTATGTGTTCTTTCTGAATTCATGCAGCCTGGAAATGCAAAGCCTTAGTTCACTTTCCTTGTGCGTGTCTAGTTGTCCACAAGAGCAACTCAACTCTTTGGAAGAACTCCAGAGTTTTGCAAGGAAAAATGGTGTGCAACGGGGAATGTGAATATCGTAGTGTATCTGTAGAAGAGCTGAGCCGCTTTCACTTTGCTATTTTTATGTTTGCTACGCTAGGGAGTAATTTCTTACCATTAATTTCCTGAGCAGATCATGGCAACAGAAAATAAAATCTCTTGTTTCTGCTTTGTTTCGAAGCCATAGTTTCTAGAACTTTTACAGCTCTCTTACGCAAATTTAAAAGTTGTTGATTAATTCCTGCACAATTCTGACATTATCCAGCAGAAAACTGGCTGCTGAGAATTAACTAGTATAGTTTGGTGGGGGTGTCGGTAGGTGGACAGAGCTCTTATGTCATTTGAGAACTTTGTCCAACTGCTTCTTTTAAATTTAATTAAAACTTTGGTGGGGTTATTAATTCCAGAGTTACGTAAGTGGTTTTATCCCTTTAGACATCAGATCCCAAAGTTTGCTATTCCACCTGTGAATTTGTTTATTTTATTCTGGTGTTCAAGATGGATATAATGCCAGAAATAGTTATTATGCCAGAGAGGCTGCTCTGTCTTACTCATGTCCAACACATAAATAAGATAACCTGTAGCCTAACCGTTATTCCATCGGGTATGTGTAAACACCAGACCTTATGACTATAAATGGCTATTTTTACTGAAGGTCAGCATTCCATTCTTTCTTGGTATTTTTTTTTGTTTTGTTTGGCAAGGATTGCTAATTAATATGACAACATTTGTTTTAATTTCATCTTGGGGTGTTTTGCCATCATTTGATATGTACAGAAATCTGTAAACACCCATGATGCTGTATAAATATTTTCAGTGTAACTGAAATTGCATGAAATTCCATCTACATGCTAAAACTACTTGTGTGTTTATCTCAAGGGAGAGGGCAGTATTGCATTTTGAACAGCTTGAATTTGTCTAGCCTTTCCCGGAAGCACTATATAATGGAGCAGAATATTATTAGCAGAGTACCTGGTAGTATTTAGCCTCAGACCAAGAAAATGTTACATATCTGGAAAGATCTATATATTCTGTTATATATATTCTGTTATAAATCATGAGGGGCCTAGTTCTAGCGTAGCTTCTGTCATTGTACGGTTTTCTGTTACCATATCTTTCTTAATGAGTAAGAGTTTAGTGCTGAAGTATCACACTGTGGAACAAACAGCATGCCTGCCCTCCAGGAAGATTGGTAAATGGTAATTATGTGTAGGAGGCAAAAGATGGGCAGAGGTTGCTTTAGATTTACCCAGTTAACTAATTCGTTACTTATATTCCCACTGGAATATCAGGGTGAATATGGTCTGCTGAGGGATCAAAGCAGAAGTGTGAACATAACTGATAATGCATTTTTCTCTAAAACTTTTAACTAATACTGCTTTCCCTCCTCCCTTCTTAGGCTCTTGTCTTTGTGTTTACAACCTGAACATTTCCAGTTACACACTAAATCCAAAGGCAGCTGAGCTGTGTCCCACACTGCCAGTTCCACCAAGGTAAGAATTACTGGTACTTTGCAACATCCTTGAATCCAGAGAGCTTTATAAGGAGTGTTACTACCTCACATTTTGTATTTGACTTTGTGTTTTACAGTCAGAATGGCTTTGGTTTATTTATTTTTGTACATGGATCCTTATGAGCACTCACGTGTGCCAGTGAACACAGCAGTGTCCTGTCCCACAGAATGGACAAGGACTGCATTTCCTCCATTCCTCTACTCTTCAGAGAATTTTTCCCTCCAAATCAGGAGAAAACCACTCCTTGTGAGGAGCGACTTATGTCCTGTACAGACATTTGCTCTCTCCCTTAATGTTAGGGAAGGGGAGCTGTGGTCTCCAAAGTGGGACAATAAATATATTCAAGAAGCTTGGCTGGGAGTGCCAAACAGTTTCATATTTAGCAGAGTTAACTGAACCTTACAACATTGTTTTGATGTAGCTTTTAGAATGCCTAAGTATCATAAAAAAATGTGAAGTGTTTGTGGTCTGGAATTATCTACAGGGTGGCTCACAGCTGTGTTAGCATGAGTTTAGGTTTTACATAAACAAATGGGAGCCAAGAAGGTGAAGCCAGACTATAATGGGAATAGGACCAACATGCTGATGGTGATTGAGACAGTAATTAATTTTTTCTCCCAAGTTGATCTTGAATGTATATGCTGGTACATTGCCTCAGCATGATTCTTCTAGGAGTTTATTTTGCAAATGAAATATAAAACTGCCATTACTAAGAGACCACTCCCATGCCCAGTGCTCTGCTGTGTCAGACTCCATGTGCAAGGTCTTCTGCTGGGTGGGAGGATGAC
Organism: Heliornis fulica; assembly: GCA_013399135.1. Lineage (NCBI taxonomy): Eukaryota > Metazoa > Chordata > Aves > Gruiformes > Heliornithidae > Heliornis > Heliornis fulica. The sequence goes on along the minus strand of VXBZ01009878.1, from coordinate 800,237 downwards.
TGCCAGGTTACAGGTCAGAGTGGATGGCTGTGGCTACAAAACTGTCCTGAAAAAGCTGGTAGGGTGCTGCAGAGGGCTTAGAAGAGGATGGTGTAATGGATCTTCGTGGATTTGAAACTGTTTGTCCAGTCATTAATGTTTTTTACTATCTTTGCTTTTAACCTTCCAGTAAATCTTTTCCATTATTTAATCGATGTGTTCCACAAAATCCTGAATGCTATTCCAAATATGCATCTGTCTTAATAAGTATGGTTAATGAAATGGATGTTTTTCACCGAATTCTGAGTGGAATATTGGCAGGAAGAGATACTGTGATAGGACTGAGTACCCTTGCACTAGGTAAGATTATAAATGAAAAGGTTAATAATAATATTTAGAATATTAGTTTTTTCTGGTTTTAATTTGAAAGTGTTCTTTTTAATATTTTCTGGGCAGAGTTGTTTTTAAGAAAGAGTGATTACGTTTTATCAGGAGGCATTTGATGGACTGGTGAAATACAGTGCTCTGAAATACCAGATTCCATGTTCCTTGATGTGATCATACACCTCATTTCAGGGGATTGTAGAAAAATATTGATGGAAAAAAATGGCACCATCAGGAACATGTTAACTTAAATCTTATACAAAATATTATTGAAAAGCTAATAGTTCCCAAGGAGAAATATTTCATTTACAAGCTCATTATTAATAAGTTTTAATTAACTGTGTGTTTGAAGTGTTCAGAAGACTGCCAGCTTTACTAAATGCTGGTGCTTTTGAAACCACTGTTTAAAAGCCCAAATTCTGCAAGAACCTTATTTAATTTGAAAATTAACCCTTATTTAATTTGAAAATAAATTTAAGTTAAATGTGTTGTAACACTCATAATAAACTTACTTTGTATATTTTTCAGCCTTCTCTTTTACACTGGTCTTAGCCTTCAGATTCATTCGGACTCTTCTGGTCCATACTTTGATTGCACTGGTTGTATTTGGGTTGTTATGTAAGTATACTTACCTTCTAGAGTGTGCTTAGTTAAATGGATCATCTCGCTGAACTGAAGGAGAGGCAGCTGAACAAACAGCTCTCCTTTTTCTTCATGGCCATCCTCAGTAACCTTAAATTACCACAGCCATTTCCAAGCTGAGCCATCCTTGCCTTTTGGTGCCAAGGTCTGGCTGTGCTGTTGCAGCTGCTGAGTGTTGGGATGATGATGATGATTCTTACTGTTTTTTGGCTGATGAATGCAGTTATGAAAATGCTACTGTTGCAAAGTTTAGTGAAGTTTTGCATCACTTTAGAAAGGGAGACGTATGGGTGTGTGTCCAGCTAAAGCTTGTCATTCCATGAAAGTTAGCATTGTATCTCCTCAATGAAGTTACGTGCCCAAGTTGTCAAATAACTGCAGGAAAACCGGATGTTCTGCTGTGGTTTTACCTCAGACTAACAGGACATCACGTGAATTTTCTCTGTGACCATTGATACTGTCCCTTTCTGCTATGTCTCAGCATTGCTGGGCTCAGCTTGGGTTAGGCGAAGGAGGAGAGACTGGTGAGGAAGGCCCGGCAGGGATCGGCCTGCCCCCAGCAGTGTGCCGCAGCCTGGGGAGTGCTGCCTGCCTTCATGCTGTTCTGTTTGCTTAGTTGTCTCAGGTGTTCTCTGGTGGCTCTACTATGACTACAGGAACGATCCCAGCACTGAATTGGAAACAGAAAAGGAAAATGCTAAATTTCTTCTTGGATATGCTTTCTTCTCAACAATAGTTACTGTAAGTAGCATTTTACCCTAAGCAATGACAGAGGCTGTAACTTGAAAACTGAAACTAGAGTGGTTCTGCAGCAGTAAAAGTAATTCCTCATTCCTTTCAGATTGGAAAATGAGACTAATTTGTAAGATCTTCTTACTTTCGTTTAAATAGTTTTATATCTTCATCGTGACATTGGTTTGTCAGCGCTGGACTCGGCCACTCACCAGCCCCATGCAGTGCTAGCATTGGTGATGTAGAAATGCAAGAACTGTGTTCCATCCCCATTCTTCTCTGCGTCAGCCAACTGAACAGTCGTGCTGAGTGAGCAGAGCAGCACTGGCTCAATATGAGTGTGAGATCTCTGGATTCAGCCTACCCTGTCAGTAGAAGAATGGGGTGGCAGCTCTTGTAGACAGTGAAAGGGGTAGTGAAGCACAGGCAGCAGTGTCTGGCCCTCAAGTTACAGGGTTAAATTCTGCTTTTCCCTCATCAACCTTGTTTTCCAACAGAAAATTAGAGTGTGGCTTTCAACTTTTAAAGTGATTTTTTTCACGCTTATGTTGCGGTGTTAAAGTGGTCATTGCTTAGAGTGAGTGTACAGACAATTTGTACTTGGAGACAATTGTCAAAATTATTGTTCTTCTGGTTTTTTTTGAAGCAGAGTAGGATCCATAGACTGTATATGAACAGTCTAGGAGTTTATGGTGACAAATAAATGTGTCACATATCAGATTTTTTTTTTCATATCCTTTATAAGTTAAGACCTTTTTACTTCTCATGATACTCAAGCGCTAAGCAAAGGTTCCTTTTTGTGTGTATTCCAGTACAACTGACTGTTGTTTGCAGAACTGTGGGAGCATCCACTGCTGCAAGTTATGCTTCTCTTCAGAACTGGTGGCTGATCTGTAGACCAGGCAAGAAAACTAGTAAAGCAACTGCCACTGGTTGCTTTTACTATTTTATAGATCCCAACCTCTCTTTTAATTTCTGTTCATAGTTCCTTGGTGTATACAAAGAACTAGGGACATTGTGGAGTTTTTGACTTGGGATTTTGTTGGTAAAAATTTATTTAAATGAGGTTTAATTTTATGTCTGCTTTGCTTCCATACATATACTGCTCCAAAATTAGTTTGGTAGTGCTCCTGTCCTCTCTCCAGAAAGGAGCTGGTTGTCCTGCCATTGCAAATAGTGGCAAGCTGACCCGAGTAGAAAGAAAGTTTAAATATTCATGCCATACAGGGTACATGAGAGGAATGTGTAGCATGTAATGTATGTTTGTGTTTGCTGTAAAGCAAAACATACTGCTTCCATTGGGTGAATTAGAGTTCTATGGGTGAATTAGAGTTCTACAAGTCCTATTTTGTGTCAAAGAAACAGTAGTAATAATTTCAGAAAATCATATTGTAGCCCACAGGCTTTTTATAAACATGGTGTCTCAGAAAGCTTTCCCACCTTGCAGTAAGCTTTTGTAAAATGCCTTCCTGTCATGTCTTTATGAAATCTGTACCCCCAACCCCACATTTGACAACTCTGCTGATTTTCTTAAGGAAAAAGCCCCCTAATGTATCTTTTTTATTTCCTGTAACAGGTTGTTCTGCTTTCCCTTATACTTGTACTAAGAAAGAGGCTTCAGTTCACTGTACAGCTCTTTCGAATTGTTGGTAAAATCATTGGCAGAATTCCTTTCCTCCTGTTCCAACCATTCTGGACCTTTCTGATTCTCATTGTGTTCTGGGTATTTTGGGTTGCTGTACTACTTAGCTTAGGAACTGCAGGTACGTATGTGATTTCCGTGGTTTTGGATGAATGCTGTTTTAAGTTCAGTTCTTAAATATGGGACCTCTTGGGTTTAGTGTACAAAATGTGGGCTAGCATGATTATGCAGCTGTGTTAATCTTTCCTTTTTTTTGTTTATTTTTTTTCTTGCCATGTTAGTCTTCAACATGGCCATAGTTCTGTGAGTTGTTATTAAATCAGAATATTAATCTGATCTGCCTATAAACAACATCCACTTGTCATGGAGGCAGAACGTAGTTTCTGAGCAGTAGTCTAATGGCAACTGCTATGATTATTTAGACTGGTACAGCAGTATTTGGATTAATTCAGAGGTTATTGCAGTTGTAGGGGAGGTACTCTGTAGAAATAGTATGTTACACTGAAAGATATGCAAGATTTTGAGTATGGAAGTGGTATTACTGAGGGACATACCACTGTAAGATCTGTCACTGATTTATCCAGGTCTCATAGCATCACACCATCTAAGGCAGGGGGAGGTTGTTTTTCTAGGCAACATCACCCAAAGAAGGGAAGCTAAACCCCTGTACACTCCTCATGCAGACATCAACCTTTGTACATAGGAAGCATTATGATTTGGTTGTGAGGTTTTTGTTTGGGTTTTTATTTATTTATTTTAAATTTCTAGGGCTACTTCTAGGAATCAGTTGTTGTCCTCTGACTTGGACCTGATAGAGAACTGATGTGGATAGAGACAGTTGTTTGTAATTCCCAGATTTATTCATGGGGTTTCTCTTTTCTGAATTTCAACAGTGGTTTCTGTGTGGAAATCCAAACACAACCTAACTCCTCAGATGCTTATGTGTTAACATTTTATCTTGTGTTTCCACCACACCTTGAGACAGTAACTGCAGTATCTCCTCTTTATAGGCCTAGAGATTGGCCAAAACATTTCCAATCCCTCTGTAGCTGAGCCCATTTGACAAAACTGGCAGAATTCTCCACTTCCATGGGTCAGGTACCTTATTACTCTTCCACCACAACTGCTTCCATCTCAGTCTCACCCTGTTCATTGTGGCTCTGTACAAGACTCGCTTCACTTGTAACACGATGGTCTGACAGCCCAAGTCCATGCTGGCATTGCAAATAACCATTGCTTAGGATAGGCTAGATTCCATTCCCCTCCAGCTTTCACTGGAGAGTCATGCAGGTTTGCAAAGGTCTCTCTGTTTCAGCTGTCCTTCCCCCAGTAGGTCATGACTGTCAGAAATGGCTTGAAGCACTTGTCTGGCTGATAATCCACTACTCTTGCAAGAGGGTTGGACCTAGAAAGGCCAGATGTCCAACCTGAGGTCTCTTTGGGGGTTGTTCCTGGCTGACTGAGTAGTCAAGCAGATTCATTTGCTGTAGGTGTCACAGCTATTCCTTCTCCACACCAAGCTGAATTTTGTCTTTACAGAGGCAGCACTATGTGCTAGACACAGCTTTGTGTGTTTGCTAAGCATTTCTGCAAAATCTTCATCCCATTTATGCATGTATCAGTCAGACAGCAGTAGTTTTCAAACTGGCCCTGTAGAATACCTTATCACTGTTTTTTCAGACCAGTCCTTTATACAAAAGAGCATCTCTTGAGCTATCAACAAACTGTTCATTTCATTCACCTGCTTGGATCAGATGCAATTTTAGATTAACTATAGTAAATCTAGTAGCAGGTAAACAAAATGAATGGTAACACACAGATTTGCTAAATATATAATTAACAATAACTTCATCCTTGCTGCTAAGCTGAGCAGGCCCATTACCCACAGGAGAATTCACTGGTACTCTTAATACACATGTGAGGATGTGAAGCTTGCCCTTGTTAAACCTAAATTTAGAAAATGCCAGCTGAGTCTGTTGTACTCAAAAGCTTTGGAAATGCAGCAGTTATTAGGAGAGTAGAAATATTTTAGCGTACATGACAGAAACAGCTTGATAGTAAGTGCAGAATGGGGAACTAGTCGGGTATTTCCTGGATGCTTTTACAGAATTTGCGGGAAAATAGTGACTTGTACATTATACCTGAAAGCAAAATCCACATGTATTCACAGGGAAATAAAACCCAATGAGATCTGCCTTTGAGAGGCTTTTTATGTTTTCTCCATGTTGAGTCATTTTCTTTCATTGGTTATATCCTTTGTTGCCCTGTATCCCACTAGACATTTTCATTAAGCCTTTTTTTTTTTTTTTTTTCACTGCCTGCTTGGAGAACAGGGTTCAAACAGTTTGTGACCTGCTCTTACATTCATAGTGCAGCACACATCTCCTGGGCTTAAAGGTATTTCATTCGCTGTCCTCTCCCGAGCGTAACAGGAATGTGGATTTATCCAGCGAGCGATACAAACAGTGCAGTACAGCAGGCAGCATAACATCGCTGCACATTAGAGCAATGTTAAAGTTTCTAGGATACTGTCAGTTTTGAAAGAATGACTTTTTCCAGATTTTGCATAAGAAGAGAAGGCAATTTCCAGGCACTTACTGTCAATATATTGCTCTCATGATGAATCTAGTAAAACATAGATTTTGACCACAATTTTCTGCCAGGGTGTTCTAGTGTCGATGTAACAATGTGAGTGACCTGCAGCAGCCTCCATGTCCACTAGGTGATGATAAAGTAGTGTGAGAAAGTTCGTTCTGAATCTGCTCGGATGTTTACAACCGTTTTGCTTACTGAGTAACTCATCTTGAGAGGAGTTAATGATTTGGGAAGTACTGAAGGATTGCTTTATCCAGCTCCCAGGTTGAAGAGGTTTGTTGTGGTGGCACAGAAGGTCAGGATCAACAAGAAGTACGATAGTTGTTTGTATCTCCAGTGCTATACCTCAGATTTGTTTTCTCAAAACTTGGAGAAATGAATAGTAGGCTAAATTTGGTGTTGAGAGCATGCCTTTATTTCAACCCAAACCTGGGTCTTCTGAAACGCAGCCTGTTACAGCAATTCACAGTGAGATAGCTGGTTGGAGTTATTTTGTTGTTCTGACTAGTCCTTACACATGCAGTAAAAGTAAATAAACATACATGCAGTAAAAGTAAATAAACATAGTACTGTATGGTTAATAATGCATTAGCAGAACACCTTTGCATTTTCTACTGGTTTTCTTCAACTGCCTTGTAAATGGAAGACACTTCTTTTGCTTTTTGAGCTTCAGGGACTTTTTGAGACAGCTGAGAGTACTTCTCTCAAGACCTTTTTGAGCAACTTGTTTTCTATGTTGAAAATAGTAGCCGAGCCAAGATTCAGCTTGTAAAATACAGACCTTAGTTTTGACACTTTGACTTTTTCTTGTCACAAATATATTTCATAGAGCTATGCAGACTGTCTTTTAAATGTAAATACACCAAGGAAGCTGGAAAAATGAAATGTTTATGAAGACACTAGTGTTTTGTCTAATACAGAGAGACGGGCAAGCGAAATTGACTTGCTGCTGTGCTGCACCTGTTCTTAATGTTCTCCTTGAAACTTTTTAGTTATATATAGCATTTATAGTGTCTCCGCCTCTTACAGCTCTGGAGTACTTGATCCTTGCTTCAGCTGTGGTGCACCTGATCATTATGTTTATTTACCTTATTTACCACCCCTCCAAAAGATAGTGTTACTCTGAGAAAAGACTGGCTGCTTGGGAGCTGCAGAAACCTATAGCCTGTGCTTGGCAAGGTGCTTATGCACATAACTAACCTGAAACACATGGAAAATCCTATTAAAATCAGTGGGACTACTTATACATTTTAAGGTAGGCGCCTGCTTAAGTACCTTGGTAATTCAGAATCTCTAAGCATCAGAGACTGAATTCCAGACCTAGAAAAGCAGGAGAAATGCCAGACTCCACAAGATTTGAGGCAGCACTAACACTGGCACCAGTTAGAACCATTAGCTGGCTAGGAATGGAGTTCAGCTGTGCTTTGGAAAAGCTGTTATGTTGTAGGGTCATTGAGTCTTATCATTTGCTAATTTGTGTGGCATTCACCGTAGAACTGAAGTGGCCATGTGGCACAGCAAAGCCTGTCTTTCCACTTGGGGTATGCAGGAGCTGTGAAGTGGAAGTAGCATAAATACTATGCATGTAATGTAGGATGAGAAGGTGGTGTGAGATTTCCGTGTAATGAAGGTGCAACCTACAGGCAAGTGAGCAATAAAACTGCCACAAAAAGCTGTGCAGTAGCAAAACCAGTAATAAAAGTGTGTTTCCTGCAGGGTCCTTGACATTCCAATTACAGGCAGCTAGCTTAGCTGTAAATACCACTACATGGAAAAAAGCTAAATAAAATAACACAGTAAATTCTGTTGCAGTAAGCATGAAGATTCAGTGTATGGTGCCAGAACCTTTCCTCACTTAGCAGTGGGAAGGGCACATCATATTTTCATGTTAACAGGAACTGATAAACAGACTCTCAGTATATTCTGGTCAGTACTTCTTTGTTTCTGATAGGGAAATTGCTGAACTAGACTTCCCAGGAATTTTCATCCTTTCTAACAGCCAGCTGCTTCAGGCATCAGCAAAATCTTGCAGCAGCAGTTGCCAAATGAGAGCATCTGACATAAGTGTGAAAGTACCAAAACATAACTAATAATACTGCATGTGCCCGCAGACTTTGGTATCATCGCGTTGCTGTGCTCATAGGGCACAGTGCTGGGCTGGAGAGTCAGCTGGGGAAACTTCTGAATTCTGCTGCAAACACTTGTGCCTTTGTTAATAACACTTCTTTGAAGTATTTGCAGCAGAGTGCTTGTACTGATCAGAGGTTTTCAGGTTTGGTGATTCAGCTGTAAGGATTGAATATCTTTACTGACTTGTTAATGATATCACTGAAAGTGTGTAGGACAGCAGGAAGATTTGTCATTCTGTTGACAAACCATATTTCACGGGTTTGTTGAGAAAGTTCAGCTTGCATGAACAGGTAGAGCACAGTGGCTTTATGAGGAAAATGGCATGTACTTTTCTTAGTAAGGTATCTGGGAAAGCTTTAAACTTTTATCTGTGATCCTAAATCTAACATGAAAAATAGCATTGCATGTAAGTCCACGGACAAAATGATGCATGCATGGTAGACCCAGAGACAGGGAATCAGTCAGACACAGATGTTTACATTAGTTAACAGATTTCTGTGAGGTAGCAAAAACAGTTTAAGGCTGGCCAGGACCCACAAAGCCATTACTGTTGTTACTGCAGGTGGTTATTTCAGTAGGCTGGTAAAGAGCAAACAGAAATATTTTACCATAAATACATTTGTCAGTCTTCATGACAAAACTACAGAAACAAAGCTTGAAATGTGCCTTTTTTATTGGAAAAGAAACATTCGGGTCAATTGGTGGAAGTTGCACTTTGCAACCAAATGGCATAATGTCTTTGCATAAAATGGGGGAGGTAGGAGACCTTCTTGTATGTCACTGATGTGTTGTTTGCATCAGTTCCCTCTGTAAGGGGTAGTAGGTTATAGCCAATATGCGTCTTTGGCTGGATGTGTGTGCTACAGGAAAATGCCAGCATGGAGCCTTTGGAAGAAGTAATGAAGATGAAAATTCCTTGAATTCATAACAAGAAGGAGTGGTACAACACATAGATTCACTTACTTTCTTACATTAAAATAAGCTGTCCTCAAAAATTCCCCTTAAACCCAATCAAAACCAAATCAAACCCCCCAAAACCCAACCAGGTTTTGCATCCAAACTTTAAAACCAGGGAGGCAGAGAGTGGGGAGGAATGGCTGAGTAAGTGAGCTGAGAAGCTAGTAGCTTTTTCACACCATTGAGTATCTTGCATATCATGGATTTAAAATACACTTGAATGAAATGGAAACAACAGTATTTCTGAGAATGAGCAGTCATATAGCACTGCAAAATTTAGCTAAATTGATAACCTTTCAGAAAATAAAATACCTACAATATATGCCTGTGTTTGTGCTTCAGCAAAGGCTGCCTTGGAAAACAAGTCTGATACAGGACCTACAAACTCTTCCAATGGGCCAGCTGTACTGTTGATGGATTCTTGATTACAAGTGTGCTGAGAATAAGATTGACTCAGCTTTGGGAAGAATGCTTAGTCTGTAGGCTGTAAAATCTATTAATACACTTACTCTTTTCTTCTTGCCCTTGAATAAGCAAGTAGCTCTTGCTACTTGCTTATTATTATTAGGGGAAAGGGATGACTTTCTTGAAATACTAATGTAGAAGTAAAATAATTTATTTTATGCAATTACATTCTTAAGCTAATGCTATACTAATTAAACACCTGTGTAGCATATTTTGACCCTTTCAAAGCCCTTTACAATAATTTTGCAGTGCTTCTGTGTGGTAAATGAATATTTTTCATAATTTACAGACAAGTGTACGTTGGTTCTGAAGACCTATGGAGCTTGACTAAACCAAATAGCATTGCTGAAAACAAATCTTTATGGTTTCTACTTTTAGCTGTTCTTTAGTATGAACTCTGCAGCTATAGAAAATGAAACAGAAATAAGTGAACTGTTTCAGAGAGTTTTGTATTCTGTGGTAGTTTAGAACCTGAAAGTGACATGCTGTCCTGTGGGAGAACATGAGGTATTAAAGCTAAAGTTGTAATGGTGTTCTAGCAGTAATAGGCAATTCTGTGTTTCATTTTGTTATTTCTTTCATGGAGTTAGAAACCACTCACCTCCAGAGATCATTTTATGCTGTGAACATGTTTATCTTTAAGGTTATAGTCTTAAAGCTTAGTGAACTAAAAAACCTGTAGGTTATGAAACTAGAGACCTTTCACTAGGAAATGTCTTGATGCCATTATCCCCTGATGAGACTTCAGAATCCAACAGTATAAAGAGGATTACATAAAGAAAGGTCTGATTACTAAGTTACCTGGGTTACCTCACCTTTGTGAAAAGCCAACAGCTGAACATAGAATAAATTCTTTGTTATTAACAGAAGTGGAGGCAGTTTTTGTAGCTTGAATTTATTGATGTTCTGAATACAGCAGTAGCATTGGAGCACATACTACCACACAGATGTCTACCTGTTACTTTTTCTGAGTGGCTGCCTTAATAAGCCTTCATTTTACACAAAGATTGTAAAGTATAGAGAACAGAAAACTAGTTGAATGGTACTAATTAGTAATAATTATAAAAATAATATTTTTGTTGAAATAGTATGTTATGTGTCCCTAATATTTTTCTGCAGTCTTTCTCTTTTGCTTCTTACAGAAAAAGACTAAAGCGCAGTCTATAACTGACTGTGAGTGAATTTCAGATTTGAGTTGCAATTAATATTTCATTTACTTCTGAAGCATTTGATTACTCAAGTCTTGGGTAAAATTTTCTCAGAGATCTTTATTAAACTGTAGCTGTCCTCTTGGCTTTATTGGCAGCTGTGTCTCAGTCTCATTTTAAACACATGCTTTTGCTTTTTGTAAGAATTTATTTTTCAAAATTCTATTTGAATTACAAAATGTCAGCTTTTGTTAGAATGGATAGAATTAAATAGCACCTGAATTTATTATTTAATAGTTTAATTGAAGAAAAGTTAAGAAAAAGCGTACAGAAGCACTTATATGTTGGGGTTTTTTGTTTCATTTTGTTGGGTTCTTTTCCTTGTCTGGTGTGTTATAGTAACACAGTGGTGTTAATCCCAACTCCAGGTACTGCACAGGCTACTTCAGGAGGACAAGTAGAATACAGAGCTCTGTCTGGAATTTGCTACATGGCATGGTATCACTTTGTTGGCCTTGTCTGGACCAGTGAATTCATTCTCGCCTGTCAGCAAATGACAATTGCTGGGGCAGTGGTTACTTGTTACTTCAACAGGTGAGTGCAGAATTACCCCCATATCATTTTGGGAATTTTCCAGCATTTAATTTCAGTCTTTTTCTAGGCAAAATGGTCTCTCCGACTGAAATTTATGTCCATATCTCAGAACCAAATCTAATGTAGAATAATGTTGCTTGTTGCAAGATCTTAAGATTTTGCAATGTGTACAGTGTTAATGTGACTCACATCTGTTGCTGGAGTTACTGGGCCAAACTGAGCCTTGATAAAAGCCAGTAGAGCTCAGCTGACTGGTGAAATTGCCATTCATAAGGTGCAGGCTACTTTTAACCCTTTTCCAGGAGACTGCATTATCTCCAAGTGGAGATGCAATATGTAACTCCTTGGTAATTTCATGTATTCATTGACCTCTTCCTACATGTTCATCACTGCTCTGGGTTAGCATTTATCTTGACTGCATAAATGCATAGTTTACTACTTCTTGGTTTGGTTTTTTTTTCATTCTGTCCAGATATTTTCAGTTAGCTGTTGAATGCTTTAACACCACTGTTAAGATTTTAGAGATGTGTAAACAAGCTTTCCTGATGTGGAAGGAATCAGGAAAAATCTCTACTTTTCCTGATTTATACTGCTTTTAAGACATGGTATTGTTAAATGACGTTAAATTGATTTCATGCCCCAGAGCAGTGCTATCCTGTCATGACAGGGAAAGGTACACAATACACAGTTGAGTTTTTGACAGTGAAGAGATTAGTATCCTGCAAACAATTTTCCTCATAAGTATTTCATGATCTCTCTCATCCTCTTTGCTCTGTTCTTCTATACTCCATGATGAGATTTTTCTGATCTGTGGAAAATCTTTGGCATTTTAAGGCATTTCTTCATTTTGTATTAGAGGAATATGGTGATCATCTCAATTTGTTGGAAACATAACCTTTGAGTAAGGCAGTGTGAGAGTGAGTTGGGGAGCCTGGCAGGATCGGGTCTGGGAGCACTGGCTGCAGCTGCCCAGGACTGTTGGACCTGGGTGTCTTAGAAAGAAGGTTTTGGGCTTCTCTAAAATCTATGTGGCAGATTTCTGTTAATGATCTCTAGAATGAATCCCTGGATTTTTCTGTTGCTGATAGAAGGGTCTCCTGCTGAGATGCGTCCAAATGGTTTGTTCCTGTCCGCCCAGCCGAATGGGCAGCACAGTCGCTTGCAGGAACACTGTCTAAGGGTCTCCTGCTCCAGACAAAGCAGCAAACGTAGAGGACCTGGTAGCAACCATTGTTTTAAGTCATGTTTTGTCACTCTGTCCAAGAAGCCAAGGCGGTGCAATGTTTAATGTGTATCAGCATCCTATTCCTGCTAGGGATAGGATGCTGATACACATTAAACATTGCACATTTACCTTTTCATTAAGCATTGCACATTTACCTTTTCAGATAGGATTCTCTGTGCAGCCAACAGATGTGCCACTGAACTGGTGCTAGTAATAAGAGCAGACAAAACCTAAAATGCTGTATTTCAAAAGGTTGTTATCTACAGAGTGACACAGTCTCACACTGGTATTTGCCGTGATAGGATTTGGAGAGGGAAGAACTGTCCTTTCTTACATCATTCCTTTTTTCTACTGAAGCTCCAGGCTGTGGTTCTGTGGGTAATGAGCTACCCTTTTCCTTTAAGCAACTTTATGTACCTTAAGCTTTAGCAGTTGGTTCAGATTTAGCAGCTGAATGCTGAGGCACTAAGAGTTCATGTAAATTGGCCTGCTTGAGAAAGCACAGGAAAGGAAAGAGGTTTCAGTGACTTACTGGGTTGTGCACTTCAGGTTGTGCACTTCAGGGCATTTCAGTACAACACATCATCTAAATCCCCAAGGCAGAGGTACTGTCTGTATCTTCTTCACACAGGGCAGGGAAGCACTTGTAGAAACTGCTGTGATGACATTGACTGCTGTGTTAGTGTCTTCCGCTTTCCAGCTATTTTTTACTGCTGCAGGAACTGGCTACAGAGTACAGAAGGTTCCTGCACCCAATTGTGTTGAAATCATTTTGTACCTCTACTTTCAAGCCCTCCCCTTCCTTGTCAGGTGACATGTACTGTGCTGAGGCTGTGTTTGGAAGGGGAAATACGATTTTTCTGCAGGGCTGATCCCTCTTCCTGGCCCTTAGGCTGTCAGAACGGATCTGCAGAGGCGCAGAGCTCTGCAGGAATGGGGAGAGGATGGTTAGCTGCAAGAGCACTTGCACCATCAAGGGCAAGGGTTATCTCAAGCTCTTCCAGCAATTCGGAGTTTGTCTGCTGTGTCTTTTTAATGTATTCCCTAGGGCAGCATCATAAAGGCATGTCACAAGAGGTTGTTTATGATACCTCACAGAGAGGCTTTCTTCTTCTCTTGTAAGTGCTCCGAGGAAGTGGCACAGCCTTTCCCTGCGGAAATCTCCTTCCACAGCACACGCAGCAGTGTGCTGCATGGCCAACAGCCACAGTGGACTTGCAGGTGGGGACAGCAGGGGCTCATTTTAGCTGCCTTAACTTTACAGGTAGCATATGTTTGACCTGTAGTACCACCAGTGAAAATGGGGTATGCTGCATTTTATTTCAGATGAAACATGAATACATGAAAGATTTTATTCATATAATAAAATAAACAGAACTTTTTTGCTTAGATTACTTTTAATGACTTATAAAAAAGACTCGTTCTTCTTTGTTACTCTGATGTTCTACGTGAGCGTTTATTTTCATCTTAGTGTACTTATGTGGGGTGTGCATATTTACCTTTTCAGTGAGATGAGACGTTTCCCCTTTGTGGGATTAAAGGGAAGAGGTATGGTAACTTGACCCATGTTGCAGGTGTCACTGTCCTGTCCATGTTTGATGAGCCTATTCAGTAACTCCAGTGCATGTGTGATTCTGCACAGGAGAAGATTCCTTGAAATCAAGGAATCTTTTCTAGGATTGGGTTTTTCCACCTGGCTGCCAAGTATTCAGTGCCACAGCTTACAATAGATTCAGGGAGAAATACATACATCTCATAGTAAGTCAAAAGTCCATGTATGGATTTGCACCAAAGTCATTGAGAGATGAATTAGGACCAAATTTTTAAAGGATTCTTCTTCCCTTTTCAAATAAATCCACAATATTTATGAGCATTCTTTGCCCTATTTACATACTTGACCTAACTCAAGTGAGAGCCATCAGCATGTATGTAGCCAGACAGGTAAAAGGTCCGTAGACAGAGCAGGTAAAAGTGCAGTTGGAAGTAGAGTCTGTGTGTTCTCTGTTAGTCTGATGTCTGTCTTATTATAAAACTTGTATTTTGTTGTATTTGCTTAAAAAGTGAAATTCGTATTTACTTGAGGAATGCATGATTCATTACTTCACACTTCTACAGCATTTTACACTAAATCTTTTTAGGCAGTCTTTGAAACAGGTGAGGCAGGATTAAAGAAAACTTAAGCACAGCTCTGTAAGGATAGGCCTTTAAAGAAATTAGCTCCACCTTCCTCCCTGCTCCTGCCTTTCATAGAATCATAAAATCATAGAATTGTTTTGGTTGGACTTATGATTCTGTGGAAAGACCTTTAAGATCATAAAGTCCAGCCATTAGCCTAGCACTGCTAAGTCTGTCACTAAGCCGTGTCCCTAAGCACCACATGTACACATCTTTTAAATACATCTAGGAATGGTGACTCAACCGCTTCCCTGGGCAGCCTGATCCATGATTGACAACTCTTTTAGTGAAGAAATATTTTCTAATACTCAATCTAAACCTCCCCTGGCACAACTTGAGGCTCTTTCCTCTTATCACTTGTTAGGTGGGACATAAGACCAACACCCACCTCACTATAACCTCCTTTCAGATAGCTGTAAAGAATGACAAGGTCTCCCCTCAGCCTCCTCTTCCCAGGCTAAACAACCTCAGTTCTCTCAGCTGCTCCTCGTAAGATGTTCTCTAGAACCTTCACCCACTTTGTCACCCTTCTCTGGACACATTCCAGCACCTCATTGCCTGTCTTGTAGTGAGGGGCCCAAAACTGAACACAGTACTTGATGTGTGGCCTCATCAGTGGTGAGTACAGGGGACAATCACTTCCCCAGTCCCGCTGGCCACAGTATTTCTGGTACAAGCCAGGATGCTCTTGGCCACCTGGGCACATTGCTGCCTCATTTTCAGCCAGCTATTGGTGAACAACCCCAGGTTCTTTTCTGCTGGGCAGCTTTCCAGCCAAACTTCCCCATTCCTGTAGCATTCCAGAGGATTGTAATGGTGCTGGACTGTTTACATCTTTTAAGAGTGTCAAAATTAAATTTTTCCTTAACACAACAAAATTGTTTTGAAAATGCAAGCTGAGATGCGTATGTGATCATTTGGTTCAAGGAACTCATTAAGAAAGTTACCGAGTGTCACAGAGCTCTCAAGAAAAAAGAGTTGGCAGCACTGAAGAAAGAAAATTTCTGAAAGGTGATATGCTGCTGTGGACAGGTCACAGGGTTTTGGGATAGCAGTACTCTGTATAAATCAGGTAATCCTCTGGGAACACAAAACAAGAATACTGATGAGGAAAAGCAAGCTGAGACCCTACTCTGTCCTGTAACCAGTTCTGCCAGGCAGATTCCTGTATTCCCCTGGCAGTGTGCGTGCACGGTATGAGCTGCTTCCAAACCTCTGTGCATGTGGCTGACAACATGCTTGTGCTCAAGTGATTTCAGCCACAGAACATACAAGTCAGAGTGAAACTTCATCCTTCAGGGTAATTTGGTGTAGGTGGGTGACAGAGCTTGTGTAGAGGCACAAGCATCACCTCATGTTGTGTTAGCAAGCCGTTTTCCTATATTTTCTACCCTGAGCCAGAATGAAAAAGAAAATATTTCTTCCTATTTCAGTCGGTTTGGAAGCACAGCAAGAAACCTTGTCAGGCCCTGTTCTTGTGTGAATTCCTTTGCTAGGAAAAGAAGGTGTAGAAAGCATCCAAATGTGTAGAAATTTATGTAAACTAAACGTCATATTTTTATATTCCTGCTTGTTAATCAGTCCAGTTAAAAAATCTCAAAATGTCTTCATTCTCCTCTTCAGTAGCAAGTGAATTATTAACACGAGTAAACTTTGTCCTTTCTGTATTTCTCACCCTTGGTTAACATTTAACTTGCAGAAACTGAGCTCTGACTGAGACTGTTATGTGTAAGATAGTGTACAAGGGAAAAGGAAATTATGGTACCATATGGATAGAATAACTCATCTATATGTCAGTGTATGTGTTTCTAGCGCAGAAACCTGATGACTTAGAAAAACCCACCCTGCCTTACACAGTATAAAATTCCACAGTCCCCTCAAGCTGTTCCCCCACTTGTAAAGACCAGAAATAATAAATGCAGCAACTGCTTTGCTGGAATTTCCTATTTAAAATAATGTGGTATATTCACATATTTAAATACAGCTTCTCAGCTGCAAAGTATTTAGTGCTTTGAATGTACTGCAGCGATACCTTCAGGATTCCTGCATGTATGGTTTAAATCCTTGCTCTAGTGAGGATTTAATAAGAATATATTTGTAGAGCTTTTTATCCCCATCCAGTCACTCTTTTGTGACTGTCTTTTTAAGTTTCTTGTGCAAACTGTTAATTTTTCAAGATAACAGAGGCTTTGAAGGAGCCACTTATGAAAATAGGACACCTTATTTGTGATATAAAATATGACTTTTACTTAACTGCTTTGTCAGACTGCTGGTTCTGTTGCCTAAGTAAATTTTTCAGGGTTGGGCCAATTGCTTAAGAGTTGCTTTGTAAAAGGGCTATTTATTGGTCAGTGGATTTTTTTTTTTTAATCTTCTGAAACATGTTTTAAAGGTATTTATGGTGTTAATCTAATTGTTTGGGGTTTTGTACAGAATTTGAAGAAGGTCGGGGGAGTGGCTTGAAGTGCATTTCCTGATCTTCATATAAATTCTTGTGATCTGTGTCATACTGCTCTGTAAATGATTGACATTAAACTGACCTTTACAAAGGAAACAAAAAAATAAAACTTGTATTTGGGCCAATTTTCTGTCTATGCTTTTCAATTTTGCGAAATGTTACTTCTCCAAATCAATACAGTTTGTTAGTTCAGTAAAATTAAGGGGTTTTTAGACCAAATTATAATTCTAACCATATAGTCTGATATTCCTTTTTTTTTTTTTGTATATTCTGTTGTAAAGCAAACCCCATTCAGTGAAGAAAAAAAAATTATCTGAACAAAATTTAAAGCAAAATGTGACCAAGTTGCAACGCTAAAAGTAGATAGTAGATCTCAGTTCTACATCTGAGACCTTGTGATATTCTTTTCTAGTTTTAATTTTATCAGTAAAGCAGAAACAGGGCACTCATTCCTTCAGACTAAAATCTTGTAGGAACAGCTGATAAATAAAAGATTGTGGAGAATAAGAGAAATGACAGAAACTGGAGGACGGTGTTCAAGGAAATATGCTCAGATGCTGTTCACTTCAGCTATTTTCCATTGTAGGTTTTTTCTAGATAATTTTCCATTACTGAATACATCACTCATTGCTTAAGAATTAAACTAATCCAATAAAAATTATAAACTTGGCATCTTTCCTTTGGGCAAAGGTGAACATTCAGATGAAGTCAGTAGGAAAACTGGGGTTGTTGAAGTGGGAAAGGAGATAGCAGCTTAATTCTGTAAATTTCCAAATACTGAAAAGATACAATATATATCTTCTTAAGTAAGTTTCTAAAATATTTTAAAATTGTTTGTTTTTCTTTCTAGAAATAAAAATAGCCCTCCACTTCACCCCATCCTGTCCTCCATATCAGTTCTTTTTTGCTATCATCTAGGAACTGCTGTAAAAGGCTCATTTCTAATCACAATACTAAGAATACCAAGGATTGTTCTCTTTTACCTTTTTAATGTCCTAAAACAAAAGGTAGGTATATGCTTCTGTAACACTATAAAAATAGTTTAAAAGTGAGCTTTGGGGAAAAAGCCCACATGAATAATATATTTTGCTTAAAAATGGATTCTATGATGCAGATTTTATATTTTACCCCATTTTCTTCATTAGGGCTATTTTTTTTCTCTCAATATCAGTGCTTCCTTTTATTTCTCTCAACTTGGATATTTTTAAAAACAGGAAACACCAACATTTAAACCCACCTTTATTTAATGTTTTAATATAAAGGTTTTTATGAAGGATAAAGGAAGAAATTGGCAGAATGCTCTATTTAAAATTTTGCATCATTACATTAAAAAAAAAAAGCAAAGGTAAGAAAATCATCATTGCATATAAAATATCTTATAGAAAAGGTTTCACCTGCCTTGTGGTACAAATTTATAGAAAGAATGTATGGAAGAACTATTCCACAGATTTCTGTAGGATCCAAACCACGTATTTTAAGATATATTAAAAGTATGGTTGGGCTGTTTTGGTTGTTCCTTACCTTCTTTCTATCCTTCATGCATTTCCACATCTCTTAGTTTCTGCTGGAAACATACTGCAGTTAGTTGTGTCACTTTGGTGAGGAGAGAGGGCTGTCATCATTGCACAGCTCTGATTTTAGAGGGATTTAGGCAAAGTTTTTAAATGTAGGTCTTTTCTTCCAGTATGCCTTGGCCTTGAAGCACATAGTTATGACAGGCTATTTACTCTGACCATCTCTGGTACCTATGAGACATGTATTTGGGGCACAGTTTACCGATGCTCAAATAAAAGCCCCCTGTAATAAAATATTTGGAAGATGTATAAGTCTCTGGATTCAAGTCACTTTCATATCAAAGCTTTGGTTATAAAACTTGGTGAGTCGGGTCAAGTAAGAGCTTTGTTTAAGGATGGTAGGTGGGGTGAGTTGTGCTAGACAAAAGGGTACTTTCTGTCTCTAGAGGAAGCAGAGTAATTGGACTTGGGTAGACAGTTTATCAATCTGAGCTGCCGTAGAAGATTATTTTTGTCTAGAGCAGTGTGCTACAACCTCTTTTTGGGTAGGTTGCCAAGAATGCAGCTGAATATGAGACATGACCTGTACCTGTAACTCCTGCTAAAGAGGCAGGAGTGCTCAGGCCAGCTTGTGTCTCCAGTGCACAGGAGGGTCAACCATAAGGTAACCTTGTTCCTTCCCATGGGAGAAGGGACAGGCTATGGCCCCTTTCCTTTGAGGGTCTTTCCACAGAGAGTGAGAGTAGTGGTACTAAAGGGCGGAGAAGCGATGCTGCGTTCTTGTAGAGCTCATGCAGACTTTGCCACCCTTGCTGTTTTCTGTGAACAGGAGGAAAAGTGAGAGGTCTGCAGACTGGCAGGTATATTCACACCCAGTTACACCTACAGGTAGATGTTCTGCACACCGCAGTCTTCAAGCAGATTGCACTTAGTTTCTTTTCCCAGAGAAGAATCTTCCATCTACAGGAAGAAAAAAAAATATGCTCAGCTCATCAGTCATTAATACTGAAGGGTCTGAATTAAAAACAGTTCCTGTAATCCTGAAGGAAGTATCTGCTGCCTACGTGATTGCTTTATTAGAAGAGGCAGTCACCTGTAAAGCAAATTTTTCTATAATGGCAGGTTTGTTTGAGTCTAATTCTGTGTCCAGTAACCAAACGTTTCATTTTATTGCAGGAGAGTGCATGTGCAAAGTGCCTGTTCAAGTGCTGTTTCTGCTGCTTTTGGTGCCAGGAAAGTTGCTTAAGATACTTTAACCAGGTACACTCTGTCATCTCTGTCATTCACAGATCTGCATGGTCACTCACTTATCTGCATACATAGTCTGGAAACGGGTGGATGTGGGTGGGTGTGTGTGTGCACTCACTCCTTTTAGCACAACAAAAGCAGCACTCAGTGCATTTAAGACAGAGTTTCTTCTAAACAAATCTTTTAAGTGTGGATGGAACTTCTGCAGAGAAACAGGGAAGTGACAAACATGCAAGGTGTTAGAAAGCTTGTTCATACAGCTTGAGATAGCCGTTGGATGCTGAAAGGCTGTTTCTGTAGGTGAGAATACGTGAGAGTTTCTTGAGTTGTGCCAGACAGACTACTGAAGTACAGAGGGTCGAGGTGGAAGGAAGCAGTGAAGGAGTAAGAAACACACCTGGAGTCTTTTTCCACCTGTAAATCCTGAATAAAGAAATGCAAACTCCTGGCTGATTTCCATTATCAGTATATCTGGGAATATGATCCATGATGAAAAAGCCAGATGATGCAATATTCTCTTTCTTTGAAAGACATCTTTGTTTGGTTAGTGGTTTTGTTTCAAATGTGTTTTTATTGGAAATGGATGATTTCTGACATACAGCAGTTTTTCAGATACTTGAGTCTTACTTTTTCCTTCCTCATCCTGTTCTTCAAATGTTTTCCAGCTCTATATACATCATTGTAAATAGTTAATTTTTCTCTTTGTCAGTCCCCTTTTGTTATCTTTGGTAAACTTGGTGTTCTAAATGTGAAAGGGAATCAGATGTTCATGCTGATTCCTAACTCTTGACTGTTGTGTTCATTGTTTTCATTGCAGAGGGTAGTAGTAAAGTAAACAAGACAACTCTGATAAAGGGTCTGACTTCTCTAAAGTAGGTGCATAAATTAAGCTTGGTCTCGGACCACTATGAAGAGAAAGTTTTTCATTTAGTTTGTTCTAGATTAAATACTTGTTCGGTGTAATCTATGGTTCTAGACAATAAGTTTTGCAGACATATTTTTTTAGGTAGGTCTTACAGTCACAGAATTGGTGAGGAATCTCCAAGTTCATTTGGCTCCAGGCTTTCCATTTATCTTCACGCTTTCCCCTTGGCTTCCTGTCTTTCAAAGAGATATCCAGCATCCTCCAGCTGCTGAATGCTCTGTGTTTATGGAATAGTTAATTAATTACTGTAATGTTCTTCCTTTTGTTTCAGAAGGCTGTATTGTAACTCATGTTCCCTTGAAAGATTTCCTGTTTTTTAATCCATTGTAGGCAAATTTCTGTTTTGATATAAGTTGTGGGTTTTAACCTAATGATTATAATAGTGTGTTTGGTGATAGATCATCTTTTTGGCAAAGATCATGGCATTCCACTTGCTCCAAATTGAGGACAGTTTGGGCAGGCGTTAGAGAAGAAAAGCAAGAACATGCTGCAATATTTTGATAGAAATTGTGGAATACTTCCTGTAAAGAATGTATACAAGCCTATTTCTTGAAAACAAATATATTTTTACCAACATTGAAAATCTTCAACTTCAATTTTGCAAAATCTGCAGCCAAATGTAAAAAAAAATAAAAATAAGCCTGCAGTTTCAAGCTGCTTAACGTATAGCTTAACATATAGCTTGATTAGTAGAAGTAATGAACTCTTAAGAACTTGTACTGAGATCAGTGAAAGCTGCTGGGTACAGCCTTGAACTTTCACATAGGTATTGAACATGGACTTGAGAGTAGGACTTCGGAAGGGTTAATAATTGCTTGTACCTATGTTTCTAACATTTTAAAAGTATTTATTAGTTCAGATTTTAATTTTTTGTTTGAGTTGGAATTGCAAAGATGTGGAACAGCTGCCACAGAAGTTAGTCCAAAGCTCATTGTATGTGCTAACATTCCTTACCGTATTTTTGCTTGCATTCTAATCCTACTTTTAGTTTAGTAATAAGCATATAACTATCTTTCTTCGAACTGATATTTTATTGCTTAGAAGATTTAAATTTTTTCTGTTCCTTTATTTACAAGTTTAATCAGAATTAAACAGGACCCCTTGTTTTTCATCTGGGGAACTTTCGGATGCGGAACAGGTAACACTGGTGATACTGTGAGCTTCTTTCTTCTCGTGTAGTACCAGCCAGGTGCTCTGTTCTGTTACCAGAGTACTTTTCAGACTGAGGTGCCATCTTTTGGGAGTTGAACACTCACTTTGATAGTTGCATGCATCCCTGAAGTGACTCATTCTCGGCAGGCTCAGCTAAGTTTTGTTCAGCTCTCCTGGAATGTACCCGAAATGAGGCCAGAATGGTACCCTGTCATCTTCCCATAGTGACAGAGTGCTGTGCTAGATGCTGACAGTTGCCATTTTTCCAGTGGCAGTCGGAGGAGGAATAATGTAAACCCAACATCCTGTGCAGATTGCGATGTGGATAATTACATTCTGCTTTCCTAAATTTCTTTTGGATTTGCAACTGGATCCTGTGCTAAACTGTGGTGTAGTGTTGCTATGGGCTGTTAAACAGTTCACTCCTTAAGCTGTTCCATTTCAGTCATGGGCAAAGTGATTCATGTGTGTGTATAATCCATTAGTAACAATTGTAAAGCACTCTGGGTTCTATCTGGATGAAAAGTGCTTTGTGAATATAAAGTCATTATCCTCACTTGACAGTTCTGTTTGCCAACACTTGTCAGAATTACCACAGATTTTTCATCTGCTGGCTCTGATGGCTTCAGTCTGTTCCAGATAAACATATCCAATCATCTCAAGTAAAATCTGGGAGATTGAAATTTCTCTTCCATAAAAAGGATATATACTTGGGGTTTTAATGTGGTTTGGGAGCTACAAGGTCTGTCTGTCTCCTGCTCGTTTCAGTTGTAGTGGCAGTCTTAACTTTTGGTACATCAGAGCACTTGTTTTCTTCTTTACAGCCTCCGTGCAGAGACTTTTTTTAAAAAGCAACGTATCTATTTCAAGATAGTTTTGCTTTTTCTGAGCCTGCTTGGAGTTCCTCTGCAGCCAGTTGGCAGGCTGTGCTCTGCAGTGCAGCACACGGGTTTGGGAAGGAGTTCCTGAGCAGTGTGTGGTTTCTCTGTTTGCCGCAGCGCAGTTGTGTGCAGCGTAGCTGTCTGGGCTCTGTGATAGCCTTACTGAGGTTGGCAGTGCACTAGCCTGCATTTGCTGGTTCTGAGGCCCTTTGCTGGTACTGAAAGCCAGCAACTGTCTAGTGTAGAAAACACCAGAAGCAAGTGTGTCTGAGGGTTGTGTGGCCATGGCAGTTGGTTGGCTCTTAAACTTTGCATGGAAGCCTATCAGGAGCTGGTGGTTAAATGCCTTGTGGAGAAGTGACCTGGATAAAACCAAAATTTGTGCATACTAATGTACAGTTTTTCTTTGCTCTGCCAAACACATTGTGCCTCACCCCATCAAGTACTTCTTTTTCCTCCCTAAAACAACACTGCATTTTAATGTTACTGGCAAAATTGCTTCTAGGTGTTAGGATAAACTTTCAGTCATCTTGAAAATACAGTTGACTAATTAAAATGTTCATCTTGAGTGAAATTGTGTTTTAAATATGTTTTCCCTCTGGAGGCTTCATGTGTGTGCTTATAGGAAATAAAATTCCTTAGATCATCACTTACTGTGTAGATTGAACCGTGTAGAGATGAACAAGACTGACTAATTCTTGCTCAGATACCTTTCTCCTCTTCCCTCTCCCATTTGGAAAAAAAAAAAAAGAAGAAAATAAAATAAAAGGCAGTGAGGCAAGTGACCAATAATTCAGTGCTTTTAAGCAGAGCAGTTTATGAACAGCTGTCTGGAAATGTTCAGTGTAGTTTTATTGCAGAAATCTCAAAAGAGAGTATTGTCATACTAACTGCAGAAGGCATTGTAAGCAACTCCAGTAATGATGAAGCCATGATGCAGTGGGTACTTGAAGCAGTGCTTGAAATGTGGCTGAGCATTGAGATGCTGCAGGAGGGGACACTCAGCTACCCTCCCAGGAGAAAGTTGTGTTGGTCCTACCCACTGCATGACAGCCATGGAGGGAATAGATGATGTACAGAATAGAAAGCAAGGGAGGTTGAAGGACAAGATTTTATCCAGTAAATCCATACTGCAAATATAAGGTGAAATGGAAAAAAAAAGGGAAGTTGTGCTTCTTGAGTGAGTTGGGAGCATTCAGGGCGCTGTTGAAGGGTTTCTTACAGTTGTTATTTAGCCTAAGAATAGAAAATAACCGTTTCTACATTAGCTCTGTGCTTATTGGTTGGAAGTAGGGGAGAAAAATGTTCTCCATGAGTTTCTCAACCACGGGACAATAGCCTTTAGTTAACAAGGCTGCAGAAAGGACAGGTTAAATTCTGGGAGGTATGAGATTAAATACTTGCACCAGAAGGAGAGAATTGTGCAAGTTACTTATGATCAGGCTTGTCTCATGAGAGAGGACTGGAGTATCCTGGTGTGTCTACCATGAGAAGTGAAAGGTAAGAGAAGATCTGTTAGCCATCTATGAGTGTATGTCAGGAAGAGAAACAGCAGAAAAGGGTAAGAGCCAAGACAAGATCAGCAGAATGAGTAGAAGTAAACTGTTCATGACTAAATGTTGTCTGGAAGTTGGAAGAAGGTTCACAAGGACCAGAGAGACAAGAATCTGGAATAGCTCCAAATGTAAGGGCTGGGAGAGAGAAAAACCCTAACTAGTTTAAAGAGGGAGCTTTCCACTCAATAGAAGAAATTGTGTAATGTGGTAATGGGAAATAGCCAAGGGCTGAAGTTGCTGAAAGTGCCTTCCAGTCTTAGGTGTCCTCGCCT
Source organism: Heliornis fulica (assembly GCA_013399135.1). Classification (NCBI taxonomy): domain Eukaryota; kingdom Metazoa; phylum Chordata; class Aves; order Gruiformes; family Heliornithidae; genus Heliornis; species Heliornis fulica. Next base: position 775,563 of record VXBZ01009878.1, on the reverse strand, counting down.
CTTCACTGGGGCCTCACAAGTCCAGGTTGCTCTGATTTCCCATTTTTAACCAAGAGACACGATACAGCTTTATCCCTGGGTCACTAACTGTACAGCAGCCACCAAGATGTCATTGCATCTTGCTACCACTGGATTTTGTTTTTGGAGGGGATTCCACTGGCAGCTGTGGCACCCGCAAGCCCAGGCTGAGCTGGGCAGCGCTGCACTGCGTGTGGCTAACCAGGGCATGCCCAGGAGAGCTGGCGGCACCACCGGCCCATCAGCTGAAAACACCAGCGGAGCAGAGAAAGCTGAAGTGGGACCTGAGGCCAGCATATCTCCTGCTTCTTTTTAAAAAAGGTTCTGTTGCTATGGCAATCCTCTCCTTTTGTTGAAGCCAATCCTAGAATGGAGGGCTGAATTCAGCTGTTACACAAAGTAGCAATTATTCCCAACAATCGGGGAACTTCTGGCCTGGAGCTGAGCCACACCGCCTTTCTCATGGAACTAGCAGGTCACTTTTTCCAAGCCCCTTGACATTCTGTGTTGTGAAGCACAGAAGGATGTCTTCTTTAAATAGGGTTGTTTGGGTTGTTGGTTTTTTTTTTGTTGTTTTTTTTTTCTGCATACTGTGGTATTTGGAAATATGTAAACATTCACTTTCCTTATTTATTCATCCTGACACTGAGCATCTAGTGTCTAGTTCCCAGACTCCAGTCCAGAGGAGGCTTCTTCACAGAGGTGGTGATACAGTACTGACTCACTGGTGTGGGCATAAAAATTGCTTCTGTCCCAGTATCTCTCACACTTCCTGATCAGTGATACCCTGTTGATGCCATTGTTACTTGCTTGTCACCCTAGCAGAGACTTCCACTGTAAAACATCAATTCATTAGGCAAAGATAAAAAACATAATGGCTCTGAGCAACCTGATTAAGGTCCCTGCTTACTGCAGGAGAGTTTGGACTAGATGACCTGTAAAGGTCCCTTCCAACACAACACCTTGTGAGTCTACATCTAGCTCAGTATCTTATCTTCAGCAGTGGCTGTGAGCAGTAAAGTAGAATGAATGTGTATTTCCTTGTTCCTTGTGCTGTTTCTGGATGTTTTCAGCCTAGGGACTTCCTGACCTGTGTATGTTCGCTGTGTGTTTAATCCCCCTCAGTGGATTGTTTTTCCCTGAATTTCCCAGTCTTCTTGAGCTCATGTGAACTTTTAGCAGCTAGAGCATCTTTCGTCCAGCAGTTCACAGTTCACAGACTTGCTGTGAGAATCATAGAACCACAGACCAGTTTGGGCTAGAAGGGACATCAAAGCCCATTTAAGTGCCAACCCCCAGCCATGGGCAGGGACACCATCCACTAGCCCAGGCTGCCCCAAGCCCCATCCAACCTGGCCTTGAACACTGCCAGGGAGGGAGTAGTAACAGCTTCTCTGGGCAGCCTGTGCCAGGGCCTCAACACCCTCACAGGGAAGAATTTCTTCCTAATATCTAACCTACATCTGCCCTCCTTCAGCTTAAGGTCATGCCCCCTTGTCCCGTCACTCCCTGCCCTTGTAACTAGCCTCTCTCCAGCTTTCTTGTAGCCCCTCCAGGCACTGGAAGGCTGCCCTAAGGTCTCTCCAGAGCCTTCTCTTCTCCAGGCTGAACAAGCCCAGCTGTCTCAGCCTGTCACAGGAGAGGTGTTCCAACCCTCTCCTCAGCTTTGTCGCCCTCCTCTGTATTTATTCTTACAGCTCCATGTCTTGTACTGGTGACCCCATAGCAGAACACAGTACTCCAGGTGGGCTCTCACAGAGCAGAGTAGAGGGAGAAGTATCATCTCTTTTCAAATTTGACCTCTACTACTCTATAGTGTCCTCCCCCTGCCTAGTCTCTTCACTGGAAGAAGTAGGGAGCCGTGGAACCCTCCCTCTGCCCTCTCCACTCTTACCACAACTTTGAGGCATGCTCACTGCATACTTCTTCAGTAATCTCTTTTTCAGACAGAAGTGCCTGGTGTACTCAGTTGTTCCTCAGACAGAAAGACATTCTGTGCCTTTTGGATCATTCCTGCTGTCCTTCTCTCTAATATTTCCAGGTCCAGTAAAGCTTTTGTGCATGGGAATTGAATAAAATCTGTAGGAAAAATCCCATTTCAGTGACCCGTTTCTAAATTAGAGCAGGTTCTCAGCTGACCGTGACCTGCATCCTAGCCTTCACAAGGGTCTTCTCTGGTTTTGGAAGGGATGGAGTTGTTGCACATACCCTCAACTGGAAAGTTAATGGGACAGCTAAACTTAGTCCAAAGGTCATTTGTAAATATTGGTAATAGGTTCTGTGTGTTGGGTGTTCCTTGGTGGTAAGGATGAGAAATATTTGAGCTCATTTCTGAGCAGCTCTGATTTTCATGAGAATATAGGTGTATTTAAATGCTAGCCATGTATTTTGTTTGTGAGAACCTGTAGATTTCTGTGTGACTGGATGGTATATGAGGTCTGTATGTGAGACTTGGGAATTGTGAGGAGCCACAGCCTAGGCTGGACAAGAAATCCCCCTGATGCTCTGTTTGGTTTTGTGTTATTTTTCTCAGAAACGCAATTTTGCTGAAAGGTAGAGATCACTTGGCTAAGTCTTGGTAACATTCCTGCTTCATCTGTATCAAGGACTAGTTTTGTAGCCTTCAGCAGTTTACTTGTTTCTGCATCTCTTACTCCTTTCACAGTGTTGGATTATAGGCTGTCTGCCCTCCTTGTTTGGGTGTTATGTTTAGGTGATACTAATGGGATTTGTTGAAGTTGCCATTGTTTTTATCAACTGTATTGTGACAAGTCCCTACGCAGGTAATATTCAGTCTCAGCATTATTTTCAGTCTTTTGAAGATAACTGTTCTCATTAATAAATATCAGAAATTCTTTTCATTGCACATTCTTTGGATACCAAAGTGGCTAATTCAAGAGTGCAAACAAAGGGTTGTTTATTCAAGTTTGGAGACAGTGTTTGTACAAGTGCGTGTGCATTTTCAACATTCTTTTTAGTTTTTAAAACATGACATTTTTTGCTATTTATAATGAATACAGAATCTCTCTTTAATTTATTGGCAAAATTTATAGTGACCTCACCATAGCAGGATCTGCTTTGTGAATTCAGTTCTTAAGGGACAGAAACAAACTTAAAAAACCCTTTTCCCCTTTGTGTCTCAATTTCCTGTCTGTTAATGGGAATGATGAAACAGACTTAGCTCACAGCACGTTATAAAGCAGGTCTGTCCACGTTTGAAATATGCAGTGACAGCTACAGGTGGAAGACAGAGAGGGAGCTTGACTTGAAGCCATCTGTCTATCCCCTCCCTGTGTTGGAGGAAATGGTAGCCCGGCAAGGCTGGCACTAGCCCTACTGAACTGCCAGGTCTCCTGCTGCAGAATCCTGGGCCCATGCCACCGTGGGTGAGCCTGGAGGCTGTTGGGCTTCCTCACATGGGATGGCAGAGGGCGGCTTACAAACCTCTCTGGTGGAGTGGGGCAAGTGGGACAAGGGTGCTTCTCTTTCAGAAGACAAAGGTGTCGCAGGGAGCGCGTGCCCGTGCCGAAGGGTGCACCGCTCTGCAGGTCCTGGTACACTGCGCCCGGGGAAGGAACGGCGTCAGTATATAGGAGAGTTAGCACAGAAAGAGTTTTTGCCTATTTAGGAATAAAGTGACCTTGCTTGTTTAAACAGAATTTTATGCAGATTCTCTGTGTGTTTCTGCAGAGTTTAGTGGAGCCTTTGATTTTTCTTAGAGTAGGCAATAAATCCATGGTCTTTATTTATACATTTTCCATTTAGGGATGCCTATGCCACTATGTAAATGCAATATTTACACAATGTCACCATTTACTTCTACTCTTCTTTTTGTGGTTTTTTTTTTTTTGCTTTCCATTGGAGAAAAAAAATGCCCTTGTCATGTATCAAATAAATAATATCCACAATGAAGAGTCAAAGGATCTTTGCATTTAATTTCTTGCTGTGTAATATTTTAAGGTAGTGTCAGTAGAGCTTTGCTACACTACAGTATATTACAGAAATTGCTACAGGTTAAAACTGGATTTTCAAAAATAAATTTTCTCTGGCTTCAGATATCTGACATTGTAGTTGTAAGTCAGAAAAAAACAGGTTTTTGAACAGGAGGTGTTTTGCAGCAGGCCAGTATAATTCCCTTTCAGCAGACCAGTGCCGGGGTCTTTTAGTCCCATGCGGGCCGAGAATGACCAGACACATCGATATGATGCAGAATCATTCCACTTTATTAGCAAACTCCGTGGCATTATATAGGAAAACCATTTCCATACACCCACCACACACGCATCACAAGCTAAGCTGATTGGCTACCTTATCTTCTATAGCTACACCCCTATTCAGGCAGGTATCCTCCTTTCTTGGAACTTCCCCAACTTAGTTGCCACATCAGCAACTTCCCTTGTTCACTGACCTTGGTTACTGCTGCCTGACTGCCCACACCAAGTATATCTCAGACAAAGCTGCTCGGGACCCAACAGACCAGTTACATTTTTTCTTTCCCAGTTCTGCGAGAGGAAGGTGCCAAGCACGTGCTGGGGTCTATAAATTCCTTCTGAACAGTAATCCCTTGCACACTGTGGTTCTTACTGACTGTACCACATGTGCCTAATGTTCTGTGCCATAATCCACCCTCTGATACTTTAAGGGAACTACTCTTGCTGGAAAAGTGCAACATACACTTCAGGTATCTTGAGGGCTGTTTTTCTTAGCTGATACTTTGGACACAGCTTCAAAACTTTGTTGAGGGGTTCATAAAGGGACATACCTGTCAAATTACACACAAGTGCTAAAATAATCCAATCCACAAAGGTAAATATTCTGTCTTGGCAGGTGTCCTCAAAGAGAAGTCTTGTAAAATTCTCAATACATAAAGGACTGTAAGTGCCCCTACTGTCTCTTTTTTTAGTGGCCTAACACTGTGTTCTCACCCAGGATCCTTTAGTTGTTCTTTTCCAGTCGTTTTCACAATAGGTTTAATCTTTCATGAAAAGGTTAAATTTTATATAATTTTTTATGATTTTTATATTTTTTTATTTTATGGCTATAGCCATAAGCTTGAATTTCAGCAGCACATGAATCCTTTGAAAGGGCTGTGTATAAAAGTTTTTTAATCATCAACTTTTAAATGACTTGATAACAGCATAACTTGATTGTTCTGCCTGCATAGTTTGCCAGTAGCCTTGGAGGTAGATTCATAAAAAATAAGTAAGTTTGGATGGTGTGACTTCAGGTGAGCAAGTGTTTTGTGGTAATTGTGTCATATTCATTAACAAAAATTAGAGTGATGAACTTTGCTGTTTTAAAATAAATTGGGTAAAGGTGGGTTCAGAAAATTATTTAGTCACTACTCTAGCATTTGCTAATGGTGGAAATTATGTAGAAATACTGTTTGAAGTTGGAAGCATAGTTATTATAGTCACTTAAAATTGCCATATTATGAAAAATAACTTTATATTCATAAAGTCAGCATTTCCAATTAGAGTTTAAGGCTTTGCATTTTGCTGATGCAAAATTTACAAGTCTTTCCTCTCTCTGCATTATTACTTTCTCTCATTTCAGCATGCATACACAACTACAGCCATAAATGGGACAGATTTTTGTACATCAGCAAAGGATGCTGTCTTCATTTTGGCAAATAATTCTGCTAAACTTGCATCTATTAGCTGTTTTGGAGATTTTATCCTATTTCTAGGAAAGGTAAGAAAAGTACTGTTCTGTAAGAATGAAGAATGAGGGTTTGAGTCTCTTATACCTAAAATAAATAGTTTATCCTCATTAAACTCTGTTAGTGCCGTAAAAGGAGTTTGGGAAGAAGGTAATGTTTGAGGAATTTAATGCCTGTCATAGCCTTTGCAGAGTTCTTTAATAGTGTTACACTAGTGTCCTTGGTACCACTCTTACAGTTCCTGTTGCAGTATTAGGTAGTAAAAGATTGCCTCTTCCCTGTGGAATTTACAGTATGACAACTGTGTGATGCCAGAAGCTGCATGTCTCTCTCCCAGATGAAATGTGCTGTTAAAATACTGACTGTAATTTATTTGTCTTAGGGTTTTGTGGGTTTTGGCTGAGTTTTGTGGTTTTGTTTTTAAAATCTCCACTTCTCTCTCACTGCCCTTTACAGGTGTTTGTTGTCTGTTTTACTGTTTTTGGAGGTTTGATGGCATTTAACTACCATCGGGAGCTGCAAGCTTGGGTAGTTCCTCTGTTGCTGGTTGGTTTTTTTGCCTACCTGATGTCCCACAGCTTTCTGTCTGTGTTTGAAGTGACAGTGGATGCCATGTTCCTTTGCTTTGCTGTTGATATGGAAACAAATGATGGATCTGCAGAGAAGCCATACTTCGCAGATCAGGAACTGCTGGTAAACCCATGATAACAACAAAGATGTTTGAGCCATTCTAAGGTTTTGGGGACTTTTTCTTTTCCCAGGACCTGGTAATTTGAGCACACAACTCATGCTATTTCCTTTCCAACACCTCAGAATGGGATGGGCTAAGGGATACAAATCATGTAAATTCATAAACAGAAGTAAATGGCCCCCCCTCTGACTCCTATGTGCTAGCTATGATCTGCTGCCTTTTAGATCATATCCTGAAAGTAATAGCTGGGGTTTTAGGCATTATGAGATATGTGTGCAATATATTATTGGTAATTAAAAAATAAAAATAGATGAGCCAGATGCAGAGGTGATCCATGGGTGTCCTAAGATCATATGTTTATATTTGTAGTGACTTACTGTACAGCGATGAGCAAAAGTAAATGATGAGCTGTTTCTGGCCAGCAGCAGATCCAGTATCTGTCCACATCCTCTGAACAAACTTCGTGCAAATTCAAGTTGCTCTGCTTCATACCTATACAGATTCTTGTGCCAAAATACTGTCTTCTGCCTCTTGATTAAATTCTTCTGCCTCTGAACTGATTATTCTGTCTTTACCCTCACAATTACTGTATTGTACTACAAGCATTTCCTTGGAGAATCATTAGTTAGTTAATAGTGTTAGAGGGCTTTAGTTAATAGCTCTCTCTGAAGCATTTGAAGGTATTTGAATGCCATCCCTTTCATTTAAGAGAATATCTGAAGATGCAGATGTTTTTCCTTTCATGCTATTTTTGCCAGCTCTGTCTTTTCCTCCATAAACTGTACGACAAAGAAATTTACAGTGATTCATGAAAAACAAACCCAGCAGCCAGATTAGCTCATATGATATGAATCTTCTGGATTAGTTTCTTCAGGACAGTGTCAGAAGAACTGTTTTCTATGTTTTTAATGCTGCTGTTAGATTCCCGTAATGTTTATACAATTGTGTTGAAAACCAAAAAACCTCCAACCCACAAAAAGGCAGCCTCAGGATAGGCTTAACCCTTTGTACAGAAGAAAGCAGGCAGATATTCTTTGGCTTTGATTCAGAACAGTAAATGGGCACATGGCCTGAATAGGAATATGTTACTGAATGGAAAACTGAAGCCTTGACCTCTGTTCTTCTCCCTCTGTTTTGCCAAATGTGAAAATACTTCATAAGCCAATTCTCCTTCGTGAAACAAACAGAGGCTTTTCTCTCTCCACTTCCAAACTCTGTGTTTGAAACTTAGTTTCTCTTTAACTCTGGTCTTAATTCCTTGTAATTAGCCGTGCCCTAGGGCCTCGGGTGAAGAGAGGATTTCCCACAGGGCTGGGGAGTCTCCCAGGCCAGGCAGGCTGTGTAACCTTCTCTGGAAAAACTGGGGGCAGCACGTCCAGACTCCTCGTTGCATGATCTGGAGTAAGTTTGCTCACGTAGCTGAGGACTTGGAGTTTCCCAACACATGGAGGCATCTGACTTGGGACATCCGCGTTATGACGGGTTACAAACATATGGGGGTGGAAGGGAGGCTCTGTGGCCCTCAGGACAGTATGGGTGGAGAGCTGGGTGAGGGATTTCAGACAGCCAGAGTCCTCATTCCTGTAGCAGGGGATGTAACAGGGATTCTTGATTTATCCTTCTCATTTGCATTCATCGTCCTTGCTGCCTCTGCAAGTGATTCATCACCCTGTGCTGCCTTCCAGTATTGCTCAGTGTCACACAGCTGGGAACCAGATAGTTTCTTAGCCCTGAGCTAATTATCTTCCTTTACCTGTATTTTTATTTACATAATGATTTGCATTCCCAAATTATTTCACCCTGGTTTTTTTTTTTGCTCCTAGACCTTTGTGAGTCAGAGCAACAAGTTAACAGAAGGGCAAAAACACAGACACATGAGATCTTTCAAGGACAATGAAGATGGGACAGAGCTCCAACCTATGGTGAGACAGGAGTGTGCAGTATGCATTTTATCCACCAGCAAATGTGTTTGCTTTTATATCCCCAGAAGAATGGATGTAGGCTGTCACATGTCTTTTGATGTCTCCCAGCAACTGCATGCTGTGCCCAGTATACTATTGCTTTCCCTCCTCAGGAAACCCTCCGATGGTGCAAAATGGATGGATCAAATATTTGTTCTCATCCTTCTTCCCATTCCCCAGTGTGCCCAGCAGAGGAGGAGAAAGATGGGACAAGGGCAAAGGGGTGGGTGAGAAATCCTATTGAGGTAGCCCTTCACATGTCTGCTGGAGGAACAGTCAGCAGAGCAGTAGGCTGCTAATCTCATGCCAGAACTGTTGAAGTTCCAGAGTTGCAAGATCTGACCTTAAAGCCCTTCCCTCTCCAGCACCCTGCTTGCTTTCCAATCAGTGTATATATTTATTTACTCTTCTTTTTTATGATAGAGTAAAAAAGCTGAGGCGCCAGGAGGGAGTGTCCCCCACACCCAGGCTTGGGAAAGTCCTGAGAGTAAATGCTCACTGACTGACATCTGAAAAAATGTTGCAAATTGCCCAACATGAGAAGCTGCCCCAGCAAGTTCAGAGTCTTGGCTGATTTTCCCCAGCATCAGGGGAGCCAAGCCAGGGCTGCTGGAGAAAGATCCTGCAGCAACAGCTACTCTGGCACCTACAGTTGGCACTACAGGTGGTGCCTGTGTCCACCTAGTGACTTCTTACACGGGTGCCACGGGTGGTGATTTGTGTTCATCTGCTTCCCAGAGGTACCGGCCGGGCGCGAGTGAACTCACACGGCTGCGTGGGTGTGCTGCTGTGGGCAGAGCACTGCTTCGCTCCATTGGTGGCTGCACTGAGGGATTGTTCTGCTTAATTTTTTCATTGTTGGGGTCTGTTATTACATTCTTGAGTATTATTTCTTTTGCTGAGCACAGAAACTGGGGGAGGAGGGGGAGAATTATTCCCTGCATGAGGATTGTGAATTTGAGACACAAAAGAACCTTAATTATTTTCCCAGTTTACTCTTAATGCCATTTAAATGCAGTAACAGAACTCATGCTACACATTATTTGACTCCTTTTTTTCTTTCTTTCTAGACTTGAATGTGAAGTGCAGCAGGAAGTATGAATGCAGACCAGCAATAACAAAAACATTCATAGAAAAAGCTTAAAGGTTTCCAGTACCGCAAGACAAAGTATTAGTTCTCTAAAATCTATGTTGTACTTTCTGCACTGGTAAAATGACACACAATCTGTTTGTATTAATACTGCATGTTAGTGTCAGCACACTGAGTTTTTATTAATATGCTTGTTATGATGGTCTGAGAGTTGTTAATAAACTCCTTGTGAACATTGGTGTTGTCAGACTAAAAATACCAAGTTGACAGCCATCGAGCTGTCCTTTTTAGCTGTGTGGTGTGCCAGCTGTGTTGGGGTTTCTTCAGACTTCTCTGGGAACACTGGGCTAGTCCTGCTGAATCAGTAAATGCAGAAACATTGTAGAGGAGGCACTCTGAGGTAACTATTCCCCGAATGATTCGATGTTTCTGAACAGCCAGTGCCACCAGTTAAGGAACAATACTGGGCTATTTGATGGGAATTACCATTGATAGAAATTCTCTAGTCAGATAACGAATAGCTTGAGGTAGGTGTCTTTCTTTAAATTATACTCTTTTGGGAATTGGCATCATAAACTACCTGCTGGCTTCTCTCCAAAGGGCAGATGAGCAATAGTCCTTTTTATTGTAAAAAAATTTAATAACTACCTTCCTTTTGCAATTGAAAATCCCAAGGATGCAGAAAAGTTTTATCTGTGTTTAAACCTTGATGGAAAAGTATCAGACAAGCAGTGGCTGGAGAGGAACGTGACCCAAGGATGTTACAACACTATAGAACTGCCAGCTGTAACGTGGATGTGCAATGCAAACTCTGTACCTGGACCCTGGTTATAATGTGCTTCCGTGGGCTTGGCCTCATTTGAGGATGGTGTAGTTTAGAGTTTACTCAGTGCCATGTGATTTCATTCTTTTTCTTTCAAAAGCTCCTTTAACATTTTTGTTTGAGGTGGGAGATGACTCCTACAAGACTTCAGTGAGGTACACATCCGTCCGTATAGGATGCGGGTAAGGGGCTCGCAGTGAATACAGTGATAAACCTTTGACTGGTCACAGCTTGAAGTGAGGTACAGAAAAACTCCCTCATGACCTGAATGACAAACGCCTTGCCTGGCCTCCTGCTGCCACAGGAGGCCAGCTCTCCGCTAGGGAACGTGAAGAAATGCTGCCTTTTTATTCTCCGTTCTATTAACTTTTGCCCAATAGGAGCCACTTCAGGGAGCTGAGTGTGGGAAAGGTGAAAATGGGAAAGAACTAGACTGCTACACTTCACCTGGCAGGTGAAGCTGTCTGTGGCTGTGACTCACCACCTCTTGGTGGTGACCTGCACACTTGGGTACTGCTGGTGCCTGGCACCCACAAGGGTGCTGTGGGGATGGAGAATCATGTGGGATGGGCAGGAACTGTGAGGAAGTGTGCAGATCTGGTACTTGGAGAGGTGCAAAACTCTTCCTCTGCCACAGGTCCCATTGAGATTGCCCCCCAGTAGTAGTGTCTCCACAACGTAAAAGATGCTGTTGAGCAATTTACAAAATACAGGAGGTTTGCTTGGAAGTTATATAAAAAAAAACCAGTTCTTATTACACTTCCCCCTGCCCTGCCCCAGTCTGTATTTGTAAGTCACCCTGCATGTTTTAGCCCTGACTCGGGAACCTCTCTGGAAGGAGGGAAATGTTCATGTATGTCCTGGTTTTCAGCAAGCCCTGAATGACCTCCGCAGGTCTCCTCCACAACTCTGCAATTCTAGTCATTGCAAGTATGATGCAGTGTTGTGGCCTCCACTGCAGTTCCTGGGGGAGAAATGACACTTACTGCCAAGTTTGGGTTGCTTTTTAAAGAAGGAAGGTACTAAAAAACCCTAATTAAGCTGTATTTGAGTGTTTCACTCAAGTAGTGCTGTACTGCCCATAGTCCATCAATTCCAACCATGACAGTGTTTTGAGAACCATATATAGTTTTCACAGAAGCATTCTGAGTGAATGCCTTTAAATTAAATTTTGCACACAAAGCTTAAGCTTTACAGCTCTCAGATGCAACACAGGACCTTCCAATCTTACCTACATTCCACTAGCAATGGTGTCAGTGATCTCCAGCTGCAAGGTTTCTCTAACTCACCTGAGTTAGAGGGATAAATCACCCACAGAGGCTTTCTCATTACTGCCTCCCCCTGCAAGGTAGTGCAGCCAGGACCCTGTAGACCAGGCTGGAAGTAGGCACAGCTGATGTGAGTGGGTGGTTAGTACTGGTTCAATTACTGATGCTTTTCCAAGCCTCTCCTGGTATTTCAACCTTTGCCCTGCAAAGCAGCACAGTGCTGTGTGAACTCTTCTTTCCTGCAGCTCTGGAAGACTGGATTCAGAGAAGCAAGAGGTACCTTTATAATTATATTCCTTAACAATAGGGCATGGGGGCTACTGCTGCTTGTGCACCAGGAGATAGCTATGCATTACAGTGTATTGTTTTAAGCAAGGCAGCTTGTGTCGGATCTGCTTGGTGGCTACTTCAAACTGACACTTAACTTGGTTACGGCTGCACTGGATATTGCTGTGGATGAAAGAGGCATCCTGAGTTGCTTTGTTTCCTCTGTTCGAGTAAGTACATAATAAACACATGCAAGCAGTTTAAAGGCTGAGTTTTGGATTCAGAAAGTGTGAGAGGGCATGGCCTGGGCTTTAAAATATCTACTGTCTTCACCCAAGCTATGAAACAGCAACGCTCTTGTTGCTGATCTCAGCATGCTTTTCAGCACTCAGTACAAGAGTTCTCAATTGCTACTCCAAGGAAGGGGAAATGGTACTGCTCTGGGTGGACAGGCCTTAGCAGGTATCTTGTAATTAATTCTCTTTTCTCAGATGCAGGGTCCTCTCAGACTTAAATTCTGTGAAATCAGTAAGCTTAAGACTTAGTCAACAAATAGGTCAGTTGAAAGTCTGGTCACCCCAAAATAATAGAAACTAAGGGGGCAAAGCACATAAATTTAGTTGTGAGAGAAGAATCCTTTACAAGTCTAGAACTTGGACATGTCACTCAAACATTTTATATGTTAATGTAAGGAAGTTTTATCTGCAAGAAATACTTTTTTTTTTTTTAACAAAAGTGAGGATCTGTGTGAGGAAGAGAGCATTTTTCATTTAGGAATAAAGCTCTGCTATCAGTAACTAATGAGCTTGGATTGCAGACCAGGAGGCACCAGGACTCTAAAGCGAGGGTGATTTGAATTCTCAGTGATGGGCTGAAGCAGAGGCAGCCACTAAGGGTGTGCAGTTCCACATGGGCCTTGAGCAAAAGGCAGGGATATAAGGAACAGCTATGGATCGCTGGCTGTAGCCTCAGTCATGTAGAGAGGAAGTGAACTCTGCAGTTAAGAAGCTACATTCCTTTCCTGTTAAGTCACTGTCACTTGCTCCTAGGAGAATTTTTACAAGGTTGTTAGATTAAATCCCATGGAAAAGAACCCATAATGCAAGAGACAGCAGTTCTGTGTTACCCTTATGTAGGCAAAGGTGATGCTGACTTGGGAATAATTTGTGGCGCCTGGTCTTTAAGAACGGCAGTGTAACAAATGAGGCAGGATGTTCTATGAACCTTTAAGAAAAATATTTATTTATAAAAATACACTGGGATCAGTTTGAGAAGTGTGGCAATAAATACAGTTCAAGGAAGAAAAAGCATTTCTACATGGATATATTATGGCACAATAAAAGGTGTAAATGCACCATCAATGTGGGACTTTTGTTGGCTCAAAACTTTGTACAAGCTCCCTTTTTAGTAAGACAACTATTTCTAAGTTTGGTCAGTGTTGATAATGGAATGAATACACAATCACAGATGCACACTTATGTCTAATGCAGGACTTACCATTAGCAAACAATACCTTAGAAACATAGTAATGATATTCAAATCACTAATGTGATGTCTTAGGTTTAATTGGCAAAGACGACATTTAACTTTAATCATTAAGTTCCTTTATCTCATCTGGAAAACAGAAAAGCTGTAAAAATGTAAAATGAAGGCTTTGTGTGGTATGTCAATACCTCCTTAAGTAGAGATTGTGAAAATGCATAGCTCCTTATTAGACTGTACAAGAGCACTCCCCCTTCACAGTGTTCCTTTTACTTCATATGCAGTTATTGTTTATGCTGTAGACTACAACTGTTACAGCACTAAAGGCAACTAGACAGGGAAAGGGCAGAGAAAGGAAAAAGGAATGTATGTAAGGCAGTATTTCTTTAGGTACATTAAGCATAGTGTGTAGGAAAGACAGGTAACAATTCCACAAGGCTAGTTTCGTTCTTACTGAATAAAATAATGGACTAATACTGAACTTCTGGTGCAAAGCTAATAATCAATGCCCTGGTCGCTGTACTGACCATGGTAATCTCTTTGATAGTCATCTTGGTACTCTCCATGATAGTCATCTGGGTATTCTGCCTGATAATCGCTATCGCTGATTTCTGACCCGTTCGTTCCGGTTCCTTGGCTGCCGTTATGAATGACGGGCTCTGTTGGTGCAGCACAGTACTTGGGGTCATACACTTGTCGTCCAAGCCCATACACACTCATTCCCTTCTGTGAAGCTACTTTGTTGGTACCCATTTGTAGTGAAATAGTCGAGTTATCCACAGGCTGCAGTATGTGTTTCTGATCGTAGATGTCTCTCCTGGTACCTGGTGCCAGCATACCCGCCTAATAAAACAGGATTGCAGAGCATCACTGAGAAGGTTGAAAGCTGTGATTAGACTTAACTACTGCGACTAATACACCTTACTGGAAGTGCTAGAAAGTGGGAAGCATAACATAGCACAGCAGCATGTGCTCGCTGGTAGGCAAGTCACAGAAAAAAGCCCTTGCAGAAAGGTCCAGTCTCTCATCCTCTGTGGAGAGACGTGCTAAGTGTTCAGACTGAAGTAGGATCCAGGAAGCAATTAATTTTTTGCCTGTCTAGTTAGTACCTGAACTTCTGTTTTCTTTTGGTGTAGCACAGCCAGACAGAAAGCCCAGACACAATGAGGGGTGTTTATGCCATAAGATGCTCGGCACAGAACATGTTGGTTAGCAATAAGAAATTAAAGTTCCTTGATTACTGCATAAAACCCCAGCTATTACTGCATTGTCCTGCTGCTGGCACCTAAGACTTTGCTGTTGCAGGCAACTCTGAACCCTCCTGTCCCACCAGGCTCTGCCAGACTCTATCCCCCACACTCCTGCTTACCTGACTGGCTCCTTTGTTGGTGCCCATCTGTAGGCTAATTGTTGTCTGGTCAAATGGTTTGTCAGTCTGCATTTTGGGATCGTAGAGGTGTCTCCTAGTTCCATAAGCAGTCATGCCTGCCTGGCTGGCACACTTGTTGGTGCCCATCTTTATTGGGAGAAGGAAGAGGTGGACAGAAAAAGTGATTTTTATTTGCACGGGAAGCAAAGGAAACAAATGTGGTTTGTAGCTGGTGTAATTACAGTGCCTGCTTTCCTCACACACCTTGATTACTGCCTGTAATCAATTACCTTTCCCTGCTCTGAGCTTCAATTGGAAAGATAAAGGCAACTGTCATCCTAAAGCATTTCTGTGACTGGCATTTGCCCAACAGCATGTGCAGTTACAATGGATGTACACATCAAAATGTAACAATTTAACTTGACCTGGACAACAGTGATTAAATTGTGCTGCCACAACATCTCTACCACAGGAATTTTAAGATTTTATTCCAGTTAATTTTTATTTTTATGACTATAAGGAAAGCGGAGAAGGGGAAAAAAAGCTTTACCATTTAAGGAGCTTAAGCTACCCAAAACTCCTACTTCAGACCCACTTCAGGGGAAAGAGATGATACGGCTAATATCAGCTGTTCCTTCCCTCCTTATCGCTCTTACTGCACATGCAAAACAAACAGAAAAACCTTCCAGGCAGTCACTTAAGCTTATAAAGCAAATCAACTGCTTTTGAGAATTAAATCCTCCAATTTTCCTTCCACGATAAGATTATAGTGTAATTCTGCAGCTGTTTTTGCATGACCAGTATGTTGGTTAATCAAAACAACAAAGTTGTTATCAAATACAACAGATTAACTGCAATTTCATACTTACCTGCAGGCCAATTACACTTTGTCCAGCTTTTAGTTTCCCTGCATCAAAACTTCGTGCTTGTTTCTCTGCATATTTGACACCAATATCAATTGTAGTATGAAAACCTTTTGTTTTTGCCTATTTGGGGAGAGAGAAAAGAGTATTCAGTGTTTAAAGCATATTTTCTGCTACTGGAACACTGGCTTTAAGGTCTTTGAACTCTCAAGTGATGCCACAAGCAGGTTTTTCTCTCGCAAGAGGAGGTAAGAGTTCCCTCTGTCCTTTGAACTCAGTGTCAATCCAAAGCTACCCAAAGATCTTGTCACAAGGATATTCTGCGGGGATCAGTGCTCTCCTGTGAGCTCCCTCCCCAGCTCAGTGCATGCACATGCAGCTCCAGAGCAAGGCTGTCTGCAGTCAAGAGTCCTTGCTCTGACCTCCAGGCCTTCCCTGGAGGCATGCAGTTGGGGACAGCCCTCTGAAGTAAAACCTCTGCAGTGTCCCAGACATGCAGTTAGATCCCGTCCCCTCTTGCACACTGTTTTCCTTATTTACATGAATGATAAGCATGCATCTGGACTGGAATGTGGATCTGTGCTGAGTCCAGGGGTACAAATACTCACCAGACCTGCTAGTGCCACTAGAGTAGTCTGTACTTGAGTCATATTTCCATTTTCAAACAGATCATTTGCTTCAAAAATATCATGTGGCTTCATGCCGTAGACTTGGATGGCTTTGATAAAATTCCCAATGTTCTCCAGCTAAACAGAAACAAAGAGCCAGTTTTCTACTCAGTGTTCCAATTCTGACACTAAATAATTTCTAAGTTTTCTGGTGTTGGTTTGTTTTGCTTATTTTACACAAGTTTTTTGCCTTGTGCAAACTGAACAAAACAGTTGGGGTGGTTAAGAGTGACTGTTGGGAAGCCTGAGGTTATTTTTCACTAGTTTCAGATTGATTTCTGAAGTCAGTATTAAGAGTCTGGCATCTCTCTATCAGTAAGAATCATATTTTGTTAGAGGTGGCTTTGCTGATAAAACTGCCTCAGCTCTGTGTGCGAGATGCTTATCTAAAAACTACTTCAAAGTGGAAAATCCAACATAGTGTCCATACTATTTAACTTCAGCAACTGATAATCCTGAGTAAAATAAAAACATACCTATGGGGAGAGTACAAAGGCTTAACTTGGTTTGAAGGTGCTAGCTTGCTCACCTCCTGGGACACGTACAGCTAGGCCTTTGGGGTTTGTCAGCACTGTGTATGATAGAAACTGGAAAGCAGTATGGAGTACAGGGGGCAACACCCGCATCTCATCTGTCCTTCTCAAGTCTTAAGAGGTATTAAAACTTCTTTAAAACATAAAAATCCACCGTGTTTAAACCCAAGAGGCTGACTGAGCAGTATTAAGCTAGATCCAGCCACAGGAAAGGGAGTCAACTCTACCAACAGCCCTTCGATGCTTGTTCTAAGTGCACATGGCCCGTGCCAGTCCCTCACAGTGGGGAAGTGCCAGGGCACATCAAGTCTGGGTACATTCTAGTAGTAAAACACATGCTGTAGTTTGTACTGAATTGTTTTCTGACCTGTGTTACACAGCCATTTCTTCTGAGAGAG
The DNA here is from genome assembly GCA_013399135.1 of Heliornis fulica. Taxonomy (NCBI): domain Eukaryota; kingdom Metazoa; phylum Chordata; class Aves; order Gruiformes; family Heliornithidae; genus Heliornis; species Heliornis fulica. The sequence continues at coordinate 758,470 of VXBZ01009878.1, read as the reverse complement.
TTCAGGTCCTTTCCCCACTCTCTCCAGCTCTTTTTCAGGAGGACACCTCATACAGTGACCTCCAATGTCCAGGTACAGGCAACCTGTTGACCTAACACCTTGAGGCACTGCCTGGATGGAAAACTCCAGCTGTGAGTTAATAAAGACATTAACACTGTTCTTAGCTTGGAAAAAGGCCTTGCTATAGGGCTCAGTCTTGTTCTTTCATCTCAAGTATCACCTCACAGCTGAAGCACTACTGTTAAATGGGTTTAGTCACTGTCCTTTATGAGCTGTTCAGCTACAGCTGCTTTTTAAGTACTGCTTGTGTGTGCCATGTCCTCCTCCACTGCTACGTGCGTAATCTGATACAAAACTTGGTGCTAATAAGATTTCGGGTGTACCATGTTCAGAGCAGATTTGTTAATACAGAAGAGAAGAACTGTTTGGGGTTGGAGGGGTTAGAGGTGTAGTTCTGGGGGTTTTGGTTTTTGTTTTACCTGGTGCCAATTTAGTTTTGATTGATTAATTTTCTTCACTGATCCTGGCTGCAGCTTATTTATAAGCCTGGGGAGGTGAAAAAAAGGGAAATGCTTAAACAATACATCTCATCCTTATACCATCTGTGCAGGCATTATATAATATTTTCACTCATGCTTTATTAGTTGCCTTAGTTTCATTAACATGGTTACTTCTGGTTTATACAGAGTGCCTAGCTCATACCTCAGGGCTAGTAAGTTTAACAGACCACAAGAATTTTTGTGTGCCATTTGATTATTATAGATAAGAGCTTCACCATTAAATTTAGAAATACTGAGAGATCTCTGCTGAAATACAAAGGAGATACAAGTTTCATTCTTAGTTTTGTTCTTTCCTATGGTTTCACAGAAGCTGTCTTCCACACTGTTGTCAGCTATCTTGGACTATTATTGTTAATGTCTTTGAAAGGGGGGTGGGGGGTGGTGTCTTCAGAAAGTCCCTCCTTAGTTCTCAAAGTGGAAAATTGTTGAAAACAAGGTTACTTAATAAATGCTTACTCGCATAAGATGATGCCATCTTTTAATCCCAGCTGAAAGTTCGCTCCAATGCTCAGGCCTGTAACCTCTTCTATCCAGTTACGCAGATCTTCTTCTATCTGGGGGTCGTATTTCAGGGCAATCTGTAATACAAGTGGTTATAAAGTTACTTCATGAGAGAAAAAGGCATTTCTTTCTGCCCACCCCAGTCCATCTGAAGGATGTTTCAAACGATGTAGCCTTTATCCAGTGGTTTTTATTGCTGGATTTCAAATATCAGAGTATGGTTGTGAGTCTCTTATCCCTTGCACTGTAGTGTTTATGGCTTCACTAAATGTCTAGTTGCAGACAGTGCCTTTAAAGCACTAAACAGTTCTTATACTGAAAGAATTGCTGGAGCTTGTGAGTTCTGTGATTCTGACAGCTGCAGAGGAGTGATGATATATAAACATATATATATTTTAAAAAAATTCCACCAAGTTTTACTTCAGGAATTAAAAAAGTGAAGTACATGTTGGGAACCAAGGATTCTGAATTGCTGTGCCACCAGTACTACTGCCCAGATGTACATTTCTACGTGGGAACTTTTATATAGTAGATTTGAAATTATTCAGCCAACAATTATAGTGGGATTGCTTTCATAGGTAGGGTATGATTGACAGAGATGACCTACTAAGTTTTTTCCCCTTGTTGCTACAACATTGCAAGTTATCTTGCTGGGGTTTCTGCTGGCTCTGTGTGTGTGTGTGTGTGTGTGTGGCTTTTCTAAACTCAAGCTTTAATACTCCTGCTATTTCTCTTCTCTTTGGTTTTGCTGGAAACCAGATGGAATAAACTGCGATCTCGTCTTAATTGCAAAGAGAGAAAAGCTGCAATGGCCTTTGAAGTTTAAGGCATCAGAGGCCCAGAGCTGTTAGCAGGGCGACTTAAAAACTTCTTTTCCAGATGTTCAGACATCATTCCTCAGTGTGCCAGGTTACAGGCACAAGGAGTCCACCCATGTGAATGTAATACTTCACACTGGTGAACTTCAACAGGAGGAGCAGCTGACAGGGCTCTGTGCTCGGCCGTCATCACTCTCCCCAAAGAGACTGAAAAGCGGCTCAAACCTCCCTCAGGCCGAACCTGCTGCTTCTGCCAGTTCTTCTCGCTCTGGGTGAGCTGGAGAAAAGGGAATCGAGCAGAGACAGCATCGCTGCTTCCTCTGCAAACACCACCAGTCATCTGGCATAATGACCCCCAGGAGGCTGGCAGCCGTGTCCCACCTCCGCTAGAAGCTGTCCCGTGTGGGTCAGTGAGACGGGATAAGACACCTCACCGGCAAGCACAGAATGTATTTGCAGTACTTGTTAGCAGCTGGTGGGAGCTGTGCTAGAAATCCCTAGCAAGAAACTCATGTCAAGCTGTTCACATTCTCATCAATGTGTAAGTTTTACTTTTTACACAGAGCCTGAGACTTCAGCCCAGAAAGGGCAGATATTAGCAGCTATTTATTCTGCAGGAGACTGTAATTCCAAGCTAGTCAAGCTACTTGGATAGAGGCAACTGCTACATTTTTGCTAGTGTTAGTAATCCCCAACTCCAAACTGACCAAACTAAAAATTACAATATTCTGTTCCCTGTTTTTCTTTTAAGGGGAATGGAAAATTCCTCTATCTCTGGCTTCACTTCAGAAACTTGCCTGACTACTACTTTCCTTTGGCTATTTGTAGTAGTGGTGCGATGGTGCCTTAGCTACAGATCAGGCTCAAGAACTAACCCATTCAGATCTTCATTAAGGTGTAAGATTTTGTGCATTATTATGCATAAGATGACAAAGTATGTCAGTGCTTAGAGCAAGGCTGGTGTAAAATAATGAGTTTCTCTTCTCATTGAAGAAAAAAGGAAGAGAGCTCAGACAACAGTGTCTAGTATGAAGAAAATGTCGTGACTTCTCTTTGATCACACCTCCTGGATATTTGATAACTGAGATACAGACTAGAAAAGCCAAATGAAGTCCACAGCTACATAGAGGAAGCGGCTGCAATTTTGTCTCTTGGGTGACACATAGTCCCCTTGCACATTCATGAAGTTTAGTGCAGGAAGCAGCACAACCCCATTCTTCATTTGTAGTGATAGGAATAATAGTAAAGGATGACCAGCCCCTTTTTGAGAGGCTACCAGAAAGGTTAACACCTTGAAAATGGTGTCTGAGGACCTTGGTTATCATCTTTCTCCTTTCTAATCTGGTGATTAGCTAACAAACTCCTTTTTGTGACTATGGAAATGAGGCTTATGTGATCAAATTTGGAGCGGAGCAGCAGTCCTGGATATAACTGAGCTGGTTATTGTGTGAAGGAAGTATCTGTGCAAAGGAGAACGAGGCCAAAACATCCCCAAAAGACTGAAACATGGCGTCATACTCTACAGAACCTGCAGAGGTCTTACAGTAGTGACCTCACCCATGAAATCTGAGGTTACCTGTACATAATTGTACAGCAGTTCAGAAGAAGAAATGGGATTTGCGGAGAGGACAGAGCTTGGTATGTTCTGACACTCCAGTTAGACAGCAGACAGTGTGGGCTGGTTGTGTGCCGATGGTTCGCACCATGTTAATTTGCCATTCTGACATGTGTGTGGGCACAGGGAGGGGTTTTAGCTAGTGTCTTCCATGATTCCTTGGTCAGAGATGATTATGAACTCTATGCTTTCTGAAAATTCAGGCAGTTTCTGTTTCAGTGTAGCTTAAAGACAACACTAATCCTTCCTTGGAACACAAGTGGAATGGCCTTTCTACAATTTCTTTTATTTTTAAGAACCAGTAATCACTTGTTTTTAAAAAGAACAAATCTGTGATCACACCATGAGAGACACATTTTAAAGATCACCCTATCTACTCTCTCCATGTATTAAAAAAATAGAAAAGATTAAATATGAAAGCCAGTAAGAGTGAGAACCCTAAAGTGTTCTGCAAGTGTGCCTATTTTAATCTTTACTGGCAAGCATGCAAAGGAAGAAGAATGGCAACAATTTTTCTCCTGTAATATTAAGTGCATTCTATATGTGAGATTACAACTGAGATGATTGTTAAAATACTGCCCCCATTGCTTGGAGAACTTGGAAGTAATCAGATGGAATTTTATCACTTCTGAAAAATATTTACTTTATGTTGGAGTGCCTTACTGTGTGTTCAAATCTTTCAGTTTTTCAAGAGGTCTTAAATTGTCTTGGGGTATCGGCACAGTGCTTATGTTGAGACAGGAAATAATAAATGCTTATCCATGTGAGGAAACTTTCCTTGTTGCCACTAAAAGCATTACTATTAAATCTGCCAGGTTTTGGAACTCTCTTCACTGTGGTACAGTGGTAAAGTTTTTATTCTGATTTTTGAACTGGTGGGAGCCCAAGTTACAAGAAGTGAAGAATGGTGGTAGTTTCTTTGAAAATTTTACTCAAACTACCTGAAAAGTCAGAGACATGGAAACTTTATAATCTGGTTTTAAACTTGTGACAAGAAGGGGTTAAACAGGGAGAGTGTCAGGTCAGGTACTATCGGGAGCTTACTACCATGGTGCTTACTCTGAATTCTTAGCTCTCTTCTTCCATGGCACAACCAGAAGTTATGTAACACTAACTTAGCAAATACTTCATATTTTCCACGTCTGTCAGGGCTGTTCCAGTTTTCCTCTGGTTGCTATCTGGAAGGGGAAGCTGGAAGCTTTCATAGAAATGAACAACTTTTATAGCTTTTTCCATTACTACTAATCAACATGCCAGCGTTTGATCTTTTTATAGTATTGAACTTTCATGGAAGATACTTAAAACTTACAAGTGCAGAGCACAGAAAACATTGCCTACTAAAGATGGAAGCAGTAGCTAAGCAGCTTTGTTCAAAGAGTATACATCGTCGGTGCCATGAAAAAGCTACGGTTTCACAGCACTGGAGGAAAGATTCAATTGTAACAATGGATAGAAGGATTTTATAGAAGTTTAAAACCCACTATTAGGAAGTCAGTTGTTAATTACTTTGTACTAATGAATTTTGAAGGATATATAATGTTGTAAATGCTACCTGTTTTTATTGATGCTTCAGATATCATTTTAAAGAGGTATCTTTGAAAGGAAGCTAAGGTTTATACAAATGGTCAAGGTTGCAGGTGACCTACGGTTGTGGGAGGAAAAGGGTGAAGTGTCACTATTACCAGCTGACAGACATACATTTATGGCAACTATGACTTGGGCTACAGTCCTTGTGCTAAACTTGATCCCTTTGTCAACTTTACACTCTTGCATTTGTTCTGTTTGGGTTGAACTTTCCTGTTTGGGATCACTGGCAGTGTAAAAAAACCTCCCTCCATCTGTCCTACAAGAGCAGCAATCATCACCATTTTTATCGAGTGTATGGATTCCTGGAAACAAATGAAGTTATGTTGGCCAACTTTAACAATCTGTCTGTGTCCCTTGAAGTTACTCCGTGTTCCTGTAGCATGTTCAGTTTGAGTGATGATGTTGACCAGCATTTCACACCATAAATGATATAATATGGACTTTCAGTTGTCCTTTTATACTAATCTTTTCCAAATTACAGAGTACACACTGTACGCTAAGGGATATGTATATGCCAGATCTCCAGTTGAAGAGTTCAGCTGTCTATATTGCTGCTACTCTGGAAAAATACTGTTAACAGTATCTCATGAAAGAGGTTAAGCACATTGCATAGCTTGTCACAAGTCACTGCGATGAACACACTGAGCCTTTAGTAAGTTAAAAAGCAGATATAGTAGATAAGACTTTCCAAGTTACCCATCATGTTGTAAGAGCTGGCACCTCTTAGTTCTGATGAAACTTCTGACTAAAGCTTCAGGCTCTCTGCTCCCACAGCAGGGGTCAAATCTTTCATGTGCAGCACGCTAAATTTCAAGTACTAGGAAGCATTTGAAGAAACTGCTCCCTGGTCAAAAGTTTTGACAATAAAAACATGCTTGTCAAAGTCAGTCAACAACTCTGTGGCAGGAACTATGTCAACAAAAGCTAAGATTTATGTACATACAAGTTGTATGTTGCTGTTTTCCAAGGTAAATAAAAGTACAGGGCTGTGTGGAGCAGGAGATGCCAGGACTTTACTGCAGGACAGTACAAGAAGAGGTTACATGCACAAACCTTCACCAAAGTGAAGAGAAAAATAAACAAGCCTCTAAGTTTAAGTGTTAATGTTCTTCCTCTGTGGTGTGGCCCATATCCTTGCCTGAAGTGACACAAAATTACTAATTTTTCAGTAAAAAAGAGATGGTCTAGAGAAAGCTTACTGACCTAACAAGCATGGGAAAGTATTAATCTCATACTGTATTTAATCCACATCCAGCCAGGGGTTTTAATATTACTTTTACACATTTAGGTCATGAACTAGTGAGAGCAAGTAAAGATACTGGAGGGAAAACTCTAGCTTTTAGGACCTAAAATTGTACAGTTTAAATTTTAAGTAGTAACTTGTTCCTGTATCAACTTCTTGACTTTAACTGAGTGAAGGTGAATTTTTAGGGTTTTCTGTAGTGCCCATAAATGTCTTCTGTATTGAAATATGTAGTGCCCTCAGGAGCAGTTTATCTCACAGAGGCCAAAGATGCCACTGCTGACTATCTCTTTACTCTTTGCTTGGCACTGGTTTGCGATGAGACCTTTCTCCTTGCCTTTTAAAGGCTTTATGAAGACATGAGTAAAGATGAAAGCATCATTCTCCCCTGGTAGCAAGGCAGCAGCTCTCAGAAGCCCTCAGTCCTCAGAAGTGGGAGCAAGGCAGACTACATGTCCAGTTCCAAATTATTCTCTGGAATTCATGCAGTCCCATTCTGTTCATCACCTGCTAGTACAGGACACGGTGCTGAATCTCACATCTAAAAGTTACACCACAAAACTGTGTGAGGCAAAATAGTATTAAGAACTTACTGGTTATGTGAACGACCATGAGAAAGGTACAGAACAGTTCAGTGTTCTTTTCAAAATCAGGAAGAAAACTTTTCTAGATTTCTTTAAACTATATAACCAAGTTAAAACTTTCTGCTTACAGTTCTGTGGTGTAGATAGATATTGTACATCTATACCTAATTTGCTTCAGAAGTAAGGGAAAGTGGTAATCACATAATTGGTATTTTTCTGCAGAACAATTCTAGCTGTCTGCCAATGGAGTAGTTATTTAGTCAAATTAGAAATAAATAGCATGCCCTTAAAGTTGAGAGAAAGAGACCAAGACAGTGGGAAAATACAAGGGTTTAATTTTTACTGAAAGTGGGTGAGAAGGAGTGACAGGGTGCCAAGGTTACTGTCAAGGGGAGCTTTCTGTAATTTGAGCTACCAACCCAATGACCTTTCACCATAATGACAAATTAAAGTTATCTGTTAATTTTGTGTATGTTGACCGGGACTGAGTACAAAAGCAGACATCAGAGTGGGAATATTTGTGCACAAGAAACCCAAAAGTAAAGGCAATGTAAAAACCCAGATGAAAACCAAAGGGACAAGTACTTCAAAAACCAAACACCACCACTGTTAAGTATGGCCTGGGGTCTGAACACACGTTTTCTTTTTCTGTCACTGTGACTGTTGTACACAACATCAGCGAATACACTGTGTTAACGCTAATAATGAAAAGGTCTCACTGTATCTCACTATGCTATTTAGGATGAAAAAATTATAGCTGTATCCATTTTGGCTAGTGTTCAATGGTATTTTTTTTATGCGCAGCATAATGGATAACTTGCCAACATCTCACTGTTTTCTCTGCAAATCAAAACTCGGGCTACAATCTGTAAAGGAGGGATGGATGAGCATTGCTCCAAAATTCCTGGCACACATAAGCACCAGTTTAACCTCTGTGAAGCAAGAACAAGCTATGCCTCAGAATTCACAAGTGAGACACCTATAGCCACGCATGGTGTTTGTCACTTGATCAGCAGGCTAGAGGAAAGAAGTGTTCTAGTCCATGGCTACCAGCAAGATTTTTATGGCAGCCCGCAGGTGATGTGAGAAGTGGACACCACCACCTCTTGGCTTGAGCGCACAGAGGACCCAATGGTCTCCTGCCCCTGCACTGAATGTGGTCCCTCTCAGTCTCTGCAGCCGCAATGTGCTCGCCCATTCTGACCTGTAGCTTTTCCACAGGTGTCTGCTCGTACCATTTCTTGCCATGGGCAGAGTTTTCTGGCTTATAACTCCAATTCTCCTCAGCCATTGGCTTCCACTTTCCGCTATAGCGCCTTCTGGTCCTGCCACCACACATCATACTTCTTGACATCGAGGCCCTTTGCACTGTATCTGTAGTCTATATATTGCTGAACAGCTTAAATGTCTTTGCAGAGCATGGTTTTAGTAACATTCACTACCTATTCACTGAAATCATTGCTATTTTCATTTGAAAAACCACTGGGTAAGAGGTTTCTTCTCAGCTAAGGGAGTGTTGATCCAATGCAGTGCACAAAAGCCGGTTGCTATTCCCTGAGAAAAGATTCGCCTTGCTTTGAACCCCCCCATATGAGTGGCCTGAGCTCAGATGTGACACAGCCAATCCGGTCAGGCTCCTACGTCCCTAGCAGTGAGGGCTTTGGGAACAGCAGGCCGAGCACCGCACTGAAGGTACTGGTAACATGCTGTGCTGACAGGCTTCAGCAATGCCTCAGATGCTATTGCTGGGGGATGTGTGTGGGGGAAATAACACGCCAATGTGGTGCAAAACCAGCAAAAATCAAAAACATGAGAACAATCTTGTTTTCCTGCTGTTAACCAGGGTAGTGTCTCCTGTAAGCTGGCAGAAGGTAGCTCTCACAGGCCAGAGGAGCCTGCAAACAGTAACAGAAACATCACTGAGCATTGCATCTTCCTTAGAGCGCTTTTCTCATCTCTTCTACTGCAGCAATGCAGGAAACTTTATCTTCTTCCAAGTTTACTTATTTTTCTCCCCAGAAGAGAGAGGTTGCTCCCACTGTGCTCTGCCTCTCCAAAGGCACAGCCCCTGCTGCATTCCCTCAGAGGCAAACCTCCTGCTTCTGTCACGCCTCTTTTGCCACTACTGCTAAGCTCAGACACTGGACTGTTCGTGGCCACTTGCAATCCCAGGCAAAGGCTTGACTGAAAGACAAACCAGATGACACAGTAGGCCGAAGGTAATAGGCATTTCTCAGATAATAGTGCTTAGTGTTTCCTGATGATTGCTCCGATCCTGTTCGGTCACCTGTCAGCCTACTGTAAGTATTTTTAAGTAAAGCACAGACTTATCTCTTTCTTACTAGTGCTTCATCCTTGCACAAAAAAAAACTCAATCTGTGATTTTTTGTGATTTAGGTGATAGATATGATTTCTTAAGTTCCTTAGCTTCCTCTGGATAGCAAAGTATACTTAGATTTATCTTTCATACAGGTAGTGCACCAAAATCTCTGCATTCATACACAGCATGTTTTTCTGGTTGAGGTAATTTCCCCATAGCACAAGAAATACAAATATAGAAGATCTTGCCTATCAGTTGCTCCACAGCACAAAGGATGAAACACAATAACCTGCTTCTGCTGCTCCCAGCCTTCCCTCCTCTCAGCCCCTCCCTTCCTGGGTATGTCTCTGACCGGGTAAAGTTCAGTAGGAAACACAATGTTGATTATACTCCAGATAACATCCAAAAATATTTTGGATACGGCCACCTAGGCCAGTTGTGCATTTTACATAAAAAGGGATATAAGAATATGATCTACTAAAAATAAACAAAGCAGTGACCATCAACACATTGGGAAATGTTCCCTTAATTGTTTAACAGTATCCAACCTTTAAGGCCCACCGCTGAAGTTCACACAGCTCCTATAAGCAGTTACATCAATCATAAATCTGCATAGCAGGTTAGCCAGACAGATTTTTTTTTTAACATTTTATGGTGAGGTGAACTTTCAACTTGACTTTGTAATGAAAATGTAGTTCAAGTCACATAAAAATCAAACCAGAAGTGTGCTGTGCTGAAGTTTATATTGAGCACAAAAGAAAGTACTGCTGTTAAAAGTAGGACAGACAGGCGCCTAAGTATGAGGCTCTGGTTAAATACCTCATAGTAGCTGCAAAGCCAATGCTTTTCAGCAGGTCAGCAGGAAGCACCATCAGCACTGCTGGGGTCTGGCCACACACATACACTGCATCCAAAACTTAGGACACCACAACCTAAACTGCTGCACACCTGGACTCACCGTAGGTGTGAAATGCAGCAGCATGTGTGGGCCCCCATGCGAGAGGGCCCAGGCCTCCATTAGTCAAGGTTCCGTTCTATTTGTGTAGAACACAAAATGCCCTGACTGAACTCCCTGTTCATTATGTCTTGTTGCCATTCTTTCCCATCCATTCAAAGACCAGCTCTTCATTGTTGATGTTTCATCTCACAGCTTTGTTAATATTTTGTTTATTAAAACCTGATGCTCTATCAAATAGAAGTATTGTTCCCTATCACAGACACTTCCATGCCATCATTTGTTAACGATAAAGGACATTTTATCATGACAGACCATAGTAAGAAGGCAATAGTCTTAACTTTCTTAGTTACCTGTACATTTACTGGGGCATGATTAATACAATGATGTCAGCAAGGTAAGGGGACAGCATCTTGCAGAAACAAGCAAGGAATATTTAGTCTTACAACACACAATATGTGTGTGAACTACATGTGCTTCATTGACTTAACACCATGCTGACTTTCAGATATGATATGTAAATCGATCACCATCGTGTTATGAAGTTATCCAAAGCAGTGGCAGCTCAGGCTGGTCAGGACGTGGGAAGTTGAGCAGGAGCTGCAGAACAGGTCCTTCTCCAGTGCATCTTTCTGCTTGGCGCATGCTTGAGCTCCGACTCCTGCTCTGTCCGTGCTCAGCACAGAAGGGAAATTTCTGGTAGGGACCCCATCAGTAGCAAGGTAACAGCTGGCTTTCACCATGAACGCTTGAACGTAACCAAATCCCTTCATCTTTTGTTGGGAAGGCTTCTAGCTTTTAGTCAATTGATGAAGGACAAACGAAAAATACTTTAATTACTCTTATTCAAGCATTGCCAGGAATACCAAGATAATGATTTCGGTCTCTAAATAAGAAGCTGTGGCAGTAGAAATATCAACAGAAAAGCAATGTAACAGGAGATCTGTCTTAGCAGGAAAGCAAAGAAAGTTTTTTATAATAGTAATGTCCGGTTTTACTCTGGAAAGAGCCGTGGTCCAAACATGTAAAGCAGGGTAGGAAGATGTGTTTGGAACCCATCTATAATTCAACCAGTTATGATGCACAGTAGATTAGATCCCACCTTCATGGAAGTGTTTCAGAACGGCGAGGAAGTGCAGAAATATTTAGTATTTGCCCAAAACTAGGAAAAGACTTGGTGTTCCAAGTTCTGCAGGGTGCACACACAAGCCACGTACAGTTTCACTTCACAGTACCTCTTAAGGATTGCTCTGTCACTGAAAGGATGTCTGCCTAAATAAAAGTCCTCGAGAAAAATCATGTTTATAGCCCAGAAGACCAGGTCAAGACTTGGAAGGGCAGCAGCAAAGGCATTATATGGCTCAAGTCCGGTTTCCAGGAGGGAGTGAGGATCTGTGACCAGAGGCTGTCGGCGAGAGTCTGGTGAGCATCCAAGCAGGGCACTAGGCCACAACTGTGAGCACAGCACTGCACGCCCCGCTGCAATGGTCTTCTCTTGCTGCCAGCATCTCCAGGGTCACTAAAGCCTTCATGGCTTGGTAATTTATACATCCAGAAACCTACATGCTTCAGGCAAGAGGTGTCTTTATATAAGCAACTACAGTGAAATTATGTCTTCCCTCCTAATATCTACTATACTTTATTTTCCCACCTTAAACCAATGCAGAGAAAGGAAAAAAAAAAAAAGACAAAGGTTTTGTTAAGGGGGTTCTGTGTTTTGGTTTGGATCCTTTTTTTAGGGAGGAAATCCCCAAACATGGAACCACCCACCTGAAAATTCAGAATTCTTTTAGAGAAAAACACTGTAATTCAATCCCACTAAACAGAAACAACATAAATTACTCTGAGGCATTACTGCAAAACCAAAAATATTTACCCAAAAGAGAGCATTTTATGCTGAATTATAGCTATACAAATCAAGGGTTGTTTAGAATTGGATACATACAAAAAGGATTTTAAGCAAAAGAGTCTCCCTTGAAGAAAAAAGAAGGATTTTCACATGATCTCACTTAGAAAAAATCTGTTTCAAATTGCCCTACGTGTCCTGGCCTCAAGCCTGTTTTTACTAAAGGCCTTTCCTGCACAGTTCCATAGGGGATGGGAATCTCTACAAAGTTTGCCTTAAAAGGATGTGTCAGATGCATAGTGTATATGGTGTTACATATCTACAGAAGCTAACAATTCTGGGTATAAAGAAGTTTCTATCCTTTATTCTCTAAGGCAAATTATAAATTGTTTGGTGGCATGAAAAAGCCTCCAAACTTAGCATTCTTAAAGGAAAAAGCTGAAGCAAGGAAAAAAAAATAATCACTGAAGTGCCATTTTCCCCAAACAACGCAAGCATCCATCCACCTTTTAAGGGTGTTGACTCAGCAACAAGAATAGGTGTTTTTCTCTAAATCTAATTCTGAAGCCACACAAAAACCACATTCATTTGCACACTGAAAACAAGCAAGCATTGCTGCAATGCAATTTAAAATTTTTATTTTTTTAAGACTACTGATCTCATCTGATGATCACAACTCTGTCAAACTCAGTCTGCTTTCTTCAGAAGTGGCCTGGCTACAGAAGGTATGCTGTCAGCTTGCACATAAAAGCTGCAAGACTTGGTACTTATCCCACACCCTTAAACATTAACGTCGGCAAGTTTTATCTTTTTCTGTCACCAGTAGAAGTTTTACCAGAGGTTCCTTACTGTACCAGAACAAGGGCACTGTAATACATGTTATAATAATGTTATTATTATTAGGGCACTATGCACCTTGTGCGAATTTATAACATGTATTAGACACAGCCTGCCTCCTAACGTTTTTAAACATAACAGAAGCTTGCATCCTTGTTCTTACTTTGCTTGGGCACCAGTGTGCTGTGCTGGTGGCAGCCCCAGCAGTCTCTGCCTGCGCTGCCCTCCTCCTGCACACACATGGAGCAGACTGGCCTAGCACTTCACCTCTGCTTCGATGCTCAGGAGGCAGCCGCAGCTATCCCAGCTATGCCAAAAATGGTGTAAGCCGAGACAGCCCTGGAAGTTACAGCGATCATACAGGCTTAGCACGGGCAGTGTCTGTGTCTCACAGTCCAGGAATAGCAGGACACAGTTCCACATGACAATTTTGAGACAAGTGGGGACTCTCTACGCTCGGTGACAACATGTCAAGGTTTACTGGGGATTTGAAAAGACATTAACTCCTGTGTCAGTGGTTTACAGCAGCAACTGCCAGATGTCTCTGGGACAGTCACTTTCTCAGTTTTGTACTATCTCACCTACTTGGGGACTACGGACCAGTAAAGCTGGATACACTGTGTGTCTACCTGGTGGTGTTGTGCCAGGGCCTCTAAAGGCAAGTCTCCTTATTCTTATGTTTGGGCAATTGTGAAGAATGAGCAATGCTTGGCTGACAAACACAGGAGGCTTTAAGCAGGTGGCAGTGGAGCTAACATCCAAGTTGCTGGCAAGGGAAGTGTTTCCATGGCAAATTACTTGCTTCTGCTTATCATAAAAAGATGTATTGTAGGTATGAGTTGTCAATTCAGTGCTGCATAGGTTTATCACCATCAGTTTGTACCTATTAGCAGCTCTACTTATTACTGCTGTTAATACTTCTATTGGAGCAGCCACCAAATTGGAAACCTATACCCAATAGGTGCTCAAGAGAGCAGACCTGTCCTGAGATAGTAACAGTTAAAGAAAACAGCTTAGACACACCGAGGTAGACAGTAAAGGACAAAGATGAACGGAGACATCACAGTTCAGATTCTCCAGTGATGGAACACCTTCCTCCTTTTTAAAAAAAAAAATCTGTTCAAAATACATAGTTATTGATTAGGGCTACTGCATTAATACAATGTCTCAAAATTAGAACTCTTCACACATAGGATCTTACACTAGGAGAATACAAATTAATGGATTACTAAAGCTTAAGCTAGTCCTTCTCTTGAGTTTCTTTAAAAACAAAGTCCTCTGCAAAACTTCCAGCAAGAGGCTAAACTCATGTTTCAGCAACTGAGGTGGCAAACAGGTTGTCAGAGGCACAGGAGGCTTCTGCTGAGGAAGGGAACACTGCATGACTTGGGAGTGGAGGGAAGGCTGCAGCAGGACCATTTTCTAAGAAATGCTGTTAAACCAAAATTACTGAGATTTAGTATTGTCAGTCACAACATCAGAAAGGAGTAACCAGCAGTGATATTGTAAGTCACAGAATTCTCATCATTTGGTTGCTGGCACATTAAAAATTAAAATCTTAAGACAAAGAAAGAAAATACAAATTTTCATTGTTTATATCACTAATGTGTTTTAAGTGATAAGTGTAGTTATGATGCCAAACAGTGACTGACAGCAAGTTTAGCTATGGAATTATCACACTGTCATATCTATGTTTTGTGGGCATAAAATTTTTGGTTTTGGTTTTGAGTCAGTTCTCTTAACTACGAGTAAGTTCTATTATCTTCTGGTGAATATGTTCTGTGTATCTACTTGAAAGATTTTTATTTTTTTTTACTACAGCTCTGGCAGCAGTACTCACTCAGGATTTCATTGATCTATTTATTAATCTTAATATCTTTATTAATCTTAAAGGAGTTTTGAGAACAGCTATTAAAAATAGCATGTATGAAAATTAACACAGTGAGATTTCTAGAAGGCAACCAATATAAAAGACAAAGTTACAAAGTTGTTAATTTGAATGGCAGGTCTGTTGCTAAAGCTTGGATCCAGCTGAAAAAGAAAGTCACAGTTCTTTAGGAATAAATACAGGAATTGGGACACAGAGAAAAGTTTTGGTGCTATGCACACTGAAACCGATATTTAGCTAGTAAATGTTAACTTCAAGAGCTGTGATCAACTATTTGGAACCATGAATTCCCTGGAGCAAACTAAAATTCAGTGTTTGATCCTGTGAAAGCCTTTGGCTGTTTCCTCTGACATTCCCTTTGTAAAATCTCAGGGTATATATTTCCATTATATTTCTGGCAGCACCGAAGTATTAGACTTTTACTTCATTCTCCGTGTAACAAAACTTAAGATCTGTATCATGGGCAAGGACACGCAGGCTGGTTTTATTTTAAACTGAACACCTAAACCAAATTCAAAACTTGAGAAAGTTAAAGGTATTGCTTGTCTAAAAGCTATATAGATGCCTATGTACCAGACAATGGGAATGCAGAGATCTTACGCTGTCAGTTGTTATCACAAAAGATGTCCATCTACCTGAGCTCTCAAAGCCTAGGCTTTCACTGCCTCTACCCAACACGACCTCCAGCTTTATTACATCGTTTCAAACAACAGAAATAGAAATACATTTCACTGGCAGCAAACCTTACCTAAGGTTCATAAAATTCAGTGAGCAAGCTTAAAGGTTCACTAAAGGAAAACAGCCTACAGAAAGTATGAGAGGGAAAAACAAGTTTACAGTAGCTACAGTTACATTTTAAGTAGGAAATGGATATTGTTGCTATTTTGAAAGGAAGGTTGAGGAGGAGGAAGGAGGGGACCTAACAGTGCAGCTACAGGCAGCCAAAACTTCATTAGCTATTAAATCACTAATGAAAAAATCTGACAGTTAATCACTCGAATCTGGTTCCCAGTTAAAAATATTTAAAACCCAGTAATTTCTGGATAAAGCAATTAAATCTGTTTATTTGGCCAGTAGCAAGTGAAATACAGTACAAGAATTTTCTCCTTGGCAGTTTTAATAACCATACAATAAATAATCATACCTAGGACTGGCTGGTATAGCTCACCACAGACTTTGATTCCTGTCCATTACTCCGTCCCAGCCCTGGAGAGGGGAAGCAGGAAGTCTTACTGCCCTAGTGCACACTTGCAAAATAGGACATGCTTTGTTTACAGCCTCCGTTTGTCCAACAGCCTCCAACTTAAAGTTTGTTTCCCTTTTCCACATCCTAGCACTCAATCTTCCAAGGAGGCAGCTGCAGGGACAGACTGACTCACCTGAGCTACTCTGCTGCCTTGCAAATGTCTGGAAAACAGTACTGGCCAGTGCCAGCTTCTTGACCGAGGGATGGCCTGGAAAGAAGCTCGAAGATGGAGTCGAGACACAGGACAGCCAAATGCTATGCACAGTTTAACTCCCCACACAGACTGCATTTCTGCCCATCCTTCCTCTCTCCGGGAGCTGAAACTGGCGGTGTATCGAGCACAGGAGGAAGGAGAAGATGAATGCCTGACACAAGTGCCATTTCCATGGGAAGGGTGGAGTCACCGGGAAGCGGCTGAGTGAACTGGAACCTCTCCTCCTGCCCACTGTTGTCCTGGTTTGCTCCACACCTTTTGCAGCCAGACAGCGGAGCAAAAGGTCCTGCTAATTTCTTACTGAGCTCGGTTGTATCAGAGACTGATACATCAGTTTGTAGCTTTACCTAACTGCATCATGGTCTAAAACTATGTTGACCTCGTGTTACAGGAACTCTCCCATTGCTCAAGAGGAAAATTATTTATTGCCTGCAGAAGAAACTATCCATTTCCATCAGCCAAAAGGGCTCCCCACTGAATATTTGTTCTGAATCAAGTATCTTCTGTGATGTCAAGTAAACAGGGAATTGACTTCAAAGGGATTACGCTAATTTGACTACCTACACATTTCTCATGCGGACAAGTTTCTTTACAGCAGGGAATACGTACACAAATTCCATCCTTTCTTTGTAGGAACAAGGAAAAGAGACCAGAAACCTTATCGGTGAGAGCTAATGTAAGGAGTAAGACAAGAGACGGTGGAGGCTGAAAAGGGAAGGGAAAGAAGAAAAAGCATCAAACACCAAACTAAACCCTAAGGATTTTAAGCTGTGAGACAGACTCTGGAACATCATGTAAACAAAAAACTTATTAAGCATCAGGACATATTTGTCTATTCAAATGCCCTAGCAAACAAAAGGTCTCTCTGAACACTGCTACAATGCCAATTGAGAAAATAAAGAACAAAAACCCAAACCGAGAGACTTTTCTGCCCAGCACAGCTGGGCCCTCAGGCAGCACTCTGTTTTCCACAGAAAAATCACTGCTTGAGGATTAGCACCAAGAACTTCAAACAAGGGCATCTCACATTTACCAACATTCAAGCAGGGAGGTACTGCAGTTACATACAAACCCAATATCACGTTTAAAAGAAGTCAACACCACAATGGTTTGCACAAAGGTCTGTATTTAAGAAAGTGTGATTAAGATTAGTACTAAGAAGTGGTCCACCAAGGGTTGGAAGCAAATGTTGTTCTTCAAATCTGGTTTACATGACAGAAGGATTTGGAATAAAGAGATCCTGATCTTTACAGGGATGCTATTAACGGATTCTCTAGAATCAGAGAGAAACAGAAACATCTTGAATTCACAGATCCCTTCAAGACACTGGAGAGGTGACATGTCTGTCTACAATGTAACTGCTTTGAAATTTGACTTCTTACAGTAAGAGGGACATTCTCAAAGTTCAAAGCTGCATGGTTTTGGTGGGGTTCAGGTTTTTTGTGGGTTTTTAATTTATTTTTTTTTAAGGAGGCGATTTCATTTGTCTTTGGTGCATATGAGTATGTTTTTACAGCACTGCCCTTTCCAAGGACTACAGCAGAGCCTGCACACAAGTCAACTGTCACACAACATCATCTGTCTGGAATATCCACACTGAAGAATGCAGAGATCGAAGTGACAGACACCCGGCAAGGCACAGAAGAAGGGCCTTGGCACAAAGGCAGGGAGTGCACCAGTCCCAAACCCTGGTAACGCACAGGCTTGGGGCGGTTCCTCTTGGGAGGCCTGAAGGAAGTCAATGACAATAAAAAAATGGAAAGAATAAAGAATTTCTTCCCATCTTGTTTCCGTAAAGGAATCGCCAGCAAGCCAACAGGGTTATGTTAATTATGGGGGGGTGTTATTAGAACAGCATTTACTTTCTTCCCGATTCATATACAATAATATATGGCGTGAGTTGTATTGTCTTTTTTTAGGCAATAATGGTGTAGATAAATCACGAAGTTCAGATGCTGGAAGGACTCTCTCTGGAGGACTTTTAGCCACATGATGTCATCAAACTTTGCAGCAAAACCCCATTACCAGCTCAAGAAAGCCAATGAGGGGAGGGGGGAAGAAAAAGGTGTTTTATAAAGCTTCCAACATAACTTCGACTTTCTGCACAAATTACGGCGTTTAAAGCAAACTGCTCCTCCCCCTTTACTCAGCCACAAGTCCAACAGGACTTGGGGCTTCGCAGCAGCCCGACAACAGCCGTGCGTGTGCAGTGACCGGCTGCTAAATACCTCGCTTCGATTCGAGGCGTGGAGCACCCGCGCAGCCCTAAGGTGCGCGCCGGGGCCGCGTTTACCGCGGAGGTTCTTCCCCCTCTCGCCGGGTGACTGCGCGCCGCGAGCTCACAGGGCGCCCAACAGTCCGCTCGCGTACGCGCTTTCTGTGGCGCGGAACGTCGGCGCGGCTCCGGTCAGCGCTGCCCGCCCGGCCGAAGCGCAGGGTGCTGTGACAAGGCGCTGCCGCTCCGCGGTCCCTCAGCTGAGAGCGGAGCGCCGGGACCCCCGAGCGGCCGCTCCTTCCGTCCCCCCACCTTCCTCCAGCGGCGCGAGGCTGGGCGCCCCCGCGCGCCTTTGTGTGCCCCCGCCGGGCGGGGCGGGGCGGGGCCGCGCGGGCAGACAATGCGCGGTCTGTGTGGGGCCCGCG
>VXBZ01009878.1:702850-739105 GCA_013399135.1 Heliornis fulica | reverse complement strand
GGTCCGGCCGGGGCGGGGAAGGGAGCGGAGCGGAGAGAGGGGCAACGTCAGCGGGAAAGAATCCGCCGCTGCCGCGGAGTCCCGCCGCGTGCGGCGCCCCTGCGGAGAGTGGGTCGGGGGGGGCGGTTCCCGCTGAGGGACCGGCGGCCCCGGCTCGGCTGGCGCCCCACNNNNGGCGCGGTGGGAAGCCCCTGCCGCGGCGCGGTGTGACAGCGCGGCCGAGGGGCCGGGAAGCGAAGGAGAGCGGCGGTGGCGCTACGCTGCTCTCGCAGCTGCTTTCCGCTCTTGCCCTGCGTGACGGCTTGAAGTACTTTCGGAGTTCCTTCAGAAGGTTACAGAGTCGAGGGGAGCTTTGAAAAACACAGGGAAGGGAAGGGGGTCGGGTAAAGGGGAGAAAAGCAGCGCGGGAGTCAGGTCAGGACGACGGGCTCCTCTCGATTCCCAGGAGCCTCCGCACGGCGTTATCCCTGCGAGAGCCAGCACCTCCTTCCCTCGCTGCCTTCAGGAGCTAACGAAGCCACGGCGAAACGCCGGGCTGTGGCGGCCGCCGGCGGGGAGGGTGGCCAGCCTGCTCCGCGGTGGGACCCCGTCCCTCTTCTCTTCGGAAAGCGCAGGGCACACATAGGGTTTGGGTGCTGGGCACGCCCGTGGGATCACAGCAGCCCCAGCGTGGGGCTGGGGCACGGCTGGCGTCCGCGCTGGAGCCGCTCTTGGGAGCGAGTGCAGATTCAACACCTGGGTCACGGAGTGCTGATCCGAAAATACAGCGCTGCGTTTCCCTCAGTGTCCCTGGGCATGCAAAGTAACCTTCACAATAGCTAAATGTTAACAGACTTGACAGTAACAACCGGAAGATGATCCACCGATAGGACTGGTTGGGTAGGGAACTCCGGTCTGTAATGTGACTGCTGGAGCTGTGGCCCACCTAGCCAGCTACCTGCCACCGCCAGCAACAGCCGGTCTGTGCTCCCATCTCATAGCAGAAATCCGGGACGAAGAGTCCGATGTAGCTCTGGTTGAAGCCAACCGGGCTCCTTGTTTCAAAAGACTTGCGGTGGGAGCCCGTCGGGCAGCGGCGGCCCCAAGGGATGCCGACGCAGCCAGGAGGTTGTTTTATGCTGTGGTGCTGTGGATCAGCTCAGCTCCACCGCTGCTCTAACGAAAGCAGCCAGGGCTGTTCCTAATTAAAGGAAGCAGAACTGCCTGAACTACCCATTGGGAAAAAGGAAACTGTGCAAGAGAAGCAGGAAACTGAAGAATGGGGTGAGGGAAATGGCGGTTCACGTAAACATAATGAAAGTTCATTAGTTTTCAGACATTCATGTTGGGATAAACTCATCTTTCATGACCTCAGCGAACATATGATTTAGGGCTAGATTCAATATCCGCTGAGGTCCTTGGAAATGTTTCCATTGACTTAAGTAGAGTTGGATCAGGACCTTATTTGTTAATGCTCTCAATCATTTTTACTACAACACACAGTGGCTTGGGAAGTTCGAGACATTTACAGTTGGTATGCTTTTCTCAGCCCCATAAATTATATTTTTCATCAATTTGAAATAAAATGGTCCTGATTAGTAACAGACAAAAATATGGCACAATATTTTCTTGCTGGACAATCAGGTTTAAATTATCCTGAAATCATTTAGCATTTTTCCATTTTTACCTCATCCGAGCAGGACGCAAATACCAGTGGCATGGTTTTATGCTGATACTGAACACCAGACAGGACACTACCGATCTTTTGGGTGCTTGCTGCTATTTATTCCGTGATCAGTAATGTGCTCATGCCCCACGGGAAAAGATTGTATGAGTAACATTTGAGCATACTTAAAAGTACTTTCTGTTTTGCATCACTCTGACAACACAAAGCAAATTAAAACCCCTCGGTGCAGTACAAAGCATACTGGGCAATCTGGCTCATTATATGTAAATCTCTTATCTTTGCCCTATTTTTCCACATTCCTTATTACTAAGGATGTTTGCATGGAAAGAGGATTTGTACTAGAATTATTCCCCACCTGAGATCATAATCCTCTTTGTGACATTGTAATAACTTCTTCAGCAACCAAATGTAATATCATAAACATTCGCCAATGACTTCAGTTGGAAACTAAAGAGAAAGAGCTCTGAAGGGACAAAGTCTGTTTTCTTGGAAACATGGACCATAATCTCACAAACATTTTTGCACATGAATCATTGTAAGCATATGCATAGTCCTATTAAACTCCTTGAGCCTAAATTATCCTCTTTGTAATTCCACCATAATCTATAGAATTAATGTGGCTCAATGGAAAATGATCAAATATACATTGTGATTTCTGTGTTCTGCTCTGTGTCAGAGCCATACTGAGCATTGATGATTGAAGATGTGTAAGGGGGTGGCTGGCAAGTCCTACACGTGGAGTCAGGCCTAGCCACGTCTGAAAGGGATCACCATCTGGTCCCTGCCCAGCTGATCCCAATAAAGAACCTTGGTTTACTCAACTGGCTCAGCTGAGGAGGAGCTGGATGGTTTCCCCGAGGTATAGTGGGAGTTTGTTTGGGAGAGCTAAGCTGTGTGCAGGAAGGTAATTTGCCAGGACTACTTCCAAAGTGTAGTATGTGTATATGTAGAGGAAGGAGGAATGAAGAATGAAGAGTGTTCTGCTGTGTGGGTGGTTGGTCTGAGGAAAGGCAGGAGGGCTCTGGCTTGGTGAGTAGTGCTGGCTATGGGGCTGAGTGTGTGCTTGTGGTCATAGGTATGATTTTGCTGGAGTAGAAAATTAGGTTCTTGGGTGGGAGCTCCAGTGCTTGAAAGTATGGGAATGCAGGAGGAGGTTGGAGTAGGGAGTTGCCCTAGCTTGGTGTGGGCAGGGGGTTGCTCTGGTGAGAAGAGGGTCCTATGCTGTACTGCTGTCAGTGGAGGTTGCTGGCCCATAGGTAAGTGGTGGGGGAGCTGGCTAAAGAAAGTGCTTTCTAATAACCTGGTGCTTTGAGGAAGAGACAGATGCCTTGAGTCTCCTGAGTTACAGCTATATCCCCTCTAAGGCTCAAAGGAAGGAAATACTGTTGAGTGATAGACTGGTGAGACAAGGAACAGGCTGTGCTGCCCGCTTCTCCTTTGAAGTGCTTTAGCTGAGGGATAAGGAGCTAACTAACCCCTTGAACTGATTCCCTTGAACATGAGGGAGCCTTCCCCAGGCTGTCCTGTCCCATGCTGTTACCTTGCCCTGGTGGTGTGAAATGTGGTGTGTCCCAAGGCACTAAGGACACTAATGCACAGTAATGCTTTGCCCTAATTAACTTATGTCTGAAGTTACTAAAACAGCTGTGGGATAAATACAGCTTATGACTCCAGTAAGACTTGCATCTTTCTGCTGGTTGTTGCCTGTTAGGATGAAGCATTAGTACAGCATGAAGTAGCACTGAAAAAAAAATGCAGAGTAAGAACCCTACGGTAGAGCCCTGGCAATACCCAAAACTGTCCTTGATTGTGCATTTATTAGTATTCCTCTTGAAAATAATCAGTGGACAAGGTAAGCTTGTGTAACATCTATGTGTTACCGCACATACCTACTTAAAACATTATGCTCATCCTGCTAATTACTTTGGCTAGTTTTGGGGGTATTCAGTACTGCCCTTGGTACTTTAACTGAACATACCACACTGTGTTGCACATGTACTGTGTTGCACCTTGACTGCTTTAACAGACTGCTCTCAACCCATGAGATCCACTTGCCTTGTAGAACAATTACTGGCTATGAGGTGTTTGTAGCCCACTCCTCTTTCCTCTGAACCAGACTACAGAAGACAACATTTTCTCAGCAGTCATTAATTCTACCTAAAAGGCTGGCTTACCATGTCTTAAAACCAACATCTGGAAAAACTAAGTACACAGACTTCTTACAAATACCACAATCTGAATCATGGGGCCAAATTCAGCCTTGATGGGATTATTATCTGATTTCTGTGTTTTTCTCTATATTGCCCTTATATGGCGATGTCTTCAGAGATGCACAAGATGCCAAAATGCTCAGAGAATTGCATAGCACTGAGCCTAAAATACTGCAATAGAGAAAAGGAATATAAACTCTGACTTTTCTTGAGAGGGATTGGTGATGGAGACCCCTGCTCTGGAAAGGGATTTTAAGCATCAGTTCCAAAAGGCATAAGACTGGAAGCCCAAGTTTTATTTCTGTGGAATGTTCCCCTTTGTGTCTAATTTTTAACGACATAAACAATACATTCATGATAAAATAACTTGGAGTGACTTATCTATGTGTTTGTATTTGTAGACATTAAGCTTTTTTAAAATCAAAACAGATTGTTATAATATCTAAATACATGCTTCTTAATTCATCACACTTTAATTGGTTCTACCACCGATGTTATCTTCTGTCCTCTCTTCTCCTCTGAACATAGAGGGGGATAGTGTTACCTGGTGGTGATAGCTGTAAAGAAGTAAGCTGAAGGCAGAGATTTAAGCCTTTTTAACTTTTATTTTAGATTCATGACCTTCCCTTTAAATTAGATGGCTGCGTTTTTATCAGTGGGGGTATAGCTAGCGAACAGGTGAAAGCCAAAGTATGTTCCTGGATAGAGATAATATAAAAGAAAAAGACTAAAAGTGTAACTCACCTGCAACCTGACTGGTGTTGGAGGTCCTGTGTTGTCATCTGCCCCCTCCCTCCCCCTCACTCCTGGAAAGCTTGCAGCTAGCATTGGTTTTTACCTTGCTAAAGCCAGTACACAAGCAGAAGGCAACAGAGGACTTCAGTTGCTTGCTGTGCAATCAAAATGCCTGAAGTATTTCACAATTTTCTTCCTCAAGCATCAGAAGAGCGAGCAAACTTGTTGGCTTGCGGCAGGTAGGTCAGAGAGTCAGTTCTCCCTCCTGTTTGGCAGGCTTTGGTTCTCCATCAGTAGGACCAAAACAGTTTGCAGTTTGTGACACCAGCACATGTGTACTGAAGTGTGTGATTCCGTTTGTCAAGAAGCTAAATATTAACAGCCATCGACTTTAAGTGATGTTTAGCTACAAGAGCAACATAGCAAAATGCACAAGAAAATGCCTGTAGGGACAATACGTGCTACCAGAACTGCTCTTTGTGAAGGAGATGAGACTTGTGTGTCGTCTTTTTTTTATTATTATGTTTTTCTTCACAAGCATGAAAGAAAACAATCTCTGCTTTCCTATCTTACTTAAGGCAGATTTTGGTAGGCACATAACTGGGCACTGTATCTTTGTGCTCCTGTCAAAGAGAACACTAGACACATTAAAAATGGTGGCTTTTTGCTTATTATTTTGCTTCTGATGGTGCTCCTTAAAGCTTCTCATTGGTCACACTGCTGCTAATCAGATTCACTGGGCTGCTTCCCTGGCAGCCCTGGGTGTCAGAGAGCTGAGGTCTGGACCAGCGTACGCCAGAATTTTGCCTCCCAGTGTCAGGGAGCAGAAGCCAGGCATCCACACCACCATCTGCAAGGACAAACTATGTTTGGACTGCAGTCACAGGGAGAAACAGCAAGTGACCTTCAGGCTATCTGGAGATGTCAGCCTGGGAGCATGCTGCTCCAGGAGCTGAGGGAGCACTCAAAGCCACAGGGCACCTCTGCCCCGACGGGAAGGGGCTGCTGGCCAAACACCTTACAATCATCAAGATTCGGTATTAAGTAAGTGTCCCAATCTTCTTAAACTGAGTGGATACAAAAATTAATTATATAACCTGTTAATTCTAGTTCAAGATGACTTTGAAGCCTGAAACTTTCCTCATTTTTTTCTAAGAAGGTTCACGAGTCAGGTTTCTGCTCTTGTTTCAGAGGGGATCACCCTATTAGGGATTTAGAGGAAGGGAGAAGACAGTAACTTTGTGATTTTTTTTTTTTTAATTCTTGGCATTTAGCTACTACTTTAACTTTCCATATATTCATATAAAATATATACATAATTATTTCCACACATATATTTTGAAGATGCAACTCCTGGCTCTCCAGGATGTGTGCAGAAGCTGTTCATTTACCGTTTGGCTGATGCCTGCTCAGCATCAATCACAGAATCACAGAATGTCAGGAGTTGAAAGGGACCTTGAAAGATCATCTAGTCCAACCCCCCTGCCCAAGCAGGATCACCTAGGTTAAATCACACAGGGACATGTCCAGATTGGTCTTGAATGTCTTCAGAGAAGAAGACTCCGCAACCTCTCTGGGCAGCCTGTTCCAGTGCTCTGTCACCCTCACAGTGAAAAAGTTTCTCCTTATATTCACATGGAACTTCCTATGCTCCAGCTTGAACCCACTGCCTCTTGTCCTAGCACTGGCCATCACTGAGAAGAGCCTGCTCTGTCCTCCTGACACTCACCCTTAACATATTTATAGACATTAATGAGGTCACCTCTCAGTCTCCCCCAAGCTAAAGAGGGCTGAGACTCCCTCAGCCTGTCCTCATGAGGAAGATGTTCCACTGCTTTCATCATCTTGGTTGCCCTGTGCTGTACTCTGAAAAGGAGTTCTATGTCCTTCTGGAATTGAGGGGCCCTGAACTGGACACAATACTCCAGATGAGGTCTCACCAGGGCAGAGTGGGAGAAGGACCTCTCATCACCTACTAGCCACCCACCTTCTAATACACCCCAGGATGCCATTGTCCACGAGGGCACACTGCTGGCTCATGGTCATCCTGCTGTCTACCAGGACCCGCAGGTCCCTCTCACCTACACTGCTCTCCAACAGCCCAGTCCTCTGAAATCATCCAAATAAATTCAGCTCCCTTCTTGAATCCTAAAGCTTGGTTTTTATGTCACTTGAGCATGTTCTCCTTGCTTCTGTTTGAGTGCAACCCTTAACAGGCTCTGGACAAATTCATGTCTTTCGGGGAAAGTGTGTTGAACCAATTCTTCCCTTTATCTTCCATTGTGTTCTCCAATAATAACCTCAGAACAAAAATGATTTAAAACAGCATGTAGTAATGTTTTATGCAACTTCATGTTGCAATGTTTAAGCCTATTTATTTGGATACCAAAGGCAAAATAATTAAGACATGCTGACCTATGAATAGGTTGGTTTTCTGGTGGCTAAAATCTTCACACTCGTGGAAATAAGACAACGCTTGAGCAGTACTGATATTTTAAAATGCTGGTTAATTATCCAGTAATACTCTTGTCTGAATAGTCAAATTTTGAATGTAGAAAAAAGGAGCAGAAACTTTCTTGCTGCCTAATTCTGTGAATTCTTCCAATTTTAGTTATATAGACAGTATTTTCTAAATGAGATGAAGTCACCATCAGAAATATTTCCCATCTCTGATACAGTCCCACCTTTTACAAGCTTGAGAAAAATATATTTTTTTTCTTTTTTGTTAACTTGGGTTTTTTTCTCTTTTAACTTCCACAGTAAAGCTTTACATAGTGGTTGAGGTAATTTCAGAAGCAAACTAATACACAGAAAGTGGCATTCAGAGCGCTTTACAGGGTTATTTGGGACTGAAACTGTGCAAAGGAGCAAAGGCTGCTGAGTGTTGCACATGACGAGTGACTAGCTGAGACAATGGCATTTTGCCAGAGGCTGCCTATCACAGTTTGGAGACTGTTGTTACAATAGTAAGGATCTCAAATCTGTTTGGATAAGAGAGGTTTCAAATAATCCGTGTCACTGTTAATGCACTTCAGAAGATGTCAGAGGATGTGATTCAGACTTGGGGGAGCGAAGGGAATTAGGAATAGCTGATGCTCAGATAACTGAGACTGTACCAGAATACAGAATCCTGAGGTTTTCAGCCACTTCATTCCAAATCATTGCCTTGTCAATCATTTGCTTGTATTATGTCCCTCAAAACTTCAAATTATCCAAAAGATGTTGTAGGGGAGGGCTGGTTTTGGCGTTTCTTTGTGCTATGGAGAAGTTTGGTCGTCCCGTCCCCTCACCCTCCCACCCTCAAACTGGAGCAAATGTTTAATATCTAAAGTAGCTATTTTCTTATATTTTCATGTGACTAATCCCCATTGTTTAAAACTTTTTGATATTAATGCGGTGTACTTGGTGTGTGCGAGGTGTGCTTGCTCAGTAGCAAACACAGTACTAGGGACAGTACTGTTCTGTACTGGCTGTTCTCACGTGTGGCTTGAAAAGGTGGGGTAAGGGGGTGTGAGAGCTGCATGGAAGTAGAAAGTACTGGTAATATTTACTTGTAAACATGAAGGGAGATTCTAGTAATGGAGGTAAAAAACTGTAAGTAAACAGAGATGACTTTACTTTGTATCTGCATTGTATAATAAACTTTCTTCAGAGGAAAGGCTTGGCAATGGGTATGATATTGTAGAAATTTTCATTACATCGCAGCCAGCATAGTTCAGTGTTCCAGACCAGCAGTAAATTCAGCCTACATAGTATAAAACCATAATTACCGTCCATTATATATTCTATAAACCTTAAAGAAGTAGGGGTAGGGGATCAAGGCAGCAGTAATAATTTTTTTTCCTCTCAGAACTATCTGTCCAATTTCCTAAAGTACTACTTAACGTAGAAGCAGAAGTAGGTCTCTATTTCCTCAGCTTTCCTCTTCTAGCCCATTCTCATTATTCAAGGGAGAAGTTAGACTATGAAGATTGTTCAGGATTTGTTTCTAGTCTGGAGTTAAATTAAAAATAACATGCTAAGAAATGTGCTTGTGCTCTGAGATAACTACCTTTGCTTGCCAGTGGCTGCCTTCATCTGTCATGACTGACACCAATTGTTTTTGAAGATATCTATTTTGAATCTGACAAAACCTGACCTAGCGTACCCTTCTGCAGCCAGGTTACTTCTTAAAGGAATTATTACCAATGTTAGTGTAAAGTTGTTAAGATATCACTTAAGTTCTTCTTTTCAAATACTGTTGCACCACTTTTTAAGATTTTGCTTTTCAGTGTGGATATAAAAAGAACATTAACTGTGATTCCCAGCTGTCAGGCTCGCTTTTTGACAAATGGTTGCCTGCAAAAACAGGCCCTGTTTACTGCTCCTGAATAATAATTTCTGGACTTGATCTTGGCAGCGAATGTTGGGGAGATATCCTTTAAGCCACCAAATTGGAAGTTAGGACATCAATTTTGGAGTCAGCTGACATCCCAGGCTGGATCATAAATGAAAGCAGCAGAGTTCAATTGCACTGTGTAACAATAAAGCAGGAAACACTAACTGCCAAGCTACTGGGAGCTGAAAGCAGAATTTTCAGTAATGCTAGCTGGGCAGATCTGACTGCTGTTGTAACATTACAAATATCCATTTCTCCTTAAACCACGTAAAGGGTTTTTTGGTTTTAAGAATTTATGGTGTTCTGATGCATACAAGGGGCAATGATATGCACAACTTCATTGCATGCTTTAAAACATACTTCTTAAATCTTGATATTAAATGAATTTTTGAAGGAGTCCATAACACAAAGTTAATTTGCTGGGTAGTTCAGGAACAACTTCCTCTATGAATGTTCTATTTCTCTATCTGAAACTTAGGGAAAAATCTATTTGAGCACCTAAATCCAATACTGTCCAGAACCCCAACACTTAAAAAAACCNCTAAAAAAACCCAAACCACCAAAAAGAACAACCTCCAAACCCCAAACAAATCATTCTGGGTGGAACAGTGACAAAGTTCAGGTAATACTGGACTTGTGTCTGTTTGGGTGTTTGTGAAGCATCAATTTACAACAGGCTTCTTTAATATGTGTAATATCCTAATTAATGAAGTATTATAACTAGTTTGAAACATGAAATATTAATTGCAGAGGCTCCTCGCTTCCCCTATATTTGTCTTTAAATATTATTATTGTCCCCAGTCTCTCTCTGCTTAGAGAGTAACAAATATGCCAAACATCTTGTCTAGCTTTGTTCCTAAGGTATGAGCCAAGATAACAAAAGTATGTGTAAATCTGGTGTTATCAATCAACAAATACATCTTATAGATACATGTGTGATTGAAGCCTTTTGCTGGCACAACTAAACCTGGAATTGCTTATTTCTGTGTGTGCATATTTCTCTGACCCATTAACTCAACTATAAAACATGATACAATTTTTTGGGGTGAGGAGATAAAGAATGTAAGAAATACTAAATGGAAATTTTACACTGTGCAGAACAGTCAGCTGAATTTAAGCATGTTAATAAGGTTGATCTTCCTCTATCACGCATCATTTTCACTTCCTTCTCCTTACTGTTGCATTATGAAATACCAGTGCAGGTGAAAAATGGTGTCTAAAGCTATTACTGTAAAGCTAGTGAGTTTCTTACATTCTTGTGCAAAATCCTGTCTCTTATGAAGCTGCTTTCTGCAAGATGACCTCTGCTTTCAAGTACTTACTATTGATTTCAACAGTACTGGTCATGAGACTGTTACTGTGCTATAAGGAATCATGGTGATATAAAAAGTCAAACCCAAGCTTCAGGAAGGTCCAGGTTCAGATTGTGCTGCAACCACTAGAAGGGCTCAATGCTTACTTTCCTAGGTCCTCACCCACCTCCTAGAACAACCAGGTATTTGTTGGTACAGTATGTGGTACAGAATATGGAGGGACATTGAAGTACTGAGTGAGAGCCAGGGAGCTTCTCCAAACACCTCGCACACTGCTTGCTTGTGCTCTGCCTTACGGTGACCAGAACTAGCAGTTCTCTAACTTCTATGACTGCCAGACCTAGTACAAGAATGCGCCTTAGTTTTCTTTAAATATACTTGGGTGTTTTGAAAGCTTTCATTTTCTGTTGTAAAATTCTTGAACTGTTTTTTCTGTCTCTTGATACAGAAAGCACCTTCCCACTGCGTTGCTTCAGTTAAATCATCTTTGTGTGTTCATCGCATGCAAGCAGTCCTTCATTCACAGAGGATTACTAATGACTAGGAGACTATTTTTTGCTGAAGTAATAATTAAAAACTAAAGTCCTAGGGAATAGTTGTCCTAACCGCTACATTCAACAAACAGCTTTCATGAACTAGTTTACTGAAGTCAGTCTGAACATGTAGATGAGGACTTGTATGATCTAGTCCTGGTGCTGGCAAGTCGCATACCCTGGCGATCAAAGCTCTTGCATTCATCATGGCTGTTGTGTCCCTCCACTGACTGGAAGGGAGAATTCTACCTGTGTCCAAACTAACAGCGACCATGTCTAGATCAGCGTGGATTGTGCTCATGTTGTCCCTGTAATGCACATTACAAGGCTGAAAGGGGTACTGCAATCTGTGGTGGAAAACAATTTCAGGAGTTACTTTTGAGACTTTGCTGTCCCCAGGAATCCTTAATGGCTTGCAAAATGTTACACAGCAACATAACTTTACTGGAATGGTCGCTGCGGAGCTGTAAGGAATTCAGTTCGTTGGCTGAAAGTAGATCAGTCTGTTTAACTTTCAGATTAGTCTGTTTAGTTTTATTCTGGCATAACTTGGAAATAATCTTCTAAGCTGTTTTTATCAGGAGTCAACCTTCTCATATCGGTGTTTTATTACAGCCCGACTGGCGTACCTATTTATCTTCCCTTCCTCCTTTTATAAAGTAAAATTGACCTTTTTTGTTTAATGCACATGCCATATTCTTTCCATTAGAAGACAATCAGGGCAAAAAAGAAGCTATACTGAATACTTAATTATTTGTCAACTAATGCCTATCTAGAAAAAGAAATCTGATAACTAGAACTCAGTTAGATTTGGCTTCCAGGCCAGTATTCTGGGAAGCTATTTTTGGATGTCTTCTGTTCTCTTTTGAATTTTTTCCAATTTTTATGATGATATTTCCATAATGTCTTATTTGTTTTCTTTAAGAATATATTTCTTCCCAAATTTGCTTTAAATCCATAAGATAATATGGTTTGTTTTTTTGTAAATGGAGAAAAAAGTAACATATGTCACTCAATTATCCCTCATATACATAACACAAATGTGTTTGCCTCAATGTTAATATTTAAGGGAAAGAATGACACACAGCAAACCCAAAATTCTAAACATAAGGCATCCAGTCAACGACCTTTAAGTTTCTGGATAGACCCTGGGAGTGCCATTTTCTGTTCCATGCTGGGAGCAGGAAGAATGTAATTTTTTCCTAGAACAATGACAGTTTGGTCATACCCACCTACTACAAACAAAAGATAAGAGTTACTCAATAACAAAATTTTGGTTTACTTCATCTCAGCTGGGCTTTTGGACAGAACTAGCAGTTTCTTGAATTAATTTTTCCAAGGAGAAGTCTATCTAGTCAATAACAAGACTTCCTTTAACAGAATTCAAGCCAGGAGTTTTTACTGTGCTGTGTCCCCTGTGGTTGCGATGCAACATTTTATATATAAACTGCTGAAAAGTAAGTGTCCTAAACTCAAGTTGGTGCTTCAGCCAGTACTCAGCAAGGAAAATAGCAACAAATACAAGGAAATGGGAACCGTCCCCCTCTATCATAGCCTAATTTCTGGATTAAAACCCACTTTAAATGTCTTATTTTAACCTGTGTTTGTGTAACGTGCTGTTGGGGGAACATAGGCAGAGATTCTCCCAGCTTTGCTTCCCCCTAAAAGGCTGGCAGTGAAGGAAAGGGGAGTCTTCTTAAGTCCTTGAAAATGAGACTCCTCCACATCAGATGGCCTCAAGCAGTTCAGTTTTTCAGAACAGTCTCTTGTGAAGAAATCCACCGTTACCTTCAGAGCTTTCACAGGGGAGTTTACAAGTCTGAACAGGGAAGTGATTTCCTTTAGCAGTAGTCGTTACCATGCAGGTGGAAGAAAATTCCTGGAACTCCCCAGTGTTCAAAGGCACTCACAGAGTTTATGAACCCAGTGTTTGAAAGTGAACCAAAAACCAAAATCCCACCCTGACCAGGGCTCGAAGGGAGGACTCAAGTGGCCAGAGACACTTTCACTAAGGTGTAAACCTAGAGCAGGATGAGGCTGGGCTATGTTCTGCTTTGCTCTAAACAGAAGCAGCATGTGAACTCTGCGCTTTGGAGCCTTGGCTGTGTTTATGGATGAGGCGGTCTAGGAGTCTGCCTTGCTGCCAGGCCAGCAGGCTATTCAGGCACCGATGTGGTGCATGAATGGAAGCATTCATTGCCTTTCTCTTCTCATGCTTCTCTACGCCTCGGGCACTGGTCCTGTGCTCTTGCCCCTTACCGGGAGCAGAGAAGAGGCTGCCTCCGTTTTCATTCCCCTCTACTCTAGTTCCCTTGCAAAACAGAAAGCAAGATTCAGCCAAGAGAGCAATCATCTAGAATAAACTACCTTTAGCCATAACACAGCCCACTGTATCTCCAATTTACCGAACTATCTGCAACTGTGCAGAACACCCTGATAAGGTAGTCCTCGCTTCAGGGAAAAAAGCGCCCTTGCGCACATCAGATTTACTTCAGCCGGGTCCTTTTCAAGGACCTGAGTAGGTGCTGCACAGAGTCCTTCCCACACAGTCTTAATCTATTAACTGCTCTTTCATGTCAGTTATAATCTAGGTTAAAACCACAACCCCCCGTTCTGAGCTCACATGTGACCACATCAAGGGACTCTACTTATGTTGAGGATTACTAAGCCTGCTGAACAGGTTAGAATGGCTGCCTCCCCCACAGGGCCCTGTAACATCACAACAGGAGTTTTCTGCATGCTTTTGATGCTTTCAAATGGATTTCTGCAGAAAGCAGACTATTCCTGCAGACCCTTGTTTCAGGCTCTGTTCAGCTAAATTCCACCCTGTTCCCTATGAGAAGAGCTGCTGGGATGTTTTGACATCCGACGCTGAGGAAAAGGCGTCAGAGTGAGTGTCCTCCCACAGCAGCAGAGGAGCTGCTCTTGGCTGCACCAGCGCCAGGCCGTGCAGTCTGTAGGGCGTTTCTGCTTCTCTTTGAGCCTTTCAGTTTGTATATCTTTCTGCAGCCAGACACATAGCTCCGTGTGTACGGATGACAGATGTGTTTATATTGCTTTATAGGTGGGAGAGTGTGTAGAATTGCATTCTGCCAGCTGAATGTGAAATGCAAAGTAGACTTTCACACACTTGGCTTCAACAACATACCTTTTAAAAGTTGTTTCAATGTACAGAATACCATTTTCCATGACATAATCTGAAGTGCATATTGTAATGCTGAAGGTAAGGTGGTTGAAATGAGAAAACAGGATATACTGAAAGTAAATTCACTTTATCAGGAAGAGAGGGAAACTCTGTTCCTTCCCCTATGACTGATAGTAACACTTTTTTGTTGTTGTTTTCTTATTGTAGAGCCTGAATCAGTTCAATTTTCCCAAGTGACAGTTTGCTCTCCGTGATATAAACCTGCTCTAGATTTTTGCACGTAAGCTTTTAAGAAATCACTTCTTAAATCTATAAGTACTGTGCCTGTAGCATAACGCTGGTCACCTTCTCATTTATCTTAAGAAGCGAGCAACAATTTTCAAAAGGTGCACTACAGATTATAAGGACAGCTTTGACAAGCCCAGAGGAAAAATGATACTGGTTTAATGCTTTGGGGGTTTTGGAAGACCGTAGAGCACAAACTGTCATGAAGCCAACTTAATATAACTGTTTCCTTTATACTCTAAGGATTCACAAGGGACTTCGCTGCTAGCATACAGGAAATAAAGTCTGTTGTGCTAGAACAAGACTTTGTTTCTTACAATTTAGAAAACTACACAAAGTTTCCTTACAGGAAATGTTACATTCATACAAAATCCCATATTTATTTGTAGACAAAAATTGCCATTCACATGGCAGGAAAACTAGATGAAAACAGAGACAGCAGAGACTGAAGGCTATTATGGGGTATTGGTGAACAGACCTACATGATGGCAATAAATAAAACTACACAAACATGTACTTAGATGTAGAGGTATCTTTATTATTGTCTTCTTTCCAGTACCAGCCTAACTTCTTAACAGGAATCCTTAAAAATAGATTGCTACATGAATGCATTTTTTCAGTGAGGAGCCTGTAGTGTTTATTTCAGGAAAAGCTTGTCTTCTCTTGTTACACTATTCGACCAAGATATATTGACTTGGGGTATTTTTCCTTTAGATTAGGCCACTGAACGATGAAATAATCTGAAAAGTAGTACAGAATCTTTCCAGACAAGGATAAAGTTTCCACACGGCAGATGCTCTCTACGTACACAATGATTGCTCTCTTTACTCCTAGAAGCCCAAGAAGAAGAGCAGATATACAGACAGGAACACATGTTCCTGGTCCATTGCACAGTATCTAAAAGAGATGAAACATTTTACAAAAGTAAAACATGAAGGCTTTTTTTCATACAGTAAAATATTACAGGTATATTCAAATAACATATTAAAAATATCTCTAAAGATTAAAAAAAAAAAGAGGAGAATGAGTATGGGAAAAAAAAAGAAGGCAGAGGGGAGAATGGTGGAAACAAAAGCTATAATTTGAAGTAGCTGCTACAAAAGATCATCTTTACAAGTCAAGCAGGAGGCAAAGAACTCTGAGGTCCCACAGTAACTTCTATGAAGGAAGCAGAATGGGTATATAACTTAAACACCTTCCAATCTCAGACACAGCCTTGTGTTGTATCAATCATGAGATCTGTGCACAGATTAAGGCATATTAAGGCCAGAGAAGTTTAATTAGGATTACTAAACCTGGGATTCAGCTATAAACCCCCTGAACTTTGGCTTAAGTCAGCAAAACGCTTAGGAGTTCAGCAAAAATGTGGTGATGAATTAGGGCTTTTATTGGAATAGAGTAGCATATATGAGCAACTGATTTTTTTTCTTTTAATAGAAAATGGTACATAGAAACGAGCATACAGAAAGAAAGTGTTTTGGTAAATACTTGTCATGTCTGTATCGCAGAGGATCTTAAAATCACTTGTCAATGTTAACAGTAGAAGAAAGCGGTCTTCCAGTTTTAGATGTTGGTGAACTCAAAACCAGATTGCTTAAAAATACAAGGTTTAAACGAGGGTATATTAGGCACTTTACTTTGGCATCAAACTTGGTCTCAGGCAAATAATTTCTTACTAAATTTAACTACCATGTAATCAGCACTTGTCTGTGCAGCCGGGGCTTCCGTGGAAACAGAGTTCTTTTATAAAAGCCCTATATCTTATAAACTCACATTTTTTTTCCCAAGTTCACCAGCCTGTGAAAGGTATTACATTGGGGAGTTGGGGGGTGCAGAATCAGAGTTTCTGTTTCAAGACTGCAGCATATATTTGAAATATTTCCTTCCCTACTTTGTGGCAAGGTCCCTCTGATAAACTGTCTAATTGTACCTTGCCTCAGTTAAAAAGAGCAGCTTTAGTGCTACTGACTTCCAAACTCTCTCACCTCTACTTTCTTTCACCTGTAAGATGGCCCTAGAAGCCTGTTTGAGGATGAGATGACCATAAATGCAGTGTTTTTTCAGAATCAACAGAATGTAATATGGGAGGCAAAATTACTCTGATTTTATTGTTGATCTTAATTGAACTATTTATTCATGCAAGACTTTTCTGAAAGACCCTTGCAAGCAACATGCTGTATACATACAGTTTTAATCTTGAAATTTTAGGGTATCAACCTACACAATTACTTGGTGAAGAAATAATTACACTGTTGCAATTTTCTGTATTAGTCATTCTATAGCTACTAAGCTAAACACATCAACTTTGTATACTAGATTTTTGGATTCAGAGTAATATACTATGGTTTCAAACCTCCTGCTGAACCTGGTTTCAAGTAAATCCATGCTGGGACTTGAAAACCTACTCTATAATCTGCTGTGAACAAAGATCTGTCTTTTACACGTTTGGCTTGGCAAACATTAGGACATAAACCAACCACACATGTTGCCTTTTAGTATTTCAAAGAAACTTTTCCATACATGTGAACTAAACCAGGCATTTTGCCCTGTCTCTTGGCAAGTTTTATTAACTTGTACTGATCTTGGTTGTGCTACTGGTACGTGGCTACTGATATCTCAATTAAGGTATGTTTAGGTAACTGTATTTGCAATAACACCTGTTACTATAGTGTAAACATAGGCATAGGAAACAACTTGGAGAGTTCTGGTTTCCAGGCAAAACCCACCAGCCTCCCTAATGCAGAATCTGTCCTGTTTCAGACAAATGCATAAGAAGCACCAAACCTGTCAAAAAAACCCCTTATTTCTTACTTTATTAAAAAAAAAAAAGTTGAATATTCAGTCTGACTACTAATTTAAATTGAAAAGTCTGTTTTAAGCAAACAGATAAAAATATGCACCACTGCTAAAGAGAAACTCCACTTTCCCTTTCCTCCTCTCTACCTGGAGTACAAATATTTTCTCGTCTTTGTTGTGCCTCAAGCTCTTTTTCTGTTGTGTTACAGTCCTCTTCCCGTGTCCTTTCCCTAGTGTCTTCCATTTTGGTTCCTCTGTATTCTTGCTCAGCCCTCTGAAATGCCTCCCATCCATCCTTTTTCCTGGTTTTCTTTGTGGTTTCTGGTACTCATGTCCCTCTGCACCCCTCTTCCCAGGTGCTCTCCATCTCTCTTCCTTCTGGACTCAAACTTGGTCTGCACTTTTTCAGCCTCCATCTACTAAGAAAGCTCAATTCTGTTGTCTAAAGCAAGGGGAGAGTTTCACATAGGTTTCTCACACAGTCAGACACAAAAAAGAATCCAAATCACAGATATGAGTTAGGTCAGGTTGATATTAGGAATATCCCAATATTCTCCTCAGCCCAGAAGATGAAAACTGTAGAACAGGTTTTATAAAAAACTGAATTATTACAACCATGGCCTTTATAAACCTNTTTTTGGTATTTGTATTATAGTAAATAAATATTTATTATTTAGTATATATCCAGATGCACACACAAAGGTGAAAGCTAGAATGATTTCCAACCTAAGGGATACTCGCAAGAGAAAAAAATAATGAAATAATAGTAAATGCGTCTATTTGTGAATTTGTGTGCACCTCTAAAGACCACACTGAGTTGCTGTTGTTACTTTGCTGAGATGCAAAATGGAAAAGCAGTAACCAAAATTAAAATAACTTCCCTATATCCAGGTCTTGATATGATGAACTCAATTTATACTTCCTGCTGATGGTGTACAACTTGTAAGCTGCTTCTCAAATGCCCTTTAATAGAAATGTACTTGCATGGGGGAAAAAGGATCAGAAAAATTACTAGGCATCTCTTAAAAAAAATCCCCAAAAGATCTGATCACAATTCTTATGTCCTCTGCTCTTCCCCATTCCACACATTCCTGTTCAAACAAGACAAAGCGGATTTGGCTCTATAGGATGTTTGGATCTCTGTATGTAAATTACCCATAACATACTCTGAGTATAGATGTTCCTATTCTAAAATTCCTAAAAAGGTGTAGGAACTACCCCCTGAAGAGACCTTGGCACAAACCTGTGGAAGTCAACAGACAAATAGATTCCTATCTGAATTTGGGGTCATAATTTGCTATTAATCTTTCTGATCATTAAAATCCACATTCAGTTAACCTTCAGTGCATGTCTAGAGACATGTCATACCTACAGCTGGAGCTCATGTGTTGGTGTGGGAAGACCTCTCCAAAAATCTGGTCAGACCAGCCCTACTTACTCCCTCTGACACCATTGGTAGGAAGGGAGGCCAGTGTTCCTGCTGCTTGGGATCCAACATTGTACACTCGTGGAGGGGTACAGGGAAATTCTGAGAAAACAAGGATGCACGTTATAAAGAAGAGGAACTGTTGCAGCATCTCTAAGCTAGAAATGCTGCTGTTTCGCTCCTGCTGGGATATGAACTTGCTGATGGTGGAAAGGAACTGAATCACCTACAGCCTTCCTCAGACACATAAGAGAAGATGAGCTGTCCTACTAGTGAATTTGAAAACACTTCAAAAGTGAATTTTGGAGAATGATTGATGTCTTTCCCCTCAAAAAGACCAAGGCCTTTGTTTTTACCCTCCAGCAGAATACAAGTACCTCTCAGAGAATCCAGTGGCAATTAGTATGCTGGGGAGAAGCAGCACATGTATTGGGCAAGAAAAGACCAGGGCCTCTAGAAGGTCAACCGGCTATTCAGGGTAAGTGTTTCCCAATATCTATTTACTTTAGCTACAAGGTTGCCAGTCAAATATTCACACTGCAAGAACTATGTCTTGGAAGATCTCTAGTTTATTTGGTTCAGACTTTATTGGTGAGGCAACAGAAAAAGGGAAAGAAGGGGCCAAGGACAACTTTTGTATCACCATTATGATCTCTTGAGCTGCAACTACCCAAAGACTTTCTTGGTCACTGGGCTAACTGACTTTGCTGCCAAGCTGTATGGGATTGTTCCAGAAACCAGTGCTGCAGGTCTCTACACCATCTACATTCTAATGCAAAGAAATTTCCAGCTATCTTTTAAAATGGCTCACTGGCTGCCTGGCTTCACAGCTACACTATGCCTATAAAATAAATCCTACATACTAAAATCCTCTACCAATTAAATGTAACTAGATTTTAAACAGAATAAGAAACTAATCATTCTGTATATTAATGGAGATTTAAATGTAAAGATTAGAATACATAATTTACACTTAGCAACTATCTTAATCTAATTTCAAATTAATCACTTTTATATAAAAATGGAATAGTTCTTGCCTTTTGTTTTCAGATATTTTCTACAGCTGTTGAAAGAAAACAAGCTAAGCCAGCAGTCTGGCACGCTGGGAACACTGGCACATGGCACCAGTGCTGATAAAAGCTGCTTTTAGAGTAGGTGAATGCAGCACTGTAGCAGAGTGACATTTACCAGCTAAAACACTGAAAGCATAGCTCAGAGCTTCAGTGGTATTAAATGTCAGGCCACTGGCTAAAACAGAAATGATTAAAGTAGAAAACCTGCAGGTTTTATCATAAATGTGTAAACATACAATTGCTGTGTATCTTTAATGAACAAGTATCTGAGTAATGCTTAGTTTGCCAAATACAAGAATCAGAGAGGACAAGGTAAATCCCCCTAAATTTAGCCAAGAGTGGAAAATTAATGTGAGATGTGCTTTGTGTAACGAACTGACAGCACCTGCTGTTCTCCTTAATGACTTGCAAAAAGATTGGCCTTTGCCACCTGGAAAAGAGCTCAAAAACTGCCCAGCCTCCTAGGGCTGGCCAGGCTTGAGGTGTGGGAAAGTTGGTTGCTGCTGCAGGGTGGGGAATGTGTGAACTGAAGACAGTATTGCTTGCCAGCTCTGGAGCTATCTCCTGGAGTGTGTTCAGGACATTGCTCAGGCCACCTTAGTACTGGTACTGCTGCCTTCCCCACAGCGCTAACCAACTGGAGAAAAGAATAAAGGAATAGATGGTGGTGGCAGAGAACTACTAAAAGAGGCAGAGGCAAGTACACTGATACAAGCTGGGTTAATTATGTAGTCTTTCTATATCTGTGCAAATAAACAGACCCACCTTTTGACAATATAGAAGCAAAAAAGCAATTAGATATTTTCTGTTTCCTAGAAACAAATGTAAGCGTAAAAGTAGTATTAATAACTTTGTATATTTATTTGCTGGATTGCTAAAATGCAGCTTTTGTCGATAAAACTTTATTTCAATGGACACTTAGTACCTGGGAACAAAAGCCTAACTGCTGAGCCTGTTGAGATAGGAAATTCCAGAAGATCTCTCTGAGGTCTGTCAGAAAAAAGCAAGGAAAATTGCATAGCTGTTCCTGATAGTTTAAGAAAGGCAGAGGAAAGGGGATTAGGAAAAAGAAGAAAGTATGGAAGAGAAGGAGTGGGAAACCAGTTTGAATTGCAATTGAAAATAAGTTAGCATAGAATAAAAAGGAGTTGTAGATGACGACTGTGCTGCCATAGTCTCATAGAAGAGACTTAAGTAAAAAAGCTTGCCTATTTGCAAATAAGGCTTATTTTAAAAACAAAGGTACCTTCATTCCTCTAATCACTAAACAACCACAGACTTGACAAACCTCCTCAGCTAAAGGTATTTTCAGCAAGAAGTTCCTTGTTTTGGACTGAGTTTGACAAGTTTTCACCCTGCTAGGCAAAGTGAATTCTGGCTTTGGAATGAGTTTTCATTGGTCAGGAAGGAAATGCACCAGAGAAAGCAGCTAAAGGGTTTTTAATCTGAGTGTTACATATTTTTACTTTTGTTGCATATTTAGTTGATGACAAGACACCTAAATGTTGTGTTGGTGGTAGCTGGACTTAGATAATTACAAAAAAGTGGCACAGCAAGTTACAGCACATAGAAACCTTACAAAAATCAGCTTTAAGCAATTCTAGAAACAATGGCAGATAAACATAATAAACATTCCCCAGCATAGCAGAAGTAATAATATACAAAATTAAATGACATACAAAACCAGAAAACTAACAGGGGCCAGAAGGCACCATCTTGACACACAGAAAATCTCCTTTATGCAACTATGAATTGAACATAGAATAACTTGGAGGATCTTTCACTAAGAGAAATAGAGCAGGGAATGATTCCAGTGACAGGAAGCCTGAACAGTCACATATAGTGAAAGCTGAGTAGAGCTGTAGTAACAAACTCATTTTTATGACAGAGCTAGTTTTAGACTCCTGAATTCATCAGGTAGGAACTAGGGTTTTTTGATGTTTCAGGAGTTTATTGCCTTTTATGATTTCAGTGTAATAACAACTGGTTTCGTTTGCATGATTTTTGTTTTGCTGGGGCAAGGGTGTTTCTATGGCACACGAAGAGAGAATCTGCAATGAATTCATTTGTATGCTGCTATGTAAATGACAGCATTTCATGAGCTCAGCAGACCTTGCTTTGTTTTAGTATTGTCATACTGTTTGGAAGACAGAACATTAATGCCCTGTATGGTGAAGTATCCAGCTGAATGTTTTTTTTCCCCTTCACCTACAGAAGTAGGGAGTGCTACCCATGAGGGCAGCAGCAATCTGGCACTTGGTCCTGGCTGTTTCCATTTCCTGCCCAGCGATTCCCATGGACCACAACCAGCTGGTTGCTCGGTGTATCCTGAACAGCCCCCAAGCCTGTAGGAAATGTAAGTGTAAGCATCCCGGCCTGCAGTGGTGGCAGCAGCTCTTGTAATGCTGGAGAGGCCATAACTGTAAACTTCAACTAACCAAGCATCAGTGAATGAATATCTCAT
Source organism: Heliornis fulica (assembly GCA_013399135.1). Taxonomy (NCBI): domain Eukaryota; kingdom Metazoa; phylum Chordata; class Aves; order Gruiformes; family Heliornithidae; genus Heliornis; species Heliornis fulica. The sequence continues at coordinate 717,081 of VXBZ01009878.1, read as the reverse complement.
ATTTTAATTATAAATATATTTACCTTATGAGCTCATGACCAAGATGCAAACCTGGAGAGTCAAGAAGCTTGTGGACACACTGCAGGATTTGGGGCACAGCACTTACTTTCTCTCTCATCAGTATTTTTTATTTTTAAACACCAGGAAAACAATAATTTACTCCTCACAGAGGGTGCATCGATGTTCCTGTATCTCCTTATCAGTGAAGATTCCCAGGTATGGACAGTACTGTTTTTATTAGTCTGTGTTTTCATTCAGCAGCATAGCTTGAGAATAAGATAAAATATGTGCTACTTTCTTTTGGATAAAATTATTTTAAGGCCTTTTCCTTTAAGAATCAATTTTTGTTAGTAATTTTGATGGCAACTTAAACCTGGATGGCAAACAGAGAGAAACTGATAATCTTTTCATTAATTAGTAACTCTAAGAGGTTCTAAGAGATATATTGCTTGTCTATACGGAGTTAATGCAGTTATAAGTTCTTTTCTAGGTAATATAAATCTATTTGGTAATCAGAAAAGAAGAGAAATCAGAGAATTAAGAGAGCTCAAACACTTATGCATGTGGGAGGGAGTGTCCTCATTAAAGAATTTCAGGTTCTGTTTGAATAATGTAAAGATCCTTAAGCTACCTGCTGGCTTAGTCTTTGTTAATACTGAAGATTTTATCCAGTTCACTTCCCTCCACAACCTGAAAATAAAGCTAGCTAGAATTTCACACCCCATTTGCTGTTTGAATGTACCTGTGGAATGCAGGCTAGGACAAAAAAAAAATCTAGATGTGGTCTTATGTATATCAGGTAATTCAGGTAGGATTGAATTCTACCAGGATACACTTTCATCTTCTGTTCCCTAAATCACCTGAACCATCAGGGGTGCAGAAAGATAGTTACAGTGTTCTGTGGCAACAGCTTGTGCTCAGGCTTGGTCAGCACCTACAGATTTGTAGCACTGCCATGAAAACCCTTCAGGTCCATTTCTGTGCATGTTGCTGGTATGGCTCCTGTGGTTATTATCACATGATACAGGCTGTATGTGAGGTGCTCAGCAAAACAAGCAGACACATGTGTGGTCCTGTAAGCAGATTACCTAACTGGGATAAATAAGACCAGTGAATGCCAAAATCGAGAACAGAGAAGTGGAAGAGCAAGGACTCACAATAACACTGTGCAACTGAGTTTCTAACATGCAGCACACTTTTCTGAGTAGTATTTTTACCACAGAATGAAAAATATTGGAAAGCATCACCAACACCTCATTTCCACAGCTCTCACTTTATAAAAGCTTGAGGATAGTGAGACAGAAGTCCTTGCTAGTGGGCTTTCTATGAGAGAAAAGGAGAGGCTCCACAAAACCACCATGAACTAGATTGAACAACAGGATTTAATTGTAGGCACTGTCACTCACTTCTGCCCTCCCACTTAGTAGCTTGACCCAGAGTTAACAGCCCGATGTCCTCAGGGGCAAGAGACCAAGGGAAAGGGTCCAGCCAATGTGACCAGCATCCACATGTAGTCAGGGAAACCCCTTTTTGGATCTCAGCAGAACTTCAGGAGTTTGACTATGCATGAAGCTATCTGACACTGTAAAGACTTAGCCAGAAACAGACCTGAGCTGTTTATGCCTAGGGGCTTTACTGATGAAAAGAAAGACAACTAGGGTCATTAAGGTACTCAGAAGTTAGGCAACAGCTTAGTGAGGCAAGTGTGAGAATCTAGATTTGGGCACATAAAGAAACATGCAGGCTTGAATTTTTTTTTTTGTTGTTGTTATTTTAAAATGAAGCTAACCTTAGGCACCCTACTTAACTGCCCACACATTTCAGGTCTGTCATTAAAAGGCCTTTGGAGAGGTAGTTTCCATCCATAGGTGTATGATGTTTCTGCAGGTCATGTGGAAGCAGAACAGGACATGGGAGTTTAGCCAACTCCCTACCCTAGCTGTCAAATGTAAAAGGAGAAACACAGGACTATAATAAATGACTGGTGTAAAAGTGGTACTAATGCTCAAGTCTGTTGGGGTGTTAGTGTTGGTTCTTGAAACATTAAATTAACACCCAGTCTGACAATAGGACCTATGAAGCATCCTGCCAGATGTTTGTGTTGAGTGACAAGACAAGTCTTGTGAGAACATGTGGAAGATGGATAGAAGGTTGGTTAAAAAAAGAGCCAGATTACCAAGGTAGATGCAAACTAGAGAATAAACTAACTCCCTACGTACATGACTGGTAATTACTGGGGTGTACTGCTGCTGATACATTAGTAGGAACTAAAGGTAAGGACTTCACGTGGATGAAAAAGTTGCTCATAAAACAATACAGTAAAAGGCTTTTGCCTTACTTAATGTAATGGTAGGTAACTACATCTGTATCTACAAACACTAGATACTGGCTGTCTTTCAGTTGTTGTTCTTAGTGTCACCTTGGCTATGTCTGAACCTGACTAAAGTCTCTTGGATAGCACATGAACCTTTAATGATTGAATCTTTAAGTGCAAATCTCCATGTGTCAAGCATTCATTTAACTAGAACTTGAAAGCAATGATTTATATGTATATAAACATTTTTGAGGTTACTGTCTAATCGCTGCAGTTTGTATAACAAGAATCTGCATCAAATACCTGCCTGAAATGGCTTGGTTCAGTGATCAGATCCAGTGAGACTGTTTACTTGAAACTGTGCTTTATACATACATGGGAATGTGACCAGAGTGTTCATTTGGTTCATAATGAACTTGAGAGTTGATGAGTCAAGACTGATCCACCTTTAGTTTAACCTCTGCTTAAATCTAAGCTAAGGTCTCAGTTCATCTTTACTGTTACTTCTAGCCACCCTCTGAAACGTGGTGTCTACAGGCAGTCACTGAAAGAGCAAAGCTACAATCTAGCTTTAACCACTCTCCACAGATTTAGTTGTGTTTCTGTGCTCAGCAGAGGGTAAGTCTACATTGTGGCTGCCAGGTAGCTGTACACAAAAGGAGGAGGAGGGGTGAGTAACAGGCCAAGAAGTTAAACATAAATGTGTTTTAGCTTGTTTTCCTTTTAGATTATACAATTTGTATTGCTGATGGTCTTAATTCAATGTTCTTACTCTTGCCTATTTTGTCTGTTTTGATCCCAGAAGAACAATAGATCAGACACACGGTAAAATCAAATTGGATTATAAGAATTATAAAAGAAAGGAAAGAGTGTACAAAAGAATTCACCAGATAGTCTTAATACTGCATTATACAAAGTTCACTTGTTATGAAATGAAGAGAGAAAATGCCATCACTCAGATTTGCAGCTTTCCACAAAGTTCTAAGAAGAACCATGATTTAAGGGACAATAACTTATTATTCATCATAATGATTTGTTAAAGTGCTATGAACTTCAGACATTTTGCACAGGGCAGAAAGAATGGAAAATCTTAGCTAAATGAAAGAATGATTGCCTTTCATAAAACTTACTGCATGAACACTTCTGTAGCAACTCCAGAAGTTGTTGTAGTGAATTTAACCAGCCTGGGGGGGGGGGGGCAGGCGTGTATGATAGGACATGCACTGATCAAAGAATCCATGTACTGCTAGAAGCATAATCAGCTGTGCAGGTTCATGCTTCCAGAGGGAAGTTTGAAAAGGAGTCTCAGCTGCTGGGGAAGGAGACAGCAGTGCTTGTTGTACTTGCTGTGCAAATGTAAACTTCGAACTACAGCCTTCCCACGGGAAGGAGGCACTAATCTGGAAGGACTACCTTCTTTGCCTGAATTAACCCGGGCTTTTCCAAACAGTGGTGATCTGGAAATATCTGTTTATATCAGGCTCCACAGAGCACTGAGGCAGTAGGAACTGCTGAGAAGTGTCCCCAGAAAAGCAAAAAAAGCATCTGGTCCTTTGGCTCCAGGATGCACAACCAACAAATAAAGGGAGCTTTCTGCAGTACTTCTGCACAATTCTAGGTGAAATTTACTTTAAAGGAGAACGAATCACTGATATTTCATAGCTCCTCTGTGGCTTGAAAACAAGGACTAGATGCTATCTGTACAGCTTTTTGCTGTGGGGCACGTGCATATACTTCGTTTTCAGTTTGAATTTCAGGTATGCCAGAATGACTGGAATAACTGTGACCCAGCCAAAGGGCTAGATCACCTCAAATCCTGGGCTCAGGACTGGTGAACTGGCCCAGAGACAGCAAGGAAAGTATTTCAATAAGCAACAAGAGAACTGAAGACTGATTTCCTCTGGACTTAACAGTCAGTCAGTGCAAGCAGATTATATTATAGGAAGGCTGTGACATTAGTTTCTTTCTTCTTGGACATCAAATAATCCATTCAGTAATTTTCTGTCTTGGGGAAAAATCTCTGTGCAGCTTGTCTAATTTTCTCCAACTCAGAAGGATTTGCAGCTTTCCCCAGGTGGTAGACCTTCTCACATCTTATTTTCTGATTTTATGTTTCTTCTCAGCCTTTCTCTCAATGAAGTCTCTCTTCTCTGACCAGCTGCCTGTTTTTGTGGTAGGAATTTGCAGTGTTTGAGGTTATGACTGCATATTAAATCTGCAACTGCTGAATGGTTTTAAAAGCTTTTCTGGGGGAAGGAAGGTGTAGGCAGTGTGCTGGCGCAAGCCTTGCTTTCCTGGAATTTTAGGCCTCTGCATGGCAAGCCTATCTAAGGTTGACATGTAAAAACCGCCCAGCACAGATGTGTCTGCAGAACACTGACACCTATATTTCTAGAATTCTTTGCTATAGGGGCACAAGCTGATCATGATCATCACTTCTGACATCTTCATTTGTTACTTAGTTCAGTATCTCTAAAGGAACTTAACTTTGCTTTGTGCAGATGTTTGTAACTCAGAAATGGGCCTCTTGGGGATGATCTCAAACAGAACAACTAAGCTTTTAAATATCTTGAACTCTCTGGGAGCCAATTTCAAGAGTGGATCAAGTCCAGCAAGACAGCAAAGGTCTCCTAGAAGTTGTTTGGTCTTTCTGAACTCAGTGTCTTGAAGAAGGGTTAGATGGAACTGCTTTCTCATGCAAAGCAAGCTATGCAGCTTTGCCAGCAGATCAGTGTGAGATATAAAGGGGACACAGTGCTCATGTAAATAAGCACATATAAAGTCACTCCTGTGCAGCCAGGTTTGCTGTTTTCCCTTTACAGCTATTTTGGCTCCACAGATATGCTAAGTATGCCAACCTAAGCTTATCTGCTCCATATCTTGCTTCTGTACCCCTAATGGTTTGCAGCACTTCTCTTGTCCTGCATTACCTGAAAACAGCAACATTCCTGCTTTTCTCTAGCTTTTGGGTGTCTGCAGATGACTTCATTTCTTCAAACATGCACACACTTCTGACAAGCTTTAAATTGGGCGTAAGGATGTGGGGATCATTCACATGTACAAATGACTTAGAAGCAATTCAAAGTTGTCTTTCCTTCCTGTAGTTAAATAAAACCATTTACCTAGACTGAAAACGTACAGTACCTATAAACTCAAATGTTTAAAAATATGAAGCTCTTGGCATGATGTGATACTGTGCATGTTTTTAAACTCGGGCGTTGATTTCTGCACCAAAAATTATAGACAAGTCCTGTAAATGCTAGCATTTGTCCCACCCTTTCTTGTTCTTTAAACTACTAAGCATTTTATTTTCTGTAAAGCAGGGGAAGTTGCAATTCATCATGAACATTTCTTTTTCTAAAGGCAATTAAATATTACCAGTTGTTTCACATACCACACAGAATCTTTCCACTAGTAATGTGAGGCATTTAAAACCCTGAATCACTCTTCTTTAAGTGTTTTAAATCTTTATAGCTGTCTGGACTTCTTATATTTTACAAAATTCTTTAAACCAAGTAGCATACAAATAGTAGTATGCAAGCAACTTTCAAGTGGTGTGAGAGTTGGCATAATGTCAGACATGCTGATGCCAGTGGCAGTACCAGCTACTAATGTGGCTGATGATGGTATCTAGCACAAAAATACTGAGGAACTTCCTCCCCTCCAGCCCTTCCCTAACCATGGATAAGGACTCTGAATAGCATTTTGAGTCAGTGATTCCCTTTACACTGTAAAGGGCTTACAATGTATCCTTAATTTTACACGGACAAGTGTTTTTCAGAAGTGTTAGACTTTTGACAATTTATCACAGTTTATCAACTCAAAGACCGTTTCTAAACATGCTTTGTGTAAGTCACGCTGTCACTTCAAATTCCTCTTGTAAACAGAGAAACCACAGAATTGGATTAGTAACTTTCTGCTCTGCTATGATGTGTCCTCTTGATGCTTTTGATAATATATTAAGCTACACAGGGAGATTTTTCCAGTCAATTTCTTTTGCAATAAGTTAAAAAAGTACATATATTAGCCAAACCAGTGGCGTAGCAAAGTGATTCCTAAATATTTGTTACTCACATTAGCTCTCTCTGCTTCATGTAAACATCCCACTACCATTTCTGCTCATTAAAATCACTATAAAAAGATCAGTATGCCATGTCCTCTTCCCTCCCAACTTTACCTCCAGTTTGCAGAATAGGCTTAAAATAAAAGAACTGCAAAAGATACACTAAACTGCTCTGATAGCTCCACCAAACAAGTAGCTTTTGATCTGATAGGAACTGACCAGTACTACTGAAGCCAATGAGATCAAATTATTTACAGTGCTTTCTCTAAACATTCAAAATATCACAAATATGTATGAGCCTCTTTAGAATTACCCATACAGTTGACAGTGTGAGCTAAAAGTATCTGCTTACAAACATCTTCTGTGGGTATATATATGCTGTTACTAAATTAAGAAAAGTGTCTTGCAACTGCAGAAGTTTTTACAAGTTGCATTAAAATAAATGCCTCAAAATATTTTTTAAAATGCTGCTAAAATTATACTAAAAATGCTAAAATTAAGAAACCGCCCCCCCAAACCAAACAATGAAACTCAAGTTTGGCTGACGGCCTGAGATGACAATTCCTCTAGCAAAAAGCCAGTTTTAAACAAAGTTTCTCTTGAAGAAGTGTAGGACTGACACCAGGGAGTACAGTGTCCACGTTTTGAGTCTTGCATCAACACAAAACTTCATTGACTGGGTAACTGTACATCCAACCTGAAAACCCTGAGCAACCCCGAATGCTTCTGATACGATTCAGTGTGGAATATTTGTAGATAAATGTTGTAATTAGCTAAAGAGTGCAGTTTTGTGAACAGCTTGAAAAAGTTACTGAAGTGCCAAGGAAGTGCCGCTTCAGCAGTGAAATTTTTTGTCCTCAAAATGAGATAATTAGCGACAGTCAGCCAATGACTAAATAAAGTCCACGTAGGCACAAGAACTGAATCTGTACATATTTTTGCTGGTCTGAACCTGCCTGATCCAGACTGGTCATACCATTTCAGGAGCAAGACTAGCCAACAGGATAACCAGGCTTTCAGGCACAGTTTGTGCTGCTGCAATCCCGAAGAGATATTATCAAGAACCTGCAACCTTGTCTATGCAAGCTCCACTGGCATTAACAAGGGAGTGACGCTCTGATGTTACCTGCAAACTTGGAGAGGGAAAACTGGTATTTGCTACTGTAATTCACTAGCAGTGCAACTCGTTCTCTCTGGGTATATTGCTGCTCTATCTCCCACAGCTTTAATTTTGCATTCAAAATTACTTTTTCTGTGAACTATAAATGTAAGCATATGGATAAGATAAAGTCTGTTATGTCTTGATATTCCAAATGGTTTTATGATGCAGATTAGTAAATTCTCAATAAATTAAAATGTACCTACCAAATCTGGTTTCCGTTTGTAGATCAAAGGAAGGGAGTAAAATATGGAGTACAGGGTTGTTACCACAGAGGAGGTCCAAGACTGTCTAACCTCGCGGCTTCTGGGAATGCGATCAAGGGTGAACTGAAAGAGAGCACAATAAGCCAAATGGTTATTTTTCTAAGAATGTTCTTGCATTTTCTATAGAGTTATTAGATTGGCTGTGCCAAGTTGGGAGTTTGGTATGTGTGTGTTTTTGTTGTGTTTTTTTTTTGTTTGTTTGTTTGTTTTGGGTTTTTTTTGTTTTTTTTTAAATCCACTTTGGGAATGTTTGGCTATGAAACCTTTTCTTAGATGCCTTATTCAGTGTCATTCTTAGCACTCCTGGCAATAAAGTAAAACAAAATACTAGAACTATAGATCTGCTTTTTAATCTCTTCTGATGTTACTTTAAAACATTCGTAAGTAATTCATTTACAGCAGCTTCACGTAGTATGTTAACATAGTGCCCCACCTCGTGGTCACCAGACACAAGTCTAGGTCTGATGAGATACAATCCCAGTGCGATGACTCTTCTGACTTTGTAGCCTGTTTAAATTCTTCATGGACTCAAACTACAGTAAATATAACAATTCTCAGTTAATGTCTGGTGTGTACTACTAAAAATGTTACAGCAAATATCACGATTCTTTACATGACTATTCAAAAGATATGCAAGTGGTCACTATCTCACTTCATATAGGACCAGATCACTACCACTCTAGAACTCATTTTGGGAGTGAGAGACTGTAAGTATCATTATAAATACTGAAAATTGCCCAGTTGCTTCAAATAGATGATTGCTGATTGTCATAGCTTAGCCCTGGTGATTTGTGACCAGGAAGGATTATGTTGCCAATAGCTGTACAGTAAATACAAGCTATACAAATCAGTTTCAAATAGTAGCTGAGGGTTTTTAAATATATAAACTGGAAAGAATAATAAAAAAAAAAACAAAAAAAACCCAAAAAAACAAGAAGCAGAATATGAAGTTAATTTTCTTGACTGAAATTATCCTGTTTCATTGTGATAAGGTTTTTTAATTAAATAAGGTAATTTAATTAAATTAATTTTAATTAATTTAATTAATTAACAGATGTGACAAATCAGTTGTTTTATGTTTTATTTGCAGATGTTGAAACTCCAATTGCATTAGTCTGACAACAGAATATGTAAAAATAAACATGACCCCTGCTCTCTCCATTCAACAGGACTCCAGTTATTACTGCTTTTCTAGTTCTTAAAGCTTTGGAAGAGACAGGTGATAAAAAAGAGAGATACTGTTCGTGAAGTTTAGGCTCTTGCATAGTGTGTGTATGATAAGGTAGCTTCAGGCAGATCAGGTTTCAGTGGAACTATTCAGGACGCTCCCTTCACTCTAAGAATGATGTTAAACAGTTATTTGCCAAAAAAAAAAAAGTATGTGATATTCTTCATCATAAAAAAATGATTTCAGCAAATCTTGGCAGAGACCCCAAACAGTATCAAAGTAGAAATTTACTTGTATAATTCAAGTAAAGATCAAACTGATTTTATCTATGCTCTTCAAAAAACATGCTTGAAACTTTGCACATCAGTGTCTGTCATGGCTAGGCCTTTCACCCATATATCAATCAACACATATATTAAGCCAAGAAAGGAAACCAGATTTTTTTTTCTTTCTGTTTAAAAGCCACTGCCAGATGCTTCTACAATCCCAGTCTCTCACTTGATGGAGTACTGTTTGTATTCCAGACAAAGGTGTCTCCTGCATCTTTCATTAGAAAACTGCCTAGTATATCTGATACTAGAAGCAGACAAATTGTTCCTCTATCTTCTCTGGTGTCATACTGTTGCATTTATTTTTCTTACATATTTAGTGGAGTCAGAGACCATTTTGTTGTTTGAAGATAGATATTCCAAAATGGAAATTGTGTAATGGGTGACAGTATTACAATTTCAAAACCACTGATTTAGTCCTCTACCTGGTTAACTTTCTTGTTTTGCAAGCAAGCAAGGAAAAGTAGGTGGAAAATTGCCACTGCTGTGAATATAATATGCTCAACTGAATACGTTGCAATACTTGCAAAGAAATGTGATTTATATTGCTCTTTTTCCAGCTGAGGAACAAGATTTCTTAGCATGGTATCTTTCATGAAACATAAAATGGAAAGGAACATGTGGTCAGGTGAGCACTATATAAAGGTTACTTAATCTGGTTGCTCATCTCAAGCATGACAAATGGGGCTGTTAAGAGCTAGCAAAGAATCCCTGTTCCTAGCACTTCTAAGTTTTCTCTTTATGCTGCTAGAGTAGGTAAGCAGGAGAATATGCCTAAAAATTGTAGCTTTCAGAACAGGGCTAGACAATAGATCAAAAAGAGAAATTGATGATAATTATTTTTAACCTGGATATTTGTTGAATGTGTATGCTGATTTTCTCTTAGGTCCCTATTGTGGTCTGTCTTCTGTCCAGTCCTTAGCTCTGGAAAAAGTCACTTCCTTGGCACACTGAGGAGGGAACGACCATGGGTTGAAGCATTCAGGCTTTTCCCCTTCATTTATCCAAAGCTGCAATAAGCCACTAACATGTGGGCTTTAAATGCTTGATGATCTCCAGCACCCCAGTGCCAAAACACATACTACTAAAGAGCATTCTGAAAGTATGTTATAGTCACTTGCCTATAACATACATCAGAATGTATGATATAGGCAAGTGACCTTTACTTTCCAAAATTTATCTTCCTTTTTCACTCTAAACATTTTTACTCAGTGGAAAAAGAATGGCCAAAGGAAAATGAGCATCTGTTATCCAGACAGCAAACTCAGATGCAGCCAAAAATGTTCCTCTGGCCTTCAATATTGAAGGAAAATATAACTACATGATCTGATAGCAGTTGGAGAGGGTGCAAAAGGGAAGCTGCTGAGCAAAACCAAATGGACCAGTGAAAAACTGTGTAATTCAGTAATACTCAAAATATGTACTTTAAAGAAATGTAGTAATTTAGGGGTGAACACTTCTCAGTAAGTATGTGTAAAAGACTAATTGCCAAACAAGATTTCAATGTACAGGAAACACCTCCAGTCACTTTATCAAACTTTTGTCCTTGGTGTACAATGAGACAAGAGACTGGCACACTCAATTTTAAACTAAGCTGTCTCCACTTGATTCAGCAGCTTGTGGCCAGCAAGGAACCTTCATTTTTCCTGGTGAAAATTGTGTAAGCAAACTTAAAAATGTCCTTCCTAAATGACTGTGTTGCTCACCTTAGCAGGACACACTTTACATTAAAAAGGTTTATTCTGAAAGTCATTGATACTAAGCCCCTACAGTTTTTTGCCCCAGTAGCTCTATTGAAGACATCAGAAATATCAGAAGTGCACCACACAAAATCAATACCACGTAAATAATTAACTTACTGTGCGTTGTGCTACTTGCTCAAAATGATTAAGATTTTTGTAGTCTGGACATTCATTTTCATTGTACCTTCTACTAATTTCACTGGGTATCAGAGTGCACTTAAAGTCACCAGAGAGTAGTAGTACTGTCTGTTAATCATACAACAAAGTAGTTCAAAGCCAGCAAACATTTGAGAAATTGACAAATAATAGATGTTCATTATTTATTTTTTTAATGACTTTTAGGAGTTCAGCACTTTTCAGGTCATCAAGCAGAAAACTACCTGACATTAAGAGAGAGGTACTGCATACTTTTTAAACATGTGTAATGCTTCATTTTCAAATCCAGCCAAAACATAGTCTAAAAACACACATTAAAAACATGTTTAGCTATAATTTCTTTCAAAATAAATACAACAAGTCACTGAGGGAAATACCCGACAAAATAATAAAACAAAAAAGACCCACCATATTTCTGCTCCAGTATTTTTATAGCTAGCAGTGACACTTGTATAGTTATCTGGTTTACAACATTAAAAGAAATTTATTTTCAGCATCCTTTTCTACACAAAGCTGGCTATCTCTTCTTGCTCAAGAAACTTATGCTGCAATTATGTTCCTTCATTGTTTTAAATGGATTAACATGTTAACAGATAGGAAAGTCCATTTTAAGTAAGGAAGGAATGTGGTAGTGAAAACTGCTAGCAAGAATAGCATTTGCTATTTTTAGGCATATTTACTTTCCATTTTCAATGTCTCTCTAGTACAGCATTAATCAATAGTGTTTATTTATTTCACTTTTAGAAACACAAAACCCAACCTGTACCTTTAGTGAACTTCAGTGCAAGTGTTTATCAATACGTAGAAAACCAAAAGCCATTTCAAATCGCCTTGAATCAGAATGTCATGTTAAGATCATTTTATATTACAAAAGCATATTTAACAAGTTACCTGGGAACTGGAGAATGTTTCAGCCCTTTTTTGTTCAAAAGAACGTATTTTAGCTTCACTCATCTTATCTGAGTCTGCAAAAATATAATGTCTAGGAGAATATGACTCTGACAAACAGCTAAGTAACCTCAGGATTTCTGTTGTGTGCCCACCTGTAAGAACAAAATAAACTGTAATTAATGTATGAAAAACTGTAACTTCCAACATCTTCATCTGAATCAGTCATTTTAAAAGGAAAAGCTTATCAGTACTCCTGTTATTGGTGACAACCTTCCCAGAGCAGAGGATTCAATTAAAAGAGCATTGAGACGCTAAATGAAAACAATTCAGTTCCCACTGAACCTATATTGATGTAAGTTTTTCAGTTAAATGGGATTGGCCCAGGATCACACAGAAGTGTGACACTCATGTTTAACGTCACACATGACACAAGAACAAGCGGGCAGAGAGTTATACAGTAGTCCATACTCAAAAGTTGTGTACCATGGCTAAAATGAAGCCAGACAGGATGTGGATCAGGTGTGGAAGCATACCTCAGTGACCACACCCAGCGCCTAGTTCCATGACTTGCACGAGCAGGGGCTGCACTATCCCTGCTCATATCACTGAAATCAAGCAGGCAGCAATTCCACTCTACAGCACCACTGGTGTAAATGCTGAGTGCTTACAGAAGAAACAGTCGATCTCCAGTCACGTGCTTTAACCACCACCCTTGAATAGGTGTCGACAACCTTCTAACTGCAAGGTCACTTTGTTTAGGAAGATAAACTGGCAGTAAACGGGAGAGAAGCGGAGGGGGTACTTACTGTGTTTTTTGGGCACAGCGTTACATGTTTTGTGTCAGTTGCGTTTCAACCTGAATCAACCTAACATCAAAGTGCACCTGTAAGTATATGCTTAAGCATTTTAGCATTTATTTTAGCATTTATTTATTTAGCATTTATGCTTAAGCATTAAGTTTTGGGCCCCTCACTTCAAGAAGGATGTTGAGGTTCTGGAGCGTGTCCAGAGAAGGGCAACAAGGATGGTGAAGGGTCTGGAGAACAGGCCCTACGAGGAGCGGCTGAGGGAGCTGGGGTTGTTTAGTTTGGAAAAGAGGAGACTGAGGGGAGACCTTATTGCTCTCTACAACTACCTGAAAGGAGGTTGCAGTGAGGTGGGGGTTGGTCTCTTCTCCCCAGCAACAGGCGACAGAACTCGAGGTAATGGCCTCAAGTTGCGCCAGGGAAAATTTAGGTTAGATATTAGGAAGAACTTCTTTACTGAGAGAGTCATCAAGCACTGGAACAGTCTACCCAGGGAGGTGGTTGAGTCCCCATCTCTGGAGGTGTTTAAAAGATGGGTATATGCAGTGCTTGAGGACATGGTCTAAGGGTAGACTTGGTGGCGGTAGGTTAATGGTTGGACCAGATGATCTTAGGGGTCATTTCCAGACTTAAAAATTCTATGATTCTATGATTTAGTGGATGTGTCATTTTTCAGCCCACTGGAAATTGCACACTAAAACTGTAAACCAAAATGCATTCCTATCATCTCCTGCTGACCAGTGTCATTAGCCTCATAGGAGACATTGGTATAGAAGACAAGCACTTATAGCTGACAAACAATGGACAAGCAGCAAGAGCTTTGTTGCTGCATTAGACACGAGCTTCTCACCTTTCCATGGAATTTCATTCAGTAGTTTTTTCAAACGTGTTTGGTGGGATTTACTGGTGAGCAATGGTTTGTTGAAGCTTTCACACATTTTTGTGCAATCATCTGAATACTCAGAGAGAAGCAGGAGATTCCTACTCCAAAAAAGTTTCAAAGAACAGGCTCGAACATTTAATCACTCTTAACTGACTTATGAAATATTTCACCTGGTAAGCTTATATACAGCAAATGTATTTTTAAAATATATACAAAAGAGATTCCAAAGTACCAGATTAAAATGAGCACACTTCCAGCTCAGAAGTAGAGATGACCTGAAAAATTATAAAACTGCCACTCAAACTCAGATTGCAGAAAGATCCTGGGATTAACACTCCATAAATCAGCGTGTAAAACCCACAGGGATACTGAGGTGATGAAATCAGAGCTTGCCTTGAAAATTTGCAATTGGCAACAATTGCAAATTTTCAAGGTAGTCTAAATTGGGGGGGGG
>VXBZ01009878.1:687499-702838 GCA_013399135.1 Heliornis fulica | reverse complement strand
GGGGGGGGCGTAAATTAATTGTCCTGTAGCTTTGGGGAGGTGACAAGGTGTAGCACATGTCTGTGAGGTGACACACTTGGACAACAGCACTACCGCTAACAGACTCACCCGCGCCTCTCTCGCAAGGCAACGAGAGAAACGTAATGCAAGTGGAATTACCACAAAGCGTCCTGTACGGCTCTGTGGAAAGCCTGGCCCTTAACCACCGTCGGTACTCCGGTTGCACCGGCCTGTCGTGCAGCTGTTTCGGTCTCACCAACGTGGCTAGCGAATATATTGCCCACAGATGTCTTACAGCTTGCTTTCCCCCCCGTTTCTTCACGTCCCGTCAGACATCGGCACCGGCGGGCACGCCCCCACTCAGACGGCGCTTACTCGAGGGCAGGCCGCGGCGGGGCCTCTTGTCAGCCCCGCTATTCCCGCACCACCCCACGACTACAAATCCCGGCATGCACGGGGACCCAGAGGCGCACGCCGCGCAGGCCCTCGCTGCGCGATGCATGCCGGGAGCCGTAGTTCCCGAAGCCCGGCCGCTCTGCGGCGCGATGCGCTCCTGCTGGCAGCACCCTCAACTCACCGGAGCCGGCCACCACCAGGAGCTTCAGTGGGGGTGTCCGCCGGCCGCGGCGCCTCGTCGCCAGGAGCGCCAACGGGATGAGCAGTAAGGGAAGGAGGAGGGCGGCGCTGACAGCAGATAATGGGGGCTCCATGGCGTGTCTGTTCCGGCCCGGCCCGGGCGCGCCGCCCCGCGCGTAAGCAGGCGGCAGCACCTCCCGGCGTACGGCAGCCGGCGTGGCTCATACCTCCCTGCGTCTCTGGGATGCAGCCGCGGCGCTGCTGCTCAAGAGCTTGTGGTGGTCCCGGGAGAACAGCTCGCGGTGTGGCGGGCTGGGCCGGACCGGGCCAGCGATGTGGCCGGGAACGGCGGTCGGCCGTGTGGGAGTAGCGGCGCAAGGTCCGGGGCGGGCTGGGAGTATGCTGCCGCCTGCTGCGGTGGGAGCCGCTTGGGTGCACGGTAATAAAGCGTGAGCGGTCCCTCGGCGAGCAAAGGCCGTGTTTGTGTGTGTGTGTGTGTGCGCGCGCGCCTCTCTCCCAGCCGGCCTGCGGCCCCGCGCATCGGCACGTCCCCGGGTACGGCTGTGCTGCGCCAGCCCGCCGTGCCCCCGGCCGGCTGCCCTCCTGCCCGGGCCGCGGCGCGCTGCAGGCAGAGCTGGCCGCGGTAACGGCTCTACATGGAGAAGTGCGAGCTGAGGGCGGCGTCGTGCGGCTCCGCCGGCGCAAACGGGTCCCTGGGAACGCGCAAGCCTGCAGTAACACGTAAAATGAACGATAGGAATGTTTCGCTGCCTCTTAGGAGCCTTGTTTTAATTCTTTCTTATACTTCAGGTGTTTATTTCAGAAGGAAGCACGGAGAGCAGCGGATCAGCACGCTTTTCTTGTCTGTCAGTGTCCGGCAGCCTTTGGTGACATGGTGACGATTCAGCCAGAGGACTCGTCTCAGATGAGACGCATGTTTGCTAGAAAGAGTAAGATATGCCATTTTGTGATTAGGAAACGGTAGAGTTTGACATCATTGTCCTTAAATTGTCTGCTATGGAGCAAGGCCTTCCTCTTGGCCTAAACATGAGGATCAGTGAACTCTAGGAACTTTTGGAGTGGTTTGACACCATTGCTTTATGGGGTGACTTGTCAAGCATATGAAACATAACAGCTGCTCACTTGGACCTCAAGTGCGCAAACACAACAGATGAAGCACACCGCAATTCTTCACCTGTCTGCCCTGGTTTCTTTGGCTGGTTTTCCCCCCTCTTGTGTGTTCTGTCCCAGCTGGACTTTCTGTTTCCCTACCAGCCTTGGAAGTTGAATGTTTCCTTATTTTTAACAGCAACTTGTTTCAGTCGTGGATTCCAGTGGTTATTACATAATTCACAAGTAAAAGATACACTTTATATCTAGCCCTTGCTATCTTAGGATCTGAAGTGAGTCTTTCAGATTTGTGCCTCATAGTTCTATGTACAGTGTTTTGGTGCAACATATAATTTTGAGTTGTTTTAAGCAGAGACTATTAAAAACAGTGTTACCTTGGTCAGGTCTTCCACCCAAATGAGTAACCTCACAAAAAAAAATAATCTTAATGTGTAATCATTGTTGACATTTGGAAGCCACAAGGTTTTAATTAATAGTTCTGTTGATGATGCATGGAATAAAAAAAAATAATTTGCTTTCCACATAAAAGTAATAGTTGGGGAGGATAGAGATGCAAGTCTAAATTACAGAAGGAAAAGGAGGAAAGCACCAGAGCCCTTTTTCAGAAAACAAATTATTTTAGAATAAGACATTAAGTTCTATAGGCAATTTAAATATTAATTCTGTCTATGGTGATCTTTCCCCTCTTGTACCTTCCTCAGGGAAAATAATACTATTGTTGTAGAATGTATCCCAGATTGCCGCAGGGTTTTTAGCTAGCAGTTCTTTCATTTAAGGATTTTTTCCTCAAGGCTTTTTATAGCTTCCCTTTGCTCTTGTTTTTCCTACTGTAAGAAGTGTAAAGTACTGCTTTTTATTAGGCATTTTATTCAGAGAAACAAGCCTGGAATCTTAGCAGCAGGGAGTGATACAAAACCCTTCCATTTATTTTCTTCTTTCTCTGTTATTACTTCTGAATGAATGTACTTCCTCCTCTTCCATAGAATTCTTCCATAAGACTATTTGGTGAAATTCATGGCATGCCTGTCTAAAACTAGTTAAGTTAGAACTGTGGGTGTTTTTGTGGTTGTTAAAGACAAAAGGAAAAAGTAAGAGTGATGCATGCAGAGAAAATGCCTTTCTTTGGACTAGAATATAGGATCTGATAGTTGGATGAAAAGCAAAGATCCTGACTTTCAATAAGTTTAAAAGCTAACCAGTGAGTTTGTCTCGTTAACTTCTAGAGCAAGTGCTGGAAGTCTTCTTACTGAGAATTCTGCATGAAAAAGGAATATGGCTTTCAATTAGTATCCACACCAGATTGCAGTATGTAGGGGAAGAGTCAGTTTGGTGACCCAGGTTAAAAATAACTATTTCAAACAATCAGCAACCTAGTTGCCATAAAATTCTGAATATTTTATTTTCCCTTTGTGAAAATCGAGTAGAGCTCATGAAGGTCCCATTACCAGCATAACACTGCTAATTATGTCTTTTTTCAGTAGGACATACCTCAATTTGTGCGTCTTTCTGCTGTCAACTCCATGTTCACTTGATGCAGGCAGTGTTCTGTACTAGGGAGTGGTCCAAGAACTGTTACGAGTTGTGGAGCAAGCAGATTTCACTCTACCCATTCCCACCTGTTAGCTGCCCTGAGAGTGCTGTCAGAGCATCAGACATGCATATGAAAAGTAGTGTGAAAAAGCAGTAACTCCTGAAGTGTAGCACATCCTGGTCACATTAGCTATGTAATAAGCTGGTGAGGTGTAGCATATAGGACTTCTGTGAGGAAGGCAGTGGCTAGTGCTGGACACTGTTCTCCAGTCTGAAATTATTAATACTGCAGGTGAACCTGTAACCTGTTTGTTGGGGAGGAAGCAGTGCACCTGCCCTGAAAAGTCACTTGACAGAAAGTGATGCAAGTGTAGTAATTACAAGGGCTGTCTGGTACCTCTGCTGCTGATGCAGGAACTTAGCTTTGAGCTCCTTGACTGAAGGAGAAATAAGCCATGCTTACTCAAAATAATTGATCGACGTTGACCAAAAGAAAACCAAAACCCTTGAATAGGAACAAATAGGGGTTGTTTCTTGGGTTGTTTTTTTTTTTTTTTTTTGTAAAATGGTACAGTATTTTTTTCCATTTCCTGGTTGTTAATGTTCTGAAGAAAAACCTGCTGCTCTCCGTTTTATATGTGAATATTCTCTGTGAAAGCTTACTAGTACACCTGGTACATTTCTCCTTTGAAAGTTACACTGGTGAGTACTAAATTGAATTGAGGAAAGCTCTTGCTCTTTGTAGTTACAGTTTCTTTTGTCTCCAATAGGAAAAGCTGCATTTGGAATATAAACAAAAATATTTCTTTTCCCTTGAAATGAAATGCAGGCAGCTTTGGCTATCTGTTGGTCATTCACTTTTTGACTACTCTTTTAAGTCATCTAACACTTTTAAAGAGTCTTTCAATGGAAATGCAAGACACCATATATTCGTGGCTTCTTAACTGCCATTTTGAATATATTGTTTTCTAATTATGAATTCTAAAAATATACCTGTGAATAGAGTGGTCTGTTATTTCCTTAAATGAGGTAATTTTTCCTTATTTTGTCTCAGATTGCAGCTTCGCAAACAGTTGCATCAGCACAACTGAGGAGTAAACTAACAAAATAGTGAGAGGAGGTAGGAGAGGAGGGCAGGAACCTCTTAGTCAGGCTTTGCTGCTGGAAGAACTGTAATGTGGAACCATTTATTATGTTAAACCTCGGTGTATTTAATGTATCTTAATATTCTTCATTTCTGCATGATAATGTCATACAATAAGCAATTAGGAAAATAAGACATGCTAAATCAAGTAAGCTTGATTTTCTGCAGAAAACCAATATTTATTTTTATGTGTTTTAAGTGTTTTTAGAAACAAAAAGAGCAGTGATGCTGCATTCTTTGATTAGTGAAAACCTGAAGGATTCTGACTGATTTTCTAATGAGTCTTTTTTAATACTAGCAATGGAAGCTGCATCCAGAAGAACAGTAACAGCATCTAGAGTGTTGTAAAAAAGAATTCTGCTGTTGAGAAGGAGAGAGATTTTAAATTAAAACAGTGGAGTACACCATTGGGGATCAGCTGGGGACAAGAAGAAGCAGGCAGCTGATAAATATATAAGCTGCTGGCTGATCTCACTTGATGGTGGAATTAAGATGTTATCAGAGCCAGTCTGTGGCAAAATCTGCCCCTTTTAGCAGCAGTTACTTTGAATTACTTTGGGCTAAGTGCAGTTTTACTTTCTTGTGAGTCATTGCAATTATAGGAATGCAATCTTAGAACTCATGATTTGTATCTGTAATCAATAACATCTGTAATATTTATGTTGACATTACAGTTAGTGCTGTGCTTCCTGGTTTAATGGTGCTTCTCATGTATATTTAAGATTACTCTCTCATTTGTTTAGATGCATTTTGGAAACACTTAAACACCACTTGTCCTAAACAGCCAAAAAGTTGGAACCAAATCTCCCAAATAATGAGATTAATTCTCTGCTAAAATGGAATTTTTTCTCCCATTCACGTTTGCTGTTTGTCACCCTTCAGTGTCCAGTGGTGTGGTAAATAAGGTGTCCTTCCCACCTGCTCTGTAAAGATGAAAATTTTGGCAATGAAAAGTTCTCAGTGTATAGTCTTTGGAAGTTGGGAGAAGAGGTTGTTTTTAGAAATTTGCCTGGGTCAACATATGCTGTATGAATTGAGAATCAAAGTAGCAATTTGTAGGGAGAATGTTTCTCTCTAACACAGAAGCCCACACACTGCTATCAGATGTAGCTTTCACCTACCACATCTGAGTGCATGGACAGAGAGCCAGCGTGTGTAGCTTTGATGACAGAAGGTTTGGTAAGTGTTTGGGCACATTCTGAGTGTGACTTTATGAGGCAAGAACATTTGTAGTAGCCTGAACCAAAATGACATATTGCAACTTGCTCTAATTACTGGGTAGCATGTTTAGGGAGCAGTCACTGTGACATAGTGTAAAGTAATGTTCTATTAAAAAGTCAGGAGGAAGAAACCTCAGTTTGACATCTTAATGGTACTGAGCGTCCTGGAGGTCACTGGGCGCCTCTGGCTGCTCAGCCTGAAATGATAAGGGCTCTTATAAAAATGCTACTAAAAATAGATTTGGAGTCTGATATTACCTTCCTGGAAATCTATCTTCAAATCTGCTTATAAGGTCAAACTAAATTTTTGGGGTACTTGGGAGTTTGGATGTAGGGTTCTCTGCACCTTCACCACTGCTTTTTGATGTGAGTTAGCCACGGATCTGTTGGGAGGATGAGGAGAAAGGCATGTTCATGTAGCCTTTCCCGGTTCCTTCTGTCACAAAACTGGCCATTCCATGTGCGGGTAGATGGTCCGGTCTAAGCTGTCAGCTTGTATCCATGCATACCTCATCCTCTGTCGGGCTGAAAAATCAGGTGGTTCGGGGGGTTGCTGCTGCCATCACAAGTCAGCTTCTAGATTTCAGTGGCCAGACCTCAGCATTAGGCATGAGAAGGCTTCTCACCCTTCCACGCTCTCTCCATCCTCTCCTTATGAGCACACAGAATGCATCAGAACGGATACCCCGTACTCTGAAGACAGGTTCCTGAGCTGAAAGCAAAGTGGTTAGGTTTCTAAAGGCCTAGTGCTGACATGCTGGAAGTTGGACTGGTTGTATTAAAAGGGAAGAGTTGATGTGTTCTGGTTTTGCTCTACACTGTCCTTCATTTTCTTTTCCTCCTGTTTTCCTCGTGTCTTTATGCATTTGTATTTAAAAATATGTCATTTATTGACTTGTTTTGGGGATGCTGCCAGCTGTGGCTGTAGGTTTGGGGATTTATCCAAGTCCTGTTAAAGTCAATTGAATGCAATGGCTCTGCTAGCTCTCAATGGAGATAAATTGAATTCTTTGTAGAGTTTGCAGGGGTTGGCCAAGTTATCTCAGCATTTTAATTTCTGTATGTGCATAATTCTTGAAAGATGAAATACTACAATTTTAAAATCTAAAATTCCTTCTATTATTTCTGTTTAGTTAAAAATATGCAAGATGTCAAGCACAGCAAACTCTGTTAACAGCTGTCACATTTAAAGGGCCAGCTACAGTCACTATAACTCACTTTTTGCACTGCGTTTTAATGGCTTTAGAATATGTGATAACAACATTTAAAACAAGATCCCCTTCGCTTTCATTTTTTCATCAACCACAAGTGATGTGTAACACTTCTCTATGCTTGACAGTACATGACGAGAATGTTCTCGTCTATATTACAGCAGATTAAATGAATGTTAGGAAATTGTACACCATTTGCATTAGATATTGTGAATTTAATGTATTGTTAAGGTGTCAGGAGACTTGGTTAATTCCTGTTGTTGTGAATTAAGCAGCAATAACGAGACAATTGCTTGGAGTTAAGGTATGGTATTAATTATTTTCCCGACTGATGATTAATGTATTACTGTAAAGATAAAGAAGTTATGCATGCAGAAACACTACTGAGTTTTCATCGCAGCTTCTGATATACTAACTCTCACCAAAGACCACTAAATAATAGAAATATTTTCAAAATTATATTAATTTGGATATATTAATATCTTACAAGTTACTTCATATCCTTATTAGAATACTTTGCAGAAAAACTGTGTTGTGTTTTTGAGTTGATCTTTGTGTTTGAGGACTACAAGCACTTCTTCAGTGGGTAATAGTAAAGTCAGGAGCGTGTATGAGCTACTTATTTTTAGTAGTACTAGTATTAAAAATCTAATAGATAAATGTTTTTTAAAGTAAACTGCAGTCATCTTTAGACAGTACTGTATGCACACAAAAAAAGAAGTTTGTTATCTTCTCCTTGTTGTGTAGTTAAGAATCTTTTGTGAGAATCTTTAATTCTTCTGGCTTCCACAGTGGTGATGGGAGAGGAGAAGTACTGTGGTTTTGTCCAGATTATTATTATTTTTTTAATTCTTACAGCATGCAGGATTTTTTTTTGGAACTAATCAAAAGTCAGATGAAAAGACTGTCCCTGTTTTAAGGAGATTTATTGAAATATTTTTTTTTAAAAAAGATTAATTACACAAGGTGCAGCACATTACCTGCTCCAGTGCTTGGTATCGTCTGGTTTGGTTTTTTTTTCCCTAGAGTGGCTTGATATATTCAGTGCCTGGATGGCCTGTGTAGGCTGACATCAAATTTGCTGAATTCTGAACATCATGGTCTTGCTGCATGATATGTCTGGCACAGCTAGTGAGTCAGAGATGTCCAGACCAATTCTCAGTGCTTGAGGGTGGAGCACAGCATGTCCCGAGCACATCCCACGTGTGCAGGGCAGAATGTGGCATGGGACTAGAATGTCTGTGTCTGCTCATGTGCTGGTGCTGTTTCTCCAGGTATCCTGACTCTGAAAGTTCTGGCTTTCAGTGGGAAAATTCCCGTTTCTATTGGGGCATAATTTCCATGTAGAAAAAAGGGACATCACCAGGGAACTCCAGATGTGTAGTATCCGTTATCCAGCAAATCAGATGAGCAGGTGCTGAAATTTTGGCTCTTTAGTCAGTCCTGGTGGAATTCTTGCAGACAGATGTGGATATGTACAACAGAATAAGAGTTTATATGCACCACTGGGGAAAAAATTCCCAAAACACAACAAAACAAACAACTGACAAACCAAGATGATGTAATCAGTGTATATTGCAATGTAATTTTTCTGCAATTTATTCAGTTACACAATATATTTGGTGGAATTCACAAAGAGACTTTTCAAAGCTGTTCATAGTGTTTTCATGATACATTTTATGATGAAACTCTTTCACATGAATCACATATACAATTAAGATTATTTTTCTATCTTCCTTTGGTTTCAGTTATTCTGGGGTTTTGCATTTTTCCCCCTCATATTTGTAGATACTTGAATATACCAGAGTGAGTGTGTGAAAATGTCTATGGTGTTGTATACTCATTCGAAGTGCAAACTTGAAAAATTAATCTGAAAGACAAGCTTTAGTTCCATGTTTTAGCACTGACATACTTAAATCAACTGTTTCTTCTCTTTTAATATTTTTCTTACCAGGACTGCTGCCTTAAATCTTGGTTTTGGAAGTTATAGTACAGAGCACGATCTCCTTTGTGCTAGAATTGGGCAGAGGCACAGAAATCTGCCTGTATGAAATATCATGCAGGTCAAAGTTTTAGAAGGGGAGGAAATCACTGTTCCTGTTGAATGGAAACTAAGAATTAAACTCTAGGTAAGCAGCTGGAATAGTGACAATACAAAACTTGCAAATAATTATGACATTAACAAGTGGCCCTGCTAGAAGCAGGGTCTTTGATAAAGGACATAATTACAAAAAAAAAAAAAGTACATATTGGCGGATCCTAAATTGCCAAAAGTAGGACATAAAGTATATTTCTTTTTGAAACAATTTATTGAATCACTTTAATATCTATCCCAAAATATGAAATAAAAAAGCACTCATGTTAAGAGATACCAATTCAAAGATCACGTTGTTCTCTGAAAACTATATAATTATTGCAAGCATTGTTGATAACTATAGATAACATAACTAAGACCTATGTGAGAAACAATTCTTTTTGCTTATTCAGTGTTTTTTAATGGATTTCAACAGCATTTAGACATATATAATGGGAATGTGCACCAGGTTTCAGTGTTTTCTTGTTTCCTCAAGGTTTTCACAGATTACCAGAGGATGGAAAAAAATCACAAAATCATAAAAATTGACAGATGCTCCACAGGAAACTATAGCCTGAAGAACCTACTTCACCTTTTCAGGTGAATATATGTTCCATTAAAATATCTTGATAAGCCATTTTTTCCACACTGGTGTGCGTGCCGAAAGAGACATAGTTCAGTGCTGTGCAGCTGCTACAGCATTTGCCAAAGTCTAGACTCATCTAAGCGAGGCTTAGAAAGCTATCTTTAGCATACAGATGAGTGATACTACCCCAAGCCTGTGCTCTGCCTTTTCACCTGATGTGCTGCCCTGAGAATCCAATGCTGTCATGTAAAGCAAAATACCTGGTACCCACACATGCTGCTTTGTTCTCTGCTTGAATTATTCTGATTTTAATTAACAGCCTGAATATTATAAAAAGCATTGCTTTCTGACCCTTTGCACATTGAATTGTTGGGAAATAATTTGTTTAGTTTTAGCACTGCTTGGCACCAGTTTCATGCTTTTCAATTGTCTGCCATTACAAAGTACATCTTCTTTCACTTTCTGCTGTTCTGACATCATCAAATTCTAGTCACTACCCATTCTACAGTGCTCTTGTTGCTAAGAGCCTCGACTCACACAAGGCGAAAGGAAGTATGTGCATGTGAAGAAAAGAGTCTGGTATTATTTCAAGCTTCCTCCCGCTGTTTCTTGTGTGCTCCATCCTGGAGATTAGGGAACTGAGAAGCCACATTAATCTCGGAGCTCTCTGGTGTAAGCTTTTGGGAATGGGATGGTTTCTAGACCCTCAGTTTGCTGATCCCAGAGATGCACCCATGTGCAGCTTTGCTTCCTAAAGAGCAGACCACATTTAACAAAGCTGCTGTGCTGCCTCTGTTAAGAGTCCTTTGTGCAGGCACATCAGAGGAAAGAAAACGCATAGAGGCATGTGAAGTAGACAGTGAAGGAAGGCAGGGGAGGATGACTGGGGAGGAGGAAAGAAATGTGACAGAGAAGGGAAGGGTAATGATAAAATAGAGAATGAAGGGGGTGGGGTGGGGGTGGGGATAAGGAGACACAAAAATACTGACCTGGAAAAAAAAACAAAAAAAGAGATGTTGTTCCTGTGAGTTCTGTGGATCATATTCAGCACATCTGTTTTCATGCGGTTTGATGTTTTGTCATAATGCTGACATGGTGCATTGGTGTAGCGGTTTGTAATGCAGCATAATAAACTCACAATGTGCTGTTTACCAGGTCTTTGATTGCTTCTGGATGGTTATAATCGGGACAGTAATAACAATAAAGAGGGTAATGCTGCAAGTGAGGTGTCATAGACGAAAGAAATGGCGTGTGATGAGAGATAAACGGTGAAGAAACACCCGAAGAAAACTGAAGAAGGGAGGCAGAGATACTGCAAGAGGTTAGTGACCAGACAGCTCTCCTGAAACATTACGGAGATAAGTGCTCCTGGCAGAAATGCTGTTTCAAATGGGGAGGTGACAGAAGCTAGGAAAGCTAAACTAACCTATCTAAGATGAAAATGGAGGGTGTGTTTGGAGCAAGTAAACTAAAGCAGGAGAAAATGAAGGTATTGTTCAGTACACTGCTACCTAAAAAATGTGACAGGATAGGTTACAGTGACCAGTGCTGGAAAGGTAATCTCAGCCTGTGCCACTCAGTCTGAGTATAACGCAGTATACACCAACACATAAAATGTGTCTTCTGTTTGGAAAATGAAGATAGAATTTCTCTCAGGGAAAGCATGCAGCTCAGCAACTGTTAACTGGGTACTGCAGGGTGTGCAGATATTTTTGTGAGACACAGGACTTCTTAAATAAATGGAATCTTTTTTTCCTTTTCCATTCACCATTTCCCTGCTATCTTTCAGGGTTTTTTTGGCTAAAACCAAATTCAGATTCTTTTCAGTCTCGGGCTTTCTGAATTAAATGCTGCAATATTAGCTGCCTACAGTTACTGTGATTGGACTCCACGGGTGGCCTGAGCAATTTTCAGACAATGGAGCTGGTTCTTTTCTCACTCACACCAGTGTAACTCGTTGGCTTCAGTGGAGTTACTCTTGATTCACAGTGTTGTGAAAGGAGAATTGTGCTTACTCTTTCGTATGTTCCTTCATCTCCATGATATTTTTGCTCACATGTATAATTGATTTTCTGGGAACATCTCCTGCTGCTGACAGGTAAACTTAGGAACTTCCGGAGATGGAAATAAATGTAAGCATTTTTAGGTCACTGAGTTCAATCCACTGCTGCTACTATACCATGTTATATAATTTCTTTCATAAACTGAGCAGGCTTTACACATTAATACACTATTGTTACTATAATCGGTAAATTATGACAGGTTAGTAGCTTTCTGTGTAAGTTCAAACTACAACTGAAATAATTTTCAAATGCTTTGGAAGTGTTTTCCTTTCTCACACATGCCTCACTTTTCAGTACAGCAGCTGTGATAAAAGCTTCATTCTTGGCAGAAGTAGGCTCAGCTTGGGGAAAGCACAGTTCTGAAATTACAGGCATACGTAGAGAAGGGTACTGTGTAGTTTCTGTTCATGGTCACATCCCTCTCACAAATTTTAGTGGAAGTTACAAGCAGTCATCTGATGACAAATTTTTAACATACCTCTAGTGCCCCTGAAAGTCAATTACAGAAGAAGGGTTGACACACTGGCTGAAGGTGGATTACCACAGACTTAACTGACTTGCCTTGGGCTACCTTCTCTTTACCACCCTGTCTTAGCAGACCCCTGCCATTTCAGCGGAATTTGTTCTTAATTTATAAAATACCTGGGCATGAAGCTGAAAATCATCAATATAACCAAGAGTTGTAATTGTAAGCATAGATAAAGAGAAAAATTGGGTTTTGCCTTTACATAGTGTAAATAAGATGATTTGGCAGAAGCCAACAGAACTATGCTGTTATCTGTGCGTGCAACTGTGATACATCCATGGCCTCCCTACCTTCCCTGTGGTCTTTAAGCATACATGCCCTCTATCAACATAGAACATGATTTTATTTTTCACCCCATGTTACTAAATTTTAGTTCTACACTTCAGCAAGCCCACTGCCCTCTGTATTTCTCTTCCCTGCTGAAGCTCAGCTTCAGAAGTTACATTTCAACTGGGCAGTTGCCATTTAGTGCATTTAGTTCTGTGCCATTCTAGTTTGCAGCTGCTGGAAAATGGTGGCTGCACTTCACAAGGGAGTGAAGAAGAGGTGTATTAGTTGTGAAAGCTGAATGCTGGTCATTGGATAGCAACCAGTTGGCTGTGATACGACTCTGGTGACTGTTATCCCACCCTTTGTCTACTGTATTTCTGATGTAGGAGTAGGTACACAAGTTGCATCATGACAAGTACAGTAGGTCTCGTGCTTGTAGGATTTTACTGGAAATGCTTAAAGTAATTGCGTGGTAAGTTCATGCAACATTTTGTAGGAGTGGTAGAGTGCTCTCTTGGTTTTGTTGGAATGGCACTACACATGCCACACAGGCCTAGTATGTTTGCTGAGAGGGGCCCTTTGGGATTGCTGGATGTAGGCAGTAATATCCAGCTTGGTGAGATTATTAGATACCTACAGTCCCAGATATACAGGCAGTTCTCAGTCTTCCTGGGGAACATATCTGGTTGGAAAAGAGGCAACTTGGACTTACGGTGGCCATATCTAAGCATCTTTACAGGCCTCCCTTCTGCAGTGCTTTCATACCCTCACTGCCAGTTGTCCTTTACCTCCAAATTCTCTTTATCAAAAAGCCGAGAGCAATACTGCTGTATGTTCACATGGAGGTATGTTGCCAGGTAGGAATCCTTGGTGCATCACTGTTCTGAGCTTCAGTCAGCAGTGCTTAAGGCAGCAGGTGTTGCTGGGCTGTTGAAAGACCACATTGCCTCTGGTCAGGATCTGCTGTTTGCTTGACAACTTGCTGATCATGGGCCAAGGAGAGAGCAGTGAGGCAGGTCAGACTAGTTCCTTTCACCCACACAGCACACTGGGCTGAAAGAATTGTTTGGTAGGCTGGGTGCTCCACAGCCTGACCCAGAGGTTTGGGGAGATTCTGGTTTGTCTTCTAGGTGCTTCCTAACCTCTAAGTGCATAATGGTGATGGGTTATTCTGAGGCTTAGAGTCTGATTGATGATCTCTGACAGTTACCTGTTCAGTTTAAGACATGACCACTCCTCAACTGTCTGCTTTATCCTGATGCTAGTTATTACCAGGCTTTTACTGTGGAGACTCTGGTTCACAGGCTGGTGCATTAAAACCTACCCACTTTCATTGTTGTGCTCTCCTAGAATGAACATGACCTCAGGCAGTTGGGAGAAATAGCATCTTAAAATACAGCATCTAAACCTGCCAAGCTTGTTGTTTTTAAGTGTGAGTGGAAAGTATCCTTGCCAATGCACACAGGCCTGAGGACAACCATTCCTGCCTTTGCTGCTGCAGGTCCGCTGTCACCACAGAGCTCCACTGCTTTGCCCATATGGAAGGTTGTCATCATAGTTGTTACAATTTAAGAGGGTAAGGAGTATGTATAAACTTCAAAATCAGTACTGGATCAAGCAGAAATTGAGGATTGCTTCTTGGGAGATAAATTGTTGAAGAAAAAAAATTACCTTAGAATTGTTATAGTTTATGTTGTTTTGAAAGCAGTTTATGAACCCACCATACAGTTCTTAGGTTTTAGTGACTGTTCTGTTTCACTAAAAGTTGTAGACATCTCCCTTTATATGAAGAAGAAAATGATATGGCATCAGAGTAAAAGATGATGTTTTTATCCCAAATTCACTAAGAAATAGTGTTGATATGATATTGCTGTGTTTATTTGTCCATCTGTTTGTTTCTGGAATGGAAAAAGACTGGAAACAGGAATGGTACCTCCTCTTTCACTCATCTGAGAATGTCTTGTATAATTTTGTTAACAAAACCCAGTTTAAAAGTCAGTCAGCCATAAAACACAAGTCCATAGGTAGTCAAACTTCAGTAGTTCCAATGTTCACTCACCCAACGGCTGATTTATGCTCAGCAACGGATTAAGCCAAAATGGCTTGAAACGGTTACTGGTGCTGGCGGTGTGCCCCATTCCCCTCCTACAGGTTACCATTTCTACAGCAGGAATGGCTCAATGACTCATTAATCAGTACCTGAGTTTCTGCATTTCGCAGATCGGCGTATGAAGGCAAGCCAGCATCAGTTTCTGTTCAGGCTTAAGCCATAACATTCCTGGCATGGGAGACATCTTGCGAGAGAGATTAGTGTACAGAGTTCGGGTAGATGGTTTCCTTGTCAGATGCAGCTATATCTCACGTGAGGTACATACCTTCAAATCCGTGTTTGAGGGAGGAGACTTTTCAGATCATTGATCTG
Source organism: Heliornis fulica (assembly GCA_013399135.1). Classification (NCBI taxonomy): domain Eukaryota; kingdom Metazoa; phylum Chordata; class Aves; order Gruiformes; family Heliornithidae; genus Heliornis; species Heliornis fulica. The sequence continues at coordinate 688,085 of VXBZ01009878.1, read as the reverse complement.
AAAGATCAGGAATCCTGAGCAGAAAAGGAAAGTTGAGGTGGTTTAGTATTTGTATGATAGCAGGAGCATGGCAAGAGGACCAGAGTCCTGACCATTATGTGTACTCATTGGTAAAAAAACAGTCCATTGTTATAATACTTCAGGGTTTTTCCAGTATGATTTTGCTTCTTTTTCCAATACTGTACAACAGCTTCAAATTGTAAAATGAAAACCGATTTGAGAAAAAACACAGCATGTAATTAAACAGCCAGCAGTACCGCTGGCGGTTGCATTGCCTGTGGTCCTGGGCAGTGCAGTCCTTCGGGGCGTGAGTAAATGCACCCCGGCCAGTCCGCATCGGCGTTTCCCCGTGGTACGGTTTGGACAGCGGGGCTGTACGAGCGCAGTGACATGACGGTGCGGGCAGGTGAGACGCTCTGCCCAACGGGAGGGAGCCCTTCCTCCGCCGACACTTGAGCCGTTCTCAGCCGCGTACGCGGAGCGGGATTTGGGGACCCGCGGCACACGCGTGGACTCCGGCAGCTCTTGGCGGCCGCGACGGCAGCTGCGGTACCGGGCTGGCCGGCCGCCCGCTGCCCCCGCCCCG
>VXBZ01009878.1:657934-683384 GCA_013399135.1 Heliornis fulica | reverse complement strand
CTTTCTATCTGCAATGCAGATACAATTTCAGAAATCTAAGGCACATTTTCCCACTCTGTAATGGTGGACATCAGGGTATTATATAATTGTGTCAGCTTTTGCTGACCATTAGGTTGTTGTAGTAGCATCAGACTATGCTAGCCCCAAGTCCTCATTTTATTTTTGGGTATTGTCTTCAGTAAAACTAAAGTAAGTGAGAACAGTTATTTAAATGGCTATTAAAATAATTATTTAGGTATCTTAAATAAAGCAATTTGGCTTCACCCCCGCCCCCTTTCTGTTTAATACAAACTGACTTTTTATGAGTTTGTAGCCTTTCCCAGTGAATATGAAGCACTTCATGATGATATCAGACTGGAGATCTATGTCAGAAGTTTGTGGCTTCTGGGAAAATACTGTTCTGTCTTGCAAAATAGTGGCAACTCCAGAGAAATGACTGAAGCATTTAGAGACTGATGTTTAGGTTTGGAATTGTTTAGCTATTTATTTAGGTGTCATGAAATAGCTAAACATCCAGCATCTGAAAAAATGCATTAACTCTGGTGACAGGAAACTTTTCAGTGTGCTCTGAAATTGTGCAAGTTTAGACTTTCACATAAAGAAGATAAAAAGCTCAGTATGATAGCCTAAGCATTGTCACAAAGCGAATCCCTCAACTGTGAACACAGTATAAACTGAGAACTACTGTCCCTGTACAGTATAAAAAAAATATTACTTCCTGAGGCTGACCTGAAAACTTCTCTGCTATGCTTACCTGATTTCATTACTGCTTTTAGTAACCTGTTGGCAGCAGCTGGTCGGGTAAGAGTGAGATGAGTTTTTGTTTTGGGACAAGCATTGATGCTTCAGAGCCAGTGGTTGCACTGGTCAGTGGTCCTCCCTGACTTTTCTGTGCAGGTAAAATACACATGACTTCAGGCAACAAAAATGTGTACTATGCAAATATTAATACCCCCCCCCCCAAGTTTTATGTAGAAAAGTTTGGGGAGACTTTTACACTGTTACAGTTTAAGTAGTAATGTTCAACAGGATGAAACTTAGTGAGTAATATCTCTGTTCATAAATCAGCTGTCAAAACCACTTTCTGTGACTGCTTAAAATAGTTGAATGGGAATAGACTGAAATTACCTTCTGCTTCTCTTCACAGGCTGAAGAACAATGGCTTCCTTCAGCAACCTGACTATTGGCGTTGCTTTTGCCAGTTTTACCGTATTTCAGCTCCTATTCCATGTTTTAAGTTCTTGGGTGTCAACACGAATAACACCTGGTTTTAACAATCTCAGCCAAAAAAGGAAGATCGAATGGAATTCAAGGTATAGTGTTCAAAACAAAGTACAGCTAATTATCTATCTGAAACTGGCAATATCTGAACCACCTGATTGTGTGTGCGTGTGCGCATATGTATAATTATATAGATAATGTTAATAGTTAACCATCTGTAAAGGTTAGAGGGATGGTTCTAGGCACTTGAAAAATTCTGAAATAAATACTGAGGTCCCTTCTTGAACACACAGCATTACAAACACTTGTATGTTAAGCACTTCATTAAACAGCAATGCCCAAGTGAAAGTCAACAGAAAAAGAAAACTGACTGGTGAGAGATAGTAAGGTAAATGAGATTAATTTTCAATGACTTCTTTGTGATTCTTCTAAGTACAGAGTCCTTCCCTCAAACATACATAAAAATCAGAAGTATTGCAGTTTATTCTATGGCCTAAATGGTATCTCTGGTCATGCTTTTGGGTGCAGAGCAAATTGCTCTCTGTTCTGGTGCTGCTGCACTACACCCTGTTTTAGATAAGGTTTTTGATGACTTTGTAGTACTGCATTGAGGCAGGGTTGGACAAGTTCACCTGTGTGTTGGTGGGGAAGGAGAATGCAAGAAGATGAGGAGGGGAAGCTATGACACAGGGTACACATTCAGGAAGGAGTGGAGAAACTCTGTCTAAAAAACCTGCCTTATTCTTTTGGCGTTTCCCCAGTTTGGTCAGTGGGACAGATCCACCTGCATTACAGTTGTCTCTGCAGACAGAGCATGCCTAGAAACTTGTTCAACCCTGTGTGTCTTGGGTTCCTTCCTCTCTTCAGCCATAAAGGAAGTCTAGGGTAGTAACTGCAAATGACCTGATCGCTGAAGGTTTCTTTTTGTGATATACTGCTGTGAAGTGGTATGTGAAATTCCCCTGGTTGAAATGAAATGACACAGTGTAGCTTTGTGCTTGAGTAGCCTATTACATCTTTAAAATATTTTTCAGATGTTGCTCAAATTTTAAACTCAAAATGGTGTACTGTATGACTGTCACTGAACTCAAAGTGCATTAGGCATATCACTGTTTCTTCTCTGTGCTCTTTAATGGCAATGTAGGTTGATACTTCTAAAGTTTTTCTTTGTTCTAGGCAGCATTAGCAACTCAAATAGTCTTGCCCTTCCATTTGGCACATATCCACCTGCAGTGTTCTTAAAGGCACCATCTTAATTTCAGTTCAACCTTTGAATAATTGCCTATCTGCCAGAATGCCTTTGCAGGATGCCAGGTCATGGTATCAGTGCAGTTTATGCTTATCTCTGTACTACAATCGACAATACAGGCCAACAGGGAAACTAAATAAACTGTTGTCCTGCTGGAGCTGAACTTTTGTCTCTAAGCCACATCAAGTGACCCTTGAAATACATAACAAGCTTTCTGAAAACACATCCCATGCATGGTAGCATTATTCTAAGTTGTAGTGCTTTGCATAATAGCCTATGAATTGTTTCACACACCACAAGTGTGCTTGGAATTAAGCTGCTCTGTAATTTCTGGGCTACTTTGTAGTAAGGTGTTTAACTGCTCAAGTTGATACAGCACCCCAAGCTGTTCCCTGGGTTTTTTTCCTCCTTCTTTCCACGTTTTTCCTCAGGGCTGATAGCAGGATGTAGATGTTAGCATACACATGGGTCGTGGTCCAGTGCTGCATTCAGTGCTGGAGTAGAAGGTGTGAAACACAAAGCGTGGTTCATGGTTCCGTCATCAACAGTGTGTTGATGTTCCACCTTTGGAGGGCGTGAAGCAAAGGAAAGGCTAGCTGTGCTTGTGTTTCTGTGCCAGGTTGGCTAAACTCCTGACCGAAGTCAGTGTGCTGTCAAACTGCCTCAGTGCTCCAGTATTTCCCAAAACGAAGAGTATCTTATCTGTTCGTATACGTTCCCTGAACATATGTGTACTCTGCAGACAGCTGGGTAGGTGGAGAAAGTTACTGTCTCACAGTGAAATGCGTTGGGTCAACATAAATGATTTAAAAGTTGATGTTTGTTATTTTGCCCTATATTGAACTGGTGTAGGGAGCGCTACACAAATGGTTCTGTTGGCAGTCCTGAAGGAAACTGGCACAGAGGATGGTTATGCATTTTTATCAGCTCAGCTGGGTCTGGAAGAGGGCATCTGCCTGAAATGAGCTGTAGCATTGAAAATAGTTTGTTGCAGTTTGAAGGGTTTTGTAATCAAGCATTAGAGCTGCAGCTCTGGACTGCATTTTCCATACTGTCAGTTTGTTCGTTCTGACCTTCCAAGAATTAAGAACCAATAAAGTAATTGCTTCTGGAATCTTAAGTATGTGGATGCTTACACTGAGTTAAAAACTGTACTTCAACACAGTTTTAGAATAACCCTAATTTGTGCTGAAATTTGTCAGCTCTTCTGCTATAGTCTTTATACTGCTATTAAGCAGTTTGAGGGTGGGGGGGAAGGTATATTCAGTAATAAAGGAACAAGCATGCAATTTACCAGTGCAACTGTTCTCTGCAGTTTATTGAGGAGTTAAAGGATGCAAGCTCTGTCAGTAATTTCAAGGAAATGTACTGAGCTTGATAGCTTGACCTAGATTCCATATTAAAATGGAGTGTTGTACTATTTCCCTCCTTCTGTCCCCTCTTCTGTGGAGAAACTTCAAAGTCCAGTGTTAAGTAGGAAATTAGCTTCTTTTTTTTTCCTTCCTTTTTTTTTTGTTTTGTTTTGGGTTTTTTTACTTCCCCCTTCAGTACAGTGCTTGTGTATAACCGTATGCTGCATGCTAAAGTTTTGATAAACAGCCACTCCAGAGACAAATTGCAGCTGTAAACTAATGAGCTATATTCTAGGACGAATGTTACTTCTTTCAGCATTGCCCTCTCAAAAAATCCCAGGTATTTTGCAAACACTAATATCATATGCCAGGCTTTATTTTGAGAAGGAATCAAAGCTCCTAGCTCTCTATTAATTTTGTGTCACAAGAGCAGAGGTTTTAATGAAATCATTAATTATCGTTAAAATTCTGACAGCTAATTTTTCTTTCTTTGTTTAAAAAAAAAACCCCAAAAACCCTTAGCCTGTGCTGTAATGGTTAGTAAATGTTCGCATCCATCTCCTCTGGCTATTCACATTATATTAATCTCCATTCATTTTTTGGAAGACTATTGAAGAAGCTGCTGATAAGAGCATGATGACACTCTTGAACCAAATTGTAAATAGAGACTTCTCTTATGAAAAATCACAGAATCTTCTAATGCCATAGTTGATAATACAACTTCTGGAAGCAGAGTAGGGATTATAACCTGCCCTTTCTTTGCAAAATCTTCCCCAGGAAGTAAGATGTTGTCCTCAAATCTTACATGGCAGAGCTTAGACTCCTAAGAGGGACTTAAGTATATCTAAATTATTAGTAACTTCAAAGTACATGTATTTAGTATTTAAGATGACAATAACGGCATCTATGCATTTGTGAATATGTTGTTTCTGATCACAAAGCACCTAACTTAACACTTTTTATCTTTCAAATAGTATCCCTGATTCATTAGACCTGTTTTGGCACATAGTTTTTTTCCTTTTTTCCTCTTAGTGACACTTAAAAAGTGTGAAAGCAGGCAGCGGCTGCTAGGTGCAGTTTATAGGGGTGTTAAACCCGTGGCCAGGGGAGCAAGTTTACACATTTTGGACCCATGCCCACTGCATTGTTCTACCTTACAAGAATGCATGTGGACTCAATGGGGCAGGAACGGCCCTGGCCTATGTGCTGGCAGAAACCCTGCCGTGGGCCTCTCTAAATAGGTAATTCTCTGAAAGCCCTTGTTAACATTCAGGGTTTATCTGCAGCATGCATGCAGCCTGCGTGCCGGAGACTGGTGTCTCCTTGTGGGAAAAGGAAGCTTTTAGTACCCGAGTGGGGACAAGGCAACTCTGGTTCCATGATTCTGTGATGACTGTGACTTTGCCTAGGTCAAGAGGAGTGTAAAACAGATCTGTAAGCAGCTAGTTCATGTGAACCAGTAGCTGTTGCACCTCAGAGGTTCAACTATGACATTCTGTAATACAATATTTCTCTTAGAAAACCAGAAACTACTTCAAAATCATTAGAAATTCTTTCTGAAATTGCCCTTGATGCCCCCCCTTTCCAAGACCTTACCTTGGCAGATTTATTATAGGCTGTCAATCGGGTGGCTGAAAGGAGAAACCCGCTGCTGTAGGACTTGTGGGCCAATCTGAATCTGACATGCATTTAGAGACGGGATACTGCAGTGTCTTTAAGGATTCATGAATGTATGGCGTAATTGGAGCACAACATAGATCTTGGTTACTTTAAGACCCTGTTTTCTATTTAATTGCCCCTTGCCCCACTCTAATAGATTCCTACTTTTTGGCTGTTTTTCCCACCTGTCACTGTATATGTGACTGGGTGAGGGGTAGAGAAGAGATGACTGTTCTCCACAGAGGTATCTGGATGGAGTTGAGACTGTCTTTGATAAGATCCTACCATGAGCATGGCATATAAAGGTGAATGGCAGTACTTCCTTGTGACTGTGATCTCTGTTTCCAGGACAGTGTCCACATTCCACGCCTTGGTGGTTGGTGGGTTTTGCCTATATATTTTGTTGTACGATGATGCTGTTAACGCTGACCGTCTCTGGTAAGACATACTGCATATATGTTTTATTTACACAAAAGAATAGCATAATTGAGAAGGAAAAAATAATGCTGCAGTGTATTAATTACTGAAATAATGGTTTAATTTCCCCTTAAAGAGAGATGATGTGTCCATTTTGATGTCCATGCTAGTTGATAATTCCAAATTCTCTTGCCAGTATTAATGCCTTAGTGCATTGTGTCTCTGAAATGGAAGAGATAAAATACAAACAACTGATTTGAAGAAGCTTATTAATTACTAAAGCATAGAACCAAGAATGTAACTTTGTCATTGTGACTGAAACTGTACTCTTTGCTGTAATCATTTCAAAGTGAAATTAAAATGGTGCTGCAGGTATGGAATGTGTGTGTGTAAGAAGCTGGAGTGTCATATTACGAGTATAAAAACACATGTCTAAATTGAGAAATTGAGGTGCTTGTATTTCCACTTATGATAATGCTTCTATCAATCTTTGTTTTAAAATAAGTATGAAAGCTTCAAGTGCTGTCTGCACAGGCAATAGAAATATTAAATAAGTGGACTTCTTGTACTTTCCCTAGTTAAGAAAACATCCCGTATTAAGCTCATATTTTCTTGATTTCTAGTTATATTGTTTCATTACACTTTTTTGAGGGAGGAGGAATAAGATGCCTTTGTTTTAGTCAAGTTAATTACATATTGCTATTGTTTTGACATTTCACTTGTTAGCCTCTGGAGCTCTTTCCCTACAGAAGGAAGAGGCCATGTTTCTCCTGAAGACCAACTGACTAAGTTTTATTTCAGATTGTTGTCATAGACTGTTGTTTTTAACCTTGCCAAAGGACCACACTGTGAGTCAGTTTAAACTTAGATAAATTCAACATCTAATGCTTGTTCTGCTTTTTTAATACTGCGAATTAATGACAGTGAAGTGTGGGCTAGACAGGATTGGGTGCTTGAAGCGCTCTGTCACCGACTTTTTATGTGGCTTTAAGAATGTAACACTAATTCATTATACAAATTTAGGCAATGTTGGCCTTTTCTGTGTGTAGTGATATATGATTAAATTGTTGGCTGTTTTGGAATTTTTTTAGAATTTTTTTGAATCTTTAGAGAGACTGAATATAATCTGAATACCCCATGAGATCTGCTAACCATGTTGAAAAGCAGCATGTTGTTATTATTTTAGCACTCGGTGTGTGTTGTGGTAAACTTTATCAGATGGAAGCTTTTATGCTGCTGTGTTTGAGTACACCTTGTTCTAAACAGTATGAAAGAAGACATGAAAGGCAGAAATAAAAATCTCTTGGTGACACTAAATAAATAGTCTCCACATTTACTACACTTTCCTGGTATAATTTCAGGAAAAAAGAAATTAAGCAGTACTCAAACCACTTTCTATGCTTAATAAGTTTGAGAAAGTTTTATTTTTGTAAATTGCACTGAAAGCTTAATCTTGGATGCTGGGGCTTCATAAGTAAGATTATGTAAAAATATTAAATTTTAAAAGACAAATATCCATCTTTGTGGAATTTTTTTCTGTATTTCTACTACTTCTAAATAGTTTCTATATAGTTACTATCAGTGGTTTTATTTGCTTTTGGTAAAGTAAGCAAAACTATATTAAAATTTAGTGGAATTATATCTAGTCTATGTTTTTTACATCAAAGCTTCAGAATAATTTCATGGCAACGTTTCTGTTAATTGTTTCTTGATCAAAATTGTCTTAATGTTTGCAGGAATTTGTCAATCAAAAGTGCACAGAACACTCTAGAAATGGAAATCGGTATTTTAAGTTATTCAACTAGTAATTTTAAAATGTATGAAGTACCGGTTGGGGTATTTAAAACAGTTGCAATTACTCAAGTACTCTTGTAATGCTTTACCTTTTTTTTTCTCTATGTAATATGGGCTAGCCAACAGATCAAATTGTTGTTGAGGTAGTTAGAATAATGTAGAAAGTGTGGAGGTGGTAGGGATTAGATAAGGAGAGGGAGAAGATGCAAATGTGTGAATTAAGTTGTAGCTTCACAGAAAAGACTTTTTCAAATGACTGTCCACTTTACAGGCATTACACTTTGGCAGTCTAATGTTTGATCAGCATTTTATATGACTGTATCTGCAAAGAAATTTGAACAAAGTTGGTCATGCGGACGTTTGTTCTTTCTATCTGCCTTGTGTGTGTTCCTTTGCCATACACACCTCCTGAGCAATCACACGAGAGAGAGCTCTTCCCTCTTGCTTACCCAAGTCACTCCCTGTTTATCACTCCTGGCCTTGATTGCATCAAAACGGTTGCAAACATCAGGGCTCATAAGCTCTGTTGCACTTCCCGTTCAAGGAGACTGATCAGGAATCTGGAAGATTTAGATTAAATTGTGTTTTATATTAATTTGGGTTAATTTGGGATTCTAAACCTTCTTCTTGAAGGGCTGTGTCAGGTGGGGAGTGCAGCTGTACATGTTGAAGTGTTGGTTTAGAAAGTCTAGAGAAGGTTTGTTGCAAAGTGGCTGTTCTCATGGTAAGAACAAAGGGAAGCAAATTATTCCATCTCATCCAGTTCAGTCATGTTTACCAATGTCAAGGAAGCAATTTCATATACTCAGTCCCTTGCATCTTCTTGGGAAAATAATGTGAAAGTTCTTGAGCATAGGCTCAGTCTTGGTGATGTGCTGCAAAGTGCTTGCAGTACTTACAGATTTGGTAATGCTGTCACTGCCACAGCTGGGAGCTCTCATGGAAGGGCTGTAACTATTTAAAGAGGTTCTACTATAGTTGTGAGAACACATCTGCCTATGCTGTGGCTAGCTGTGACTTACAGAATAGCTATACCTAAAGAAGCACTTGGTCCACAACCTACGTAGCTCATGAAACCAGGCTCTGAAGCAAAGGAAAATATTTCTGTCTCACATTGTCATGAAGAGAGCATTTATGGTGAATATTAAGAGATGGAGTGAACTCCAGGCTCTCCTAGCAATGTTTTTCCAGAAATAATGGCAGAATTCTGGTTCTGTGAGTCCTCCTATCTTCCTGTAAGCTACCCAGGGAAGCAGTTGGGTTTAGATGCTAAAAAAGACTTAAAGTTTAGTGAACAGATTGTAATAATACAGGAAATCTCTTCCACTGCTTCATTCCAACAGGATTAAAAATTAATAGCTAAGTAATAGCATTTTACTGCTTTCTAGCTGAGGTAGACTTTTTATTGGAGGTGACTGCAAGCACAGTTATGTTCCTTTTTTCTTGAAAGGAAGGTTTACAACAAAGATTGCTTTGACTACTTGTCTTGAGCAGTCCACATTGTATAATCTCTAGACAGGTTGCTTGGAGCTCAGTTTATACTTGCACAAAGCATATCTCATATTGGATTCATATGTCTATGCTAAGGAAAAGAAATTTGCTTACCAAACTTCTCAGAGTTGGAATGTACAGAGGACAGCAGAGGAAAGAACACACATTGCTTGCTGTAATGTGGATGCCTCCCTTTTGTGTGCTGTATTCACAAGTTTGGGTCTGTTGAACATCCTAGATGGACTGAAGTTGTGTGTGTGCTACTAAGAGCTTTGTCTGCTGTGTGTTTCACACCGAAAGGGAAGGGACAGAAGGTGTGAAACTACTCTGAGAAGCATTTCTCCTCAAAGGTTCCTCATCTCCAGAGAACTGGCAAATAATTCCTTTCATGTCTCCTTGTACTCTGTTTATCCCTGCAAGCATCCATCCTGTTATGAATATGAAAAGTGCTAGCTGAGCAAGATATTTTTGTCACCCTTAACAGAGTTTTAGTGCTGGCAGAAGAGCAGAAATGGAGCCACAGAAAGCCAGTCAGACACATTACGTGGGACCCTCTCCTTCCCAGAGCAGGCAGCTTAGGGCGTTTGTAGTCCTGATTAAGGTAGTTAGTAGATGTCTCATTTCTGAGTGGAAAAGAAATCAGTTTTCATGACTGGGATCCTCCTTAACCAGATCTCAGAATGCCTTACTGAAGGGCCAAGAACAGGGTGACCTGATGGATATTAAGTGCTTGATATGTGTACGTCCTTTGTGAATTACCATGTTATAAAAGGTGTAACTGTGTATTTTTTTGGTATATTTACAGGGGTGACCCTTCAATTGTGAAACTGAATATTGCTATTACCACAGGCTACCTCATTTCTGGTAATTATGCAACGTGTATACAACACACACAATCTGTATATTTGTATTGAGTCACTATGCCTATGTGTTTATCCCGTGCCTCTGCTGGAGATGTGATAGTGTATACATACAGTTCCTACTGTGGCTTTTAAAACTGCTAATGAAGTTGTGGGTTGTGGTGAAATCAGAGGATCTTGCCAGCGGATGTGAAGGATGGAATGATACCTCCTGAAGCACCGAGGAAACCCCACAGTGTGGCTTTATGATGGATTGATACACAACCACCAACTCCAGCTCAGTTTTGTCTTTAAGCCAATTGAGAAGGTGTTAAAGCAGTGCCTTTCGCTCCCTTCAGGGTATCTAAATCTTGTAGCTTTTCTGTCATACGGTTCTTCCCATGACCTCAGAATGCTGGCAGAAGAATTTTATCAACCCCCAATACAAGCTGAAGCAAATGATAACATAGGATCCTGCTCGCCCACCTTTTAGTCTCACTAAGCAAAAATTTAGTCATGTGTAAAGCATTGACATTTTAAATTATTTTCTTGGTATGCCATTTACCCCTACATATGTTTCATGTTCTTAATGTTTACTGTTAGCTAAGATTGGCATGGGAGTTTCACTGCAAAATGCTTTGGAGGTTTCTTTTATGGTGTGTGTGGATAATGCTAACTTATCAAAGCAAAAACTTGCTGTGACTTGGACTGTTTTTAGGGAAAACTCATGTTAGGATGGAGTTTCTGGACAGAGACTGGGCCATGGACTTGGTTATCTTTCAGACTAGATTTCTCACCCCAGTGGAATTGATAATCTGGTGATCGGCATGCCCTGTTAACTGTGGGTTAGTTTAAACTTGCTTTTTCTGTAAGAACTACCTCAGCTCCCATGTTTAAATTCATTGGTATCTATTTTTGAATAAAAAATGAAAGCATTAGACTTTCATTCTGAATTAATGAACGCCTTTGAACAGAGACCTGAACCTGGCCATTCATTCTTTCTTGCTTCCTTATATAGCTAATGTTTAATTATTAGTAGGAAGTGGAGCAGCTATGTCAGATGATATAGAGTCCTGCCTAAGGACACTGCTAATATAAGAGATCAAGGCACTCACTGGAGATAGGAAAGGCGCGGGGTAAAGTCTTTGATTTGTAACCTTGGTCACTAATATCCCATCCCAAATTTCCCATTTGGAGAAAGTAGGGGCAGAAATTACCTATTCCAGTACAGAAAAGAAAAACTGAAATCTCAGACAGTCATGAGAAAAGAAAAAACTTTTCTGTAAAAGCTTTCTTGTAACACTGACTCAGGTCTGCTGTATCACTTTTGCAGTAATTGGAAATTGGAAATTTCTGATTAAATAAAGCAAGCATACTTCTCATTCCAAGCACCCCATGCAAAATATTTGTAGTAAATGGTTCCCTGTTTGCTAATATAATTACCTGCTGATTCAGAAGTTCCCCACAAATAGATCCCTGAATTTATTCCATGTATCTGTATATTGGCTACATCCCCTATAGCATGCCATCCCTTCCCTCTTTTTTTTTTGGTCACTTGTTCGAGATGTTTGTGTTCGTAAGTGTGAAGTCTTGCTTTGAGATTCTGGATCCGCTTTTTGCTTCCAGATATTTCAGGTAAAGCTATTGCTTCTGTACTTCCATTGATGTGGAAGCTAATTGTTAGGCTAACTGTTAGAAGAATGCTGTTGCTTAGTGCTTTAGTTAAAGTGAAGTATTTATGATAAAGATGTTCTCTTCTGAGGTAATTAATTCAGAGGTTTCTGCTGATGCCATATGTTGGCATTTATACCTCTGAAAGTTAGAGAAACACTATTCTGAGGTCAATAGTATATAATAAATTGTTCTTTGTTGTTATTTTTTTTCTCTTGTAGATTTGTTGCTTATTATTTACTACTGGAAGGCAATTGGTGACAAATTTTTTGTAATACATCACTTGGCAGCTCTGTACGCGTACTATTTTGTACTGGTGAGTGCTGTATTTTCCCATAACATAAGAAGCAGTTGTGATTGCTTTTATAGATCTCATTTGTTTAACAATTAAAAGTATTATTTATTGGTTGGCGTATTAGCTTTGTGAAAGTCCATTTTCAGTCATCATTACTCACTAAATGGTTTTATCGGTCATTTGTTGTAAAATTTCAGTCCTTCAGCAAAGCTGTTCTGTGTTACACTAAATACAGCAGTTAATTTAACTCCTGAAGTTGAAACTCTTCTCAGATTTTCCTGGAGAGAGACTCTGTCAGACCCTCTTTGGTTGTGTTTTTTTTTTTTGTGGGGGTTTTTTTTTTAATTTTTTTTTACATGATTGTAGAAAAAGGTTTCAAATAAAACCACAGGTCTGAATATTTAGTGGAAACATAGGATCAGATGGTTTCAAGTGGTTATGTTCTGCTTGTGATTGCATTTGCAAGTGATCCCTGTCTTTGAATAAACTACAGTCAGCTGGCTGTGGGTTTTCTGGGGTGTTTTGTTTTGTTTTGTTTTTTCTTTTAAAGCTGTTATAACAAACTTGATCCTGAGTGTTCTTCTGTGCTGGTTGTAGTTTGGTGGGTAAACAGTGGATGATTAACTGTAAGCATCTGTGGTGTACATACATTGAAGAGAAAAGGGGAAGAGAAGGGTACAGTTCTAGGATTGAAGACTAAATTATTCTTTGCTGCTGCTGGAATTTCTCAGATGCCATGTGACTTGGTAGAAATCCCACTTACCTCCAGAATAATGCTTCTGAATTTCGTCTGAAAAGCTCATTCAGTAAATAAATTATGTAAAGTGCAATTTATTTCATTTACCACTTTTTCACTGCCTACTGTGGGAATCTCAGGCTCACAATATTGAAAGTGTTGAGATGCCAGATTACTGTCACATTTCCCATGTAACGCTTTAAAGGGGATGAAGTACACTGACAAGTAAATACTTTGTTTCGGGTTGAAGATAATTAGATCTACTAATATTATCAGCGAGGAAAGTGAATTAGAGCTGAATATTAGAGAAATTAAAATACCACTACCAAGGCTAATCCCTGATGCAGAAAATTCAGTAGCTGTTTCTGGAGTAAATGGAAAGCGTAGTCCTAGTGTGAACTTCTTTTAAAGCGGGACTTGCTGTTTGGATCTGGGTGTGCCCTTGGATGCCTGTGTGTTATGTTCATTCTCTTCTCTTCAGAGAAAGTTACTCATAGCTATCTTATTTCAAAAATTGCTCTAGAATGTCGGAGAGAATTGGATTCAGAGCACAGATTTTGTTTGGTGTAGTGTGAACTGACATGAAATGCCTGAAGTAATGGGTAGTAATATACTCAATGGGGAAAGAGAAGATGACACATGCTCCGTAGTTTGTTCAAGAGGCCTGCTGAATTTTAAAAAAAAAAACATTTTTATCTGTATGTGTGCAAACTGCCGCTTCTCCAGCTGTTGTGTAATGGGATAACATTTCCAGCACAACCAAATGGTAAGGCGGAGAATACGCTGTCACTTGGAGGAAAGTGCTCAGTTACAGCGTGTATCGATGTGAAAGTACCGCCCTTTACCTGGGTACCGGCACAGCGAAGGACTCTGTGCTCTGCTTGGGCTTGTTTCAACACTGAGAAATCCAAACCATTTATGGTTCTCTCAAACAATAATGGTATCGTTATTATATATTCTAGCAAAAGCCATGACTACTCACACCAGTTTGCTCTAGCTAGCTTGCCATGGCCACTTAACTGTAAGTCTTTTAAAGACTAATTTTTTAAAAAGAAAGAAACTGCTGATGGAAGATACCCGCACCCTTTGTAGCACACCTCGTTTTGAAATTGTGAGGAAGTTGGCCACAGATGGCAAGCTCACTGTTTGCTTGACAAAAGAAGTCGAGACATTGTATCATTCTCTGTGAACTTGAAGACTTTAATCAGGATATCACGTCTACATTGTTGATTTGTGTATGTCTGTTCTGTTTTACTAACCAGAGCAAAGGTTTGTTGGCGTATTTTGGAAACTTCCGTCTGCTTGCAGAGTTCTCCACTCCTTTTGTCAATCAGCGGTAAGTGGCTAGGGAACTTGTGCCGTTCTGCCGTTAATCTGTCATTAGCTCTGTCACCAAGGAGTTTTTGTTGTTGTTCAGTATCTGCTCTTTTCTTTTCCATGTGTCTGGTAGAGAACAGGTAAGGTTTGTAAGGGAAAGGGGAACTGTAATCTTTCTGCAAACAGGGTGGCTGAGTACGAACCATCGTGACTGTGAACTCTGAAATATTTTATGAGACTGTAACGTTCCTCACTGTGCTGAGATCCTCTTCAGACATTAGCCTGGCAAATTCATCTTACAGGTGGGCGGGCAGAATGGTGGAGCTCTCCAGAAGTCACTGTCATTTGCACAAGTGCCCTTGAGGAGGAGACTAGTCTAATGTGGTCTGTGTGCCATGTGCATGGAGACTGAGGAGTAAATAAGCACTTCTTTAAACTTATGTTAGTAATACAAGGAAGAGGAGAAAATGAGAAAAGGTGGGATGATATTCTAGGATTCTGTATTGGAATTTATGTCCTAGTGAATGGCCAGTGTCCCAAACGATTTCTGCTGAGATAGGAATTAATCCTGGGTTTACATGGTGATACTAACTTTTCAGACTGTGGTGGTAGGAAGTACTGTGACACATCTGAAAATTAAAAGAAATATGTTTTACTTTCAAAATGTCTACATTGGGACCACGTGTCGTGGAATACCCACATTTCCTGCTTTCTCAGAAAAACTGAAATCTGTCGGAGATAAGCGCGTTACACTAAGGGGTGTCATCTCATTAGTGCGTGAATGGTTCAGGGTTTTGTTTTGTTTTGGCTTTTTTTTTTTTCCCATTAAATTTGAAGAGAACCAGACCCTTAAGACAGTAAGTAGTGGATAATGATAATGACTTGAATGATGTTTCTTCTTTGCATTCTTAGTATTACCAGAAAAGCAGCTATTAAAATATAAAATGATATTCTAATCTCAGAACCGTAATATTTTCTTTGTATTTCCTGTGTGTTGTTAGGGATATCTAATTGGAGGCTGTCTCCACAAGTATTTAGGTCTTTTAATGTTACTATCAGGATTTATGTAGCTAATTATGAACTGTGGTGCATAAAATTTTAACAACTGTGCTCTACTGACTTCTATTTCTTTGAACTTGATGGGAGAAGAAAGTTGCTAAGCAGATGCCCAGTTACTTTTTTTTGCTTGTTTTCTAATAGTACCTATATTGGCACATCACAGTATACTTTAAGCTCTTTTTTTTTAATATTACTTTTGCCATTTGCATTGTATATCAGCAGAAGTACAGGCTCTGATTGTTGGTCTGCCCAAATACACCAGGTGTCTCTCTTCACTGTCCCAGTCAGTGTTCTGTGGTGAGGTATCCTACTGCCAGGCTGGGCTGCAGCCTCAGTGCTGCATAGCTGTCTCAGTGGCACGCTTATTGAGTTGCTCAAGTATTTCTGTTAGACCTAGATGTCTGGCAAATCTTTTTAGTGTATCTGTAATTACCTAAGTTGTAATCTTTAGGTAATTAAAATAAAAATTACTTTTAGAATCAGTTTTAGAACTCTGTGTTAAATAGTTTTACCATCATATCTTCTTGACAACTGATTTTTTGCCCTCACCATCTTTCATCATGAATACAGTGATGCAAGTAATTTTCCTCTGGTCCTGTGTTTAATCTGCCATTGTTGCACAGATTCTTGTTTCTAGTTTAAGTGTGAATGTTAAAGCTAGAGGCATTTGTTCCTTTTTCCAGGATTTCAACCCTCAGATTCTGTGTGCTAGGCAGCAGTTAAGTTATGCTGATCTAAGGGGTTAATATGCAAGAATTCTGTTTTTTTTAAGACCATTTATGAGTGGTAGTGAGAGATCAGTTTTTTTTTGATTTATCTTATTTTAATTTATTGCATAACAGACCTAGTTGTGACACGATGCAGTGCCATTTACAGGTCCTGGTTTCAGGCTGAACAGAAGTAGTCAGAAGATCCCAAATCTGAAAAAGTGGGAATTAGAGCTTTCTCTAGATTACCATATCCAAATACAGTGCTAGAATTGCTTTCAGGGAAACAAATAAGAATTTTACAGGGAAACAAACAGTTGCCCATTGGTACAAGCTATAAGTAACATGTAATAAATTTTTATTTTGTTTTAAAAGAGACTTTAAATTATAGTGTATTGCACAACAGTCAGAGAAATGTGCATGGGTGCTGAATTCGTTTACGATTCAAATGAGGATTTTCTACGTGTTTTGCAATGTACTGGATATCACACACTGTTTAAGTGGTGAAAAAAATGCAGCCAAGCTGAAGAATTTGCAGCTAAGCCAAGACATGGTGCAGGAATTTAGAAATGAGAAGGGTAGACACAATTAATAACTTAAATGATCAAAAATCCTTTTTTTAAATTTTTTTTTTAATGAGATGGGCTTCAAGTCTGCCTGGTATCTGTGAACACTTCTTTTGCAGGTGGTTTTTTGAAGTACTGGGATATCCCAAATCTTCAAAGGCCAACATGATCAATGGTGTGCTGATGACAGCTGTGTTCTTCGTGGTGAGGATTGCCGTCATGCCTATATATTACAGCCATGTAATCTCTTCATTTGGAACAGAAGCTTTCCAGAGATTAGGATTTGCAGCCCAGAGCGCCTGGATTATCTCCAGTGTTGTCTTGGATGTCATGAATGTGATGTGGATGGTCAAAATTGCAAAAGGATGCTACAAAGTTATTAGTCTTATTGGACAGGAGGAAGCCAAAACTCATAGAAATGGAAAATCTGACTAGAAATCATTTGCATAAAATGAAAGTAACTTGGGTTGACTGAGACAGTGCACATTTCTGCCATGGAATGCTCCTCTTATGGAAACAAGGTATTACCTCTGTACTGACCTTACTCTTTCCCTAGCCACACTGCCTGCACACCCAGGGCCACGCTTCATGGATCCTGTCTGGTGAGGAATAAAAGCAAAAACTCACACAAAGGAGTTCCACACGTCTGTTCAAAACAGCTTCAAGCTACTGAAATTAAAAAGGAGCAGACTGGTCACTTGCTTGTTGTCCACCAGTGTGTTCAAAGTGTTTCACTCAGGTTTCTCAGATTAATGTGTTTTATAAATCCGATGAATACTGACATCTTTTTTTTTTTTAGAAAACAACAACAAAAAAATCCTCCACAAACTCCTGATATGGTGCAATTTTCCTGGCATGTTTCTATGTTTTCTTCTAGGAATAACAATCAAGATTTTATTCTTTACAACTTTATAATTTTTGCAAGGAAAGCTAAAAATTTAGCTCTGATTCTGTGAAGTATTTTACTGCTTTTTGTTCTGCCTTATATGAATGCAAACCATTTTGGGAACTTTATGAAATAATTTTTTCTAAATTGCTGTATTATAAGACTACAGAATATCTTAAAAATTGTTAAAATTCTCTGGTTTTGATGGGAAGGATTCACTTCAGCTGCATCAGATTACATGCAATAGTACATCTTCCAAATTGCCTCTAGAATTTTTCTTATAAGCTACTATGGTAAATGATGTGTGTAAACATGATTCTTACTGGAGTGCTTTTTCCTTTGCTGCTACTACCTTTGAGAAGTGCTGCAACTGTCTTCAGAGTATTTGTAATCATTGGCTATTTTGATGCAAAGTTTAATTGTAGAGAGAGAAAATTAATCTGTAGATGTGATATGTAACAAAGTAATACTTTATCTTCTATCACAGAAATGGCCTATTTTTAATGAAGTGTTGAGGGTTTTTGTCACATTGCTGATGTGACCAAGGAAAATCTGTGGTGTTGACTAAAACCATTCTTGAATTAACCGTGCGAAACCTCTGTAAAGCTGTACGATAATTCTGTAGAATGACAGTTCACTCCTGTAGGCAAAACTCTTTCTTTATTTTTAAACTACATATTTGTCAATAGGTACCCTCCTGTAAACTCGGAAGGTTTGGAGGACTTCAGACAGGAATCTTAGCATCTAGGATTACTCAATCTAATTTATAATACAATTTGAGAAATTTCTGGGTGTTTTGTTTCATTTTTAATATTTTTGAGAGCTGTAGTTGTTTGGTTTTGGCTTACTTCAAACCATACCTGAATCGGGTCTGGTTATGACCTTCTGGTTTTGTTCTTGGTGTTCTGTTTGTGTTTTGTGCTACTGGGGTTTGTGGACATTACACTTCTAGTGTGCTACAAGCATGAAATTCTCCCTTAGTACTTTAGTGCTTGTCTCAGTTATTATAGCCGACTGCTCAAGCAGTTAATTTTTAAACAGAAAGATGAAATATGTGCCCTGGGTAAGATAATTAGTGTTCCCTCTGACAAAGCTCAGTGACAGGGAATCTCTCCTCTGCAGTGAGAGGTGTGAGTGCCCTGACGCTGTGTTATGGGGTGAGGGGCACAGTGTTCCCGCTTCCCGGGCACTGGGCACCTGCGAAACCCCATGAGGACTGTGTATGCCCATGGTGGCTGCCCTGAGTCAGTTCTCCAGTTAAAATGGTGCCAGAGAGTTTGTCTGGGCTGGCGCAATGCGCGCTTCTGCAGGTCTAGTTCCGCTGTTTAACTGGGCAGGCGTTTTTCCAAAACTGTTTCCCAGTCCCATCTTGTTAAAGTAGATGTCCAGGACTGTTAATACTTCTGGAGTTTGGGTTCTGTGCTTAGCAATTCTTCACAGGCCTGCAGACCTGTTTATGCCTTGGGGAAGGTGGCAGTTAATCTGTTTAGCTGTGTGATCTGGGTGAGCGCAGTACCAGAAATCCAAAGTCTTTAGGGCTCAATCCTGTGACCTCCTTTGGTGAAAGTCACAGACTCCCTGTTGTACTGATGAGCAGAAGTATCTTTTAAACTAGTGGTTTCGCTGTACTAGGTACAAAGACTCTGACTTTGTATCACCCGTGTCATTTAAAGGTGTAAACAAAACACTTTTTTCTTGTGGGTTTTTGGTTTTGTTTTTTTTTTTTAATCACAAGATCAGGGAATGATTTTGTTTGTTCTTTTGTAAAAACAAAAACAAACCAACAACCAACTAAACAAAAAACACCATAATTAAATTTTATAAATCCAAACATTTTGTGAGAGCACATTCAAAAGTCTGCTTTTGTTATTAGGAAGTAGAATAAAAAACAGATAAGGAAGATGATTTGGAGCAACTCTTGGGGTGGTAAGTCAAGAAACCTTTCAGAAATTCATCCCTCCTGGTATTAATCTTTACTATATCAATATTTTTTTTTTGTTTTCAGTAGAGAACATTAGTAAATATGTATCATTTCCTCCAGTTCTACATAGACTTGCGTCTGATAGAGGGGAAAATAAAAAAGTTAAGCTATAATAAAGTTAAGTTTAAACTAGGTTCAAAAAACCCACCATCAATAATACACAGGGAATAACAGTTCAGAATGGAAAGGCAGTTGGATAATTATTCTAAAGCATGTAATATTTTTAATTGCTGTACAAAATTAGTGTAATTAAGACAATAATTTTGCAATAAATTAGGTTTAAATTTTCTAATTTATTATTTTAAAGTACTACAGCTATGCCCTGATGCATCTACCATGTGTCAGAAGACAATTCTCTAGTGAAGAAAATTAACACTTGTGTGTTTGGCAAAGGCTGTAGTAAACGGTATGCAAAGTTGTGATGTACTGAACACATTGATACAGGGCAGTTTTTGTCTGCCATTAAAAGCTTATAATACAGCAACTTAGCTGTGGCACCCGTTTTTCAATTGCACTTTATTAATTTTAAAACTGTGGTGAAATATTGATGAAATTTTCATGTTGCAAACTTGTGTCTTTGTTTTTTTATATGAAAAAGTAAATGCATGATAAGTAGCATTGTAATAAATGCTACATTTAGAATGTAATATTATCTTGTTAGTGGCTTAAAACTTCTATTTTTAACAGCTGCATTGTCTAGTGTATGAGCAGACTCTTGGTATGTCACCAGGTGTCTTTACCATGGACGTATCGAATGGAAGGAATTAATTATGTAAAAAAAACAAAAAAAAATCAAGATACCTTCTTTTCTGTCACATTCTTTGGTACCAGGTGATGTAAAAGTAGCACGATGATTATGGGAGTCTGTCTGTGCTGGTCAGGCTGTATGTAGGAATGCAAGTTTCCCTTTTTTATGGCTTTACTTTTTCATCCGAAGATGAGCAAATACCACTTTCAGAACTACTACATGGGAATGGTAGGTCAAGCTTTGCTTTTATAACTGATTTGAGGATACAGTACTTGCAGGGAGGAAATGTACTTCAAATACTCCTTTTCTCAGTGAGTGTTCCAGTGGATTTCAGTGAAGTGGAGAGCCTTATGATAGAGAGATGCTTTATGGGTTTATCTGTGTGAATTCTTCGCTGGAAAGAATTACATCTCTGAAGCCTACTCTACCTCTATAGATACATGCTATCTTGCGTGAGCTCAGTAATTTAATTAATTGCTTAAAAAATAGAATCCATTGAATAATGAAAAATATCCTATGCACAGGAAAATGAGGGGAGTGGACTTTATATAGAAAATCTTAGCAACTTCAAATTTTGTATTAAAATTTATTAAAAATTAAATTAATCACAGTGTCTGGAAGACACTGTGATTAATTATTTCCATCTTATAAAATTATGGGAGATTACCCATACTGCAGAACTGACGTTAACCGAAGAGTAGAAGCTTACACAAGTGAGCAGATGCTTTCAAGCAGGTTTAAAAGGAGAGGTGGAGGAGACTTTGAGAACAGAAGTACAGAGATCCAGATGTCTTCCTACTGCTGTGGGTTGGGATGATAGGTTTAGGTGTTTCTGTGTCTCTGTTCACAGTGGAAAAGGAAATGCTGTTCTTTCACATTTTTAAGCTGTATAAAATGAGTTATCAGTTCTTGCTGTATGAAGAGGACTTTTTCTCATGGACTTGTGTGTCTTTTCTGTACATACAAGCTTTCCATAAAAGATCATTTAATAGAGAACTTTGTAAAATTGCTTTCTGACGCTTCTGCTGAGCCTTCAGATGAAAATAAAGGGCTGCTTGAAAATTACTCCAGCTTAAGGTCTGGTGCAGCGTTGGCTGCTGTTGAAAGCCATTAATAAAGCAAATAGAAAATGTCTGGAATGTTCAGATGAAAACTGAAGCATAGAAAGCTTTGAAAAGTCTAAGCAGCCCTCTCTCACATTTTTAATAGTCTACTGTACAACATCATATTCTGGCTATAAGGAACTTCATGAGGAGGGATTTGTTCCTGGTGGGGTGTCTCTATCTATGGAATATATTTGACGGAAAATTGGACTTAATTGTTGAGATCCTGACAGCAGTCAAATGGAAATATTGATCAGTATCAACTTTAACATTCATCCAACCCCAGGTAAAATCTTTGTTGGGCAGGTGAAAGTCTTAGGATTTTGTGACAGCAAATTGAAAGTTTTTTTCCTGGTAGAGAAGATGAAAGATGTGCTGCTTGGGATGTTTAGACATCTGGGGTTAAGCATCAGGTCACACTTTTAGGTGGTAACACTTGGTAAAGGTTTCTTATCCATTACAAATATCTACTAGCTACCTCCTTTGACATTCTCACTCTATTTATAATAACCAAGCACTTTATAGCTCAGTAAAGAATGGAAGGTAGCTAAGAAAAACAAATTGGATTGTTTGGCTTGAGAAGTATTTTGGCAAAATTTCTTCTGTGAATCAGTTTCATTGTGTGATGTCCTGAACTGAGAGGACATCAGATCATAACGATGTATATAAATTTTTAATCTAGTTGTAATATATAGGAAACATCTTCAAGAGTGAATTATGAAAAGTTTAGCATGGCTTGGAATCAACCATATAATGACTCAGTGTGCTATTTATAACTTCCTACTTACTGAAATTGAAAATATAAAAGCAAATAAAATATTCTGTAGTGTATCTTTATTTTTAATCTATGTGTGGGATGTCAAACATTGTACTTGTCTCATGGACAGGACGTGCTTTTATGAGCCTATAAATATTTAAGTATGTGAGAACCTGCACCCAAGTGGAACATGTTGCACGTGAATTGTCTTGTAAGTTTTTAAATTTTGGTACTTTTAGAAAAATTTGCTACGTTTGAAATCAACGTTTAAATATTAATACTAAGCTGTAATACAGAAATTAACACTAAACGCAGTGCGGGATATATCGGTTTTGTTTGTGGTAACCCTGTTTAAGTTTCACAAGGTAATTCCATCATGGTGGGGGAAGGGAGGAAAAGGGCTAATCATGAGCTCGGCTGTATAATTTGCACATGTAATATGCACACATCCAAATTTCCTGGATTTGTTTCTAGCATGCATATACCAAACAGTGTTTTCTTTAATGTCTACAGATACCTATGTATGTTGAATAATTTAACACATAAGCACAGCTAACCTGATATAAAACCAAATTATAGAAACTGTTGAGAACAAACGAGTTAAAGTTAGGCTCCGTAAGTAATGGAGCCTTTAATTCAAAAATCTTTATAAAATCTTCTATCTAAAAAGAAATTCGATACCTATATCTAACTTAGGTGCAGAGCAACAACGGAAACAGTAAGTTCTGCTAGACTCATTTCTGATAAATCTTGACAATCAGGTTTGCAGTAAATACTAATACTGTCCCAAAATGTCAGGATCATTTTATTAAATTCAAAGAGTAATGTGGCCTGACTATAGTAGCAATCCTTATCATGGCACATGAATTAAAAAATGCAGTATAACAATTCTGCAGATCAGTTAGAAAAGTATCAGTTGTAATAAGGCAAATGATAAGTATTATAGGTTTCAGTGTACCTTTTATTATGAAAAAATTGAATTATTTGCATTTCAGCGATATTGTAAAGCATTTCTTTATTTTGTTTGAATGGTTTAGGAGCTTGCATAAAATGATACTGGCTGATTTTTTTTTCCCTTTGATATATGCAATAATGTCAATAAGCAATAAATTGCATGTTGTATGCAAAGTATTGGTACTTCATAATAAAGGAAAGGAACACAGGTTCTTATTTTGTGACATTTTTCTTTCGTAATACGGTAATAACTTGTGTACCTATAATGAATGCATGATGAAAGAACAGTTTTCTTTGGGTTCAGTTCAAAGACAACTGGCTTACATGGTATCTTGAAATTTCATACTGTGTTCTTTAAACACAATGGGAGTAAGGGGTCTGAGCCACGCTGCCATTCAGGTGGCTAGACTTTCAAAGGGTGAAATTCTATGTAGGACATCAGTGGGGCCAGGAAAGTAACTTAAACTATAAATGTGTATTGAGGAAAACCTTACATTAATATTGGATCACATAAATACATTGCACTGCTTTGTAATACCACGTTTCAGGGCAGAAGCTGGACGATTGTCTGAACGCTGTAGAGATAAAGAGATGCTGCTGTCAGCATATTCTTGATGTGATACACCACATAATTGTGCATCTTCATTAAGGGACCAGGTTCCTTACTATAGTGATTCCTAGATTCTCTGTGTGCAGTGAACATATGCCTAGGAAGCATGAATTGTGCGATGAAACTTAGAGGTTTCTCTGAGCATCCTTGGAGGAAAGTTGCTGCTGGTTTAGATCTTAACTGTTGGCTTCGGAGAGCAGGAATTGCTTGAGTTTCCTTGGGTTTTATTTTGCATTGCATAATGGTTAAATTTCTGGAAGAAATCAGAAAGTGTTCCAGTGGGTTTTACTTTTTTTCCTCTCATCTTTTAAGTAGAATTTAGTTCCATTTGTCAGCTATGTTTTGGGGTGCTACTTCTATACGGCTAGTGTAGAAAACTATATATCAGCTAGTTAGTCTTCTTGGAAGTGACTCAGAATGGGAGTGTCTGGAAACATTACTTGGGGTCAGGTACTATATAGGTCAGAATTCCGACCGCTTGAGAGAGGACAATGGGAGCTTGGTGGGAGGCTTTAGTATCACCACTGGGAAGCTTTCCACATGGAATGGTGGCAAGGAAGGCCTAAGCAGGGCTGGGAACAAGGGGTGCCCTTCTCTGAGCCATTCTTAACAAAGTCAACTTCGTTTAATGTGTGACAAACCTCTCCTGAAGATGCAGGCTGTAAAAAATATTTTGTCTATCCAGTTTATCATCTTCTGGTGCCACGTTGCTCTGCATTTGCTCTCTATTTTTTAATTATTTTTTGTTTTCTTGCTCAAAGCTTTATTTTCTATATTTATATTGATCTGGAAATAACCTCTTCCCCCCCCCCTTCACAGTGGGTATCTGTCGTGTTTTAGATGGTGAAATAATCTTGCGAGTATCTTACTTTGCTTTCTGGAGTTGTCAGTGTAATATACCTGAGGGTAGATTGTGTGCTTTGTTGTGGTTGTGACCTTGGTGGTGTTTGTAATGCTTTGCATTGAGGAGAAAGTATTCGCTACTTGGCTTACCTTACACATTTATACAGTGACTACAGAAACAGCATAGTGACACCAGCAATGTAATGTACTCAGAGAGCAGAGTCTAGAACCAATTCCCTGTTTGGGAACATCAGAGAAAGAAAATGTTTCATACCGCAGAGTCGTTCTGCCACTGACATGCAGTATTTGGAAGCAGAGATGTTGCTTGGCCTACAGGAGGCTCTTACGAAATTGCGCTGTCAGGTGCAGCACAGAAAGACCAGGCGATTGTATCTGGTTTAGTGCTGTTCACGCAGCTGTTACTGTGAGTGCAGCCTGAGAGACCTCAGCAAAGTCAAACATGCCCGAAGCTTGGGCAGCGATGGTGGTAATCGTAGTTTTCTGTGGCACGCAGGGACCTGGTTGCTGACATGGTGCCACTTCCCAACTCTGGGATCTCAATATGCTGTTCTAATAATTTCTGCATGTGGAAACAGTGGGATACTATTTCCTTCTATATACCCTATATTATAAGGGTAAAAATGAGTCAGTCATAGGGTGGATATTTGATCCTGCTTCCTACTTGTATTTTTATGCTCACACTGAATGGCAATGATAGAAAGACCATTTTGAAATGTGGTATGTGAATGTGTTCCTCAAGGCACTCTTCAGAGTAAGTTTGTTAATTCTGGTAGCCCTTTACTTTGAAATAGTGCTTGTTAGACCTGCTTCTGTGTGGTTTTCAATCTGCCTTTATTAATCTGATTTATTCTTTTCCCCAAAAGAAATGGGGGACAGTTACTCCTTTCTTTACACCGAAACGCACACAGAGGGTGCAGGAGACCCCTCCTCCGTGCTTGGATTTTCTTCCTCCCCAGTTAACGCAATAAGCGGGACACTTGAAGGTTACCCTTCAGATTTTTAACGGGAAAAAGCACTTATCAGCTGTAGTTGTTCCACGCCGGTAACGTTCGACTCGCGTCTACCCACCCGCCCTTCGCCCTTGGCGGCTGGGGTCCGTGCCGCTCGGCGCTGCACGGCTCGTCCCGTGGTCAGGCGGGACCGGGTCGGTGCGGCCCTGCCGCAACGCAGCGCT
>VXBZ01009878.1:617207-657822 GCA_013399135.1 Heliornis fulica | reverse complement strand
CCCCGCCGGCGTTCGGCACGGGACATGCTCCGTTACAGGCGCTGGCAAGCCGGGCGGCTCCGTGCTCTCGCCCCAGCTCCGAGCCTGCGCCAGTGCCGCTGCGCAATCCCGTCAAGGAGCGCCCCCTGGGGGCCTTCGGCCTGTTCTCCCGCANCCGGGCGGAGGGGGCGGGCTTGACCTTGCCCGCGGTCGCCGGCTGCGGGGTCGGTCACGGTACGTGTAGCGGGTCGGCGGCCTCGCGTGTGAGGGGCCGGCGGGGTACGGGCAGAACCACCGGTGGGCGTGAGGAGACGGGCGGGGCCGTGGGAGCTGCCTGCGGGGCAGCCCGCGCTCCCTCCGCTGGCCCGGGACCCGGCCGCTGCCGGTGCCGGCGCGTGCTCGGGCTGCACGGCTTGGTGTAGGCCGGGTCTTTGCTGCTTCAACCTTCGTTCTGTTTGTTTGCGCTGCAGCAGCGTATCCGTGCGCGCGCTGTACACCTTACCGGCGTGTTCCCGGCCACGGATGTCTACGGCTGTTCCTGTGGAAGCTTGATCTGGCAGGACGCGGTGTGTGGAAGCCATGGGTTTGTCTGCATCCTCCCCAGCAGCGTCAGGTCAGCCGCCGAGTGCAACCAAGCAACATCACACGGCAGCTCCGCCTTCAGAGTGTCCTATGCATCAGGAAAAAATGAGCGGTAATTATTCTGAGACTTAAATTAACTCTTTATGTGGAAAACTTATAAAAAACCAATTGGTTAAGAAAAATTACAGGTACAAATTCAAATTTTTCTGTGGTAAAAGCAGCTGTCAAGTACCCTTCACGAAAAGGAGTCCGTTGTTCACCAGAACATGTGTGTTCTGTTGTCTGTGGAGACAGTAGGTGCTTGCTGTAGAAGCTGCGGGTCGCTCCCGGCAGTCACATTTGCCAGGGGTCCCGCAGATCTGTTCCTTCAGGGCAGTACGCTCACAAAGTGTCAGGGAGGGGCAGGGGCCATTCTGGAGATGTAACTGGGGACAGGCGGTTCTGGCTAGAGAACACACATCTGGAAAAGGGCAGCAGGGGTGGGATAAGGTGAATGTCTGGAGGAGGACATCATTAACACAGCCAACCCGTGCTGGATTCACACTGCTGTGGAAATTGTAACTACAGACAGCTCCGTATAGGGGCCAGTGTGGGTTGGGGAATGAGTGTCCAAGGACTACATCAGAATCTTAGATCTTCCCATGGTGCTGGCTCTTAAAACAGGCAGGAAGGAGAATAGTTAAAGTGGCTGCAAAGCTCTGAAGAAAATGGGAAATACCAGTTTGTATTTACTTGAGAATGCAATGAACTGGTTTACTTCCTGTCATGTCTTAAAGTTTTCATTTTGTAACAAAATCTACACTATTCTTTTCCTGTATTTCAGGTTGTCCAATGCACATGAAGACTCCTGAGCACAGAGCTCAGAACTCAGATGATGTTCCTGCACATCAAGAAAGAGCTTATGAATTTGTAGAATGTCCAATGAAGTCTGGTGCATCTCAAATGAAAGATGACATAGATCCTAGCAATATGGTAACTTCTGCTTATTTTGGATGCTGTCATGTTTGTTCTGAAATATTATCTCAAAAATGTAGAGTGATACCGCCTAAGGTGGAAAGTGGCAGATAACACTGCTTTTTAACTGTTTGTTAACACTGACTTTTTTCTCTCCTTTTTTTTTTCCATGTAGTTGCATTTTATTTAAGTTACAAGTTACATTTTATTTAAGATTCTCTTCTTCAAATCTACATCTTTTTTTTTTTAATAAAAGGTGTTTTTTCCATCAAATACCTTTTACTGTCTGTTTCTATTTGTTAGTTACATGTGTGGTCTTTATAGCAGGTTAGTGGGTTTGAAGTTTTGTGTAGTAGCAGTGTGGTTGAGTTCTGATTCAGATATCTAAGGTTTACCCGGATTTACAAAAAGCACTGCTTTTATGAAAGTTGGAGGTTAGGTGTTATGTCTTCAGATGACAAACTTGTGCGGTGTTCTCCTGCAAAAGAGAAAGATAATTTTTGTGTGTTTATGTAAAAGACAAGCTTCGTAATCTTTGTAGCAGCCGATTAGTTCTGCTTTCATTTTTCTCAAATGCTGTGATATAATTTATACGCTAGTTTGTTGTTGATTTTTGTTTTTTAGATGCCTCCTCCTAATCAGCAGCCATCCCCAGGTCAACCATTTCCATTGTCAACTGTTAGAGAAGAGTCTTCTATTCCTAGAGCACATTCTGACAAGAAATGGGTCTACCCTTCAGAGCAAATGTTTTGGAATGCTATGCTTAGGAAAGGGTAAGTACCCCATGAGTTACCGAGAGTCTGGAATTCATGAACTAATATCATTGGTTATTATTCGTCAGTGTTATTTAAGAGTTTGTGGACCGTAAGCAGGTACTAACCAACTAGCTCTTTTAACATTACTGTTCTTACAAACAGTTTTAAAATAAAGGCTGATCTAGTGTCAAAGGTCATGTCTCCTCTGGTGATCAGGAAGACACAGTGGGAATTGTCACGCAACTGACACAAGGTCACAAAACATTTTTAAAAGTCAGTGCATAGGCGCAGGCAAACTGCATGATTGCTAGCTTTCAAACTCAGTCCATGCTAATCCACTCTCAGTCCCGCAAAGAATAGTTCTGTGATTGTGAGAACATCTAACTCAACTTTGCAGAAGTGCTAAATACATGGAAATTGTTTGAGAAGTAGATGTTTTCAGTCTTTACAAAAATTCAGTCTAGGCAAGATTGGACTGAATGATAAATGCCTCGTATGGCCTGAAACTGTTTTCTCATTCATTTGTATTTATTTGTTTTTCAAACAGATCAACTTTAAAGGCTTACTATATATTAAATAAGTTACTGTTAATGCAGTAAGAATTTTTTATTCAGGGTAGCAGTATTGTTAAGACATTGTGCTATAAGCAGTCCTGAACACGTAAGTTTTGATCCTGTTAAGAACTGAGTGTATCCAGTGTTAGGCCTGTTGAAAAGGAATGATGTGAGTAGTCACAGTGCAGGGTCAGAGAGACGGAAGGCATTTCTAAATGTATGCAAAATATCTCAAATACAGATGCACTTTTTCCTAAAAAATGCATTTTTGCAAACACTGTGGATATGCTGGTATTTGCAAACTGATAACTTTCTGATCCAGTTAAGCTGTTAATTTCACTGAGTAGAATTTGTGGATCTCTCTGATGATAATTTTGTTAACTTTTACACAGAACATGAAGTGTTTCTCAAGTTTCTTAAACAGATGAGACAGATGTTTCAATACTTGCTTTGTGTCTGCATAAAAATTTAAATCTCTTGATTCAAAACCTATCAGATACACTGCAATGTTTGTAAACTGTTTTCAAATTCTTACTTTTTTAGGTGGAGGTGGAAAGATGATGAGATAACAGGTGAAGACATGACCAACATCATTAAGATTCACAACCAAAATAATGAGCAAGCATGGAAGGAGATTTTGAAGTGGGAAGCTCTTCATGCTGTGTACGTACATATAAAATGAAAAGTAATTTCTTTGGTTTAGCTCTTTTGTAATTCCTTGACAGTAGAATGTTTCTTTATTTTTCACAAAAATATCCTGTGCTGATAACATCTCAGAAGTTACAGTCCTTTAGGAGCCTGTACGAGCTTTTTATTCGTATGGAGGAAGATATTCCAGAACTTCTCTAGAACTAAATAATTATTTGATAAAACTAAAGAGCATTTTTGTGTGTCAGGGGGTGTGTCTATAATTCAAATTTTGAGAAAGTAACTTCTTCCTGTATATATTTGGCAATTTATATAATCAAAATCTTTATGTTATGAAGAAAATAGGAGACATAGATGGAAAGTGACCGGTGTAAAACAATGTCGCTTTTTAGATCAGCGTAGTCCCTGTTCCTAGAAAAGGTGGACTACTTTAGTGTTCTGTATGTAGAATTGCTCTCTGAAATTTCATGACCGTTGTTAGATGTTAGTTTGGATTATGATTTTCTGTTCTTTGATGGTTTTCTGTAGTCTGTTAAATCTGTGGCTTAGGTTTGCTGAGAACTGCTCTGTTGATAAGTTAGATTTAGGTGTGGAGCATATCAAAGAACTGTGTACTGAACCACACCAGCAGTAAGTGCTGTGAGAAACTGGACTTTTCCAGCCTTAAAAAAATAATAAAAAAGCTGGTTTAGGTAATTTTTTATAATACTGCTGCTTTTTTTCCTATTCATTTTTTCTGCTACTAAACCAGGTTAGCATAGTGGTTTAAACACTTAAAAAATGAGGCTGTTTTAAAACATAAAAGCTATTTTCTTTTCTAACTGTGCACAGGGAATGTCCATGTGGACCGTCGCTGATGCGGTTTGGAGGCAAAGCAAAGGAATATTCACCAAGAGCCAGAATACGTTCTTGGATGGGGTATGTGGGCAGGAAAGAAAGTCTTCCAGCAGGGTGGGAGGGCAGGGACATGTACTGGAAAACACAGTGTAGAATCAGTTTTAAGATGTTTTGGAATTGGAATTGTGAATTGTGGTTACCAGAAGATAGAAGTACTACTCGGGATCTTACGCTGGTATGTGGGTAAACAAAGCTTCTTAAGCAGGACTTCAGCTCCCTCTCCCAGGTTTGTAATATCTATTAAAATACCTACATGGCGTATTACCTGTCTTTCCAGATATGAACTTCCCTTTGACAGACATGATTGGATTGTTGACCGATGTGGAAAAGAAGTACGATACGTTATTGATTACTACGATGGTGGAGCAGTAGATAAGAACTACCAGTTCACAATCCTTGATGTTCGCCCTGCGTTTGACTCTCTCTCGGCTGTGTGGGACAGAATGAAGGTAGCTTGGTGGCGGTGGACTTCATAACTACTCCTGTGGTGTGTAATTGAAAAGAAAACCACTTCCCTCCTAGGCTAAGGATGAGTGAATACTAGGACTTGAAATAGAAGTTTTCTGCAACTTCCATCATCACCACTGTTTTTTGGGTGTAGGAAGGGACTTGTTAAGTACACTGATGCTTTATGGTGTTTTGAATGAAGTAATAAAGTTATAGTAGCAAAACCATGGATCTTAATTTTCTTAAGAGTTGGGGAATGTTGCCTTGTTTTGTCACAGATTCTGCGTAAGCTAGCTGCCTTTTCATTTCATGTCTCTGGTGCTGCACCAAATACATTAGGCTTCTGATAGGAATTTTGAGTATCGCATAGTGAAAACTGGAAAATTCATAAACAATTTCACATAGTTAGTGTTTGGATACTTAGGTGATGAATAAAGGGTAACAGCTGGACTATCAAACTGACTCTTCTATTAGCTAGATGAAACCATGTATTTCTTTTCACATAGACACTTTACCTGTTCAAATACATGCTTCCTCTGAAAATTTAAGTCAAATTTATTCGGTTAAAGGAAGTATGGTGTGGTATGAGTTGTTTTAAAGGTATATTAAGTTGAAAGTAAGAATATACTCATGCCTTATATGCAGTTTATTTTTCAGCAGAAAAAGATATGTTTTTCTGGAAATGAGTGTTGGTTACTTTTAAAACAACATTTGTAAAAGATAAAATTGATATTTTATGGCTATTTATTTAAAAGATTAGTTTTCTGATGCAAGAAAGCTCTATTTTGGTATTTTCTTGTCTTCATTCTGTGTCTTGTAATGCATTCAAGACAGAATTAAGATGCTGTCATGCAGTGTGTCTGTATTTTATGTCTTGGTTTCATCATTTGTACTGTAGTGGTCTTTTTTCAGTATATATAGTACAGACTCGCACAAAGGTGTATTACTATACAGCGATCTTAGTGAGGCATATTACTGATGTATATGTAACTTGGCTAAAAGGGTATCAAAAATGCCAAGAAATAAGGTTGATTTTTTTTTTCTGACTGATGCATGTTAGTTGCAGCTAAGAGGTTAAAGAGGTGATCAATGTTTATGCTTAATAAGGGAAGCAAACTTTTTATTTCCAAGTCTTCTGCTGAAATAGCTTTAATTTTGCATGGCTTGGTAAACTGCAGGTGAAACTTGCAGTAAACCACATAGCCCTGAATTTGAATTATTCCTCCCTTTCAGCATATATTACTCTTGAGAATGAATCCTCCATTCAGAACACTTGGGAATAGAAGGAATAGGCAGTATCTCATTGTAGCTTTTTGAGTGGGAGATGCTTCCTTCATGAAACCTCACAACCTTAACTGGGACGTGTTCTGAAGGTGGTTGTTTTTAACTGACATTGGAAGCTTGTTTGTGTGTGTGTTGGTGTTTTCTGGTGTTTTTATTGTCTTTATTGTTGGGGTTTTTTTACTTGAAAGAACCTCAGTGTGTAGCTTCCCACTTAGGAAAAAAATTACACAGAGAAGCTTCCATACTTTTAAGGTACTAGTGGAGATGAATGTTTTCCAGTTCAGAGGCAACTGTCCTGCATGGTAGGAATAAGTATTACCTACCTGGAAGTTCAGAATCCTAACAGAAAACCATGCTTTTACCCTTTCCACTTTCCTCATTCATTTTCACCTTTTCAGTGATTAATATATATAAAAATGAAAATCTTTAGGGAAAAATAATCTCAATCTGGATAGGCGAGATACAAGTGTGTGAGTTTGCATGTAGCGTATCTGGTAATGAAAGAGCTGCTCTTCTGTGTTCTGATGGTAAAGTTTACTGCTTTTTGGTGTGTTCTGGGGTTGTTGTATGTTTGGGTTTTGTAAACATTTACTAACATGATAAAGGCAGAATTCTGTATTTCTCATGGCTGAATGTGGAAAAGGTACAGCAGTGTAGGGAGTGCTTGAGAAGCTTCAAAATAATGAGATTGCTGTGTTGATTTTGGAAGCGTGATGTTGAGTGTGGGATGGAAATTGTAACTGCTGCTAAATCTGGTGAAAGGTCTCACATGCCACTTCATGTGTTTGCTATCTTCTGTTATGTTCCATCTCATCCTCAGATTCTTTTCAGTGCTGCTGATAATGAAATGTATTGCTTTCTCCTTTTTGTTCGACAAATAAATATACTTTTCTTAGCTTTGGTATTTGGTGACCACATTTTTAGCTGTAAAAATTACTAAGTTGAACTTTTGCATATGTCACGTGAGATTATATTCTGTTAGAACAAGGGACTGCTTTCAATAAATAGTGCTTGTTTGTTCAGGTGAACCAAAATGCAAAGACTAAATGCAAGTGTTTGCCAACCAATCCAGCAGCTCTCAGAATAACAGCATGTGACAGCAGACACATTCATCCTGAGTCTGGCTAACTTCTGAGGAGAGGAATACAAGTCTACTTTTTTAAAACAATCCTTGAAGTGTAAATAAAAATAATTTCTGCAAACAGTAAGTCTTAGGAGGTAAAGATGGAGTTTTCTAGGTTTGGGTTACTTTATTTGTGATGTTGGCAGTTTGCTGTTTACAAACGATGGGTGTCAGAGTGATTAGAATTCTAATGTATACTTGGAAAAAACAAGATGATTTTTAGCCTTCAGAAGGAGGTTTTTAACTGTAAAACTTGTGTAGGCTAGATTAAAGGGGTGTCTATGTATACATAAATAAATATATTTGCATTCTTTATTTGTACGTATAGGAAGGTTGGAGAGTTCATGAAGCTCAAAAAAGTGCAGAAGCATCCTGACCAGGCCCTTTCAGGGAATCCTGGAACAGCATCAGGTTCCCAGTCCCAGTCAGGTCGAAACAGTCGGGAATGAAGCATCTCAAACCAGGTTAACCTTGAGCATGCAAAAAGGGAAAATGTGGGCGCTGTCACAGTGCCACTTTTGAAATCAGCTTTGTATTTAAGTATCTAAAGTTCACCGATGTTCTGCTTTCTTGTGTCAGTCCTATTTGACCTATTGTGTTTGACTCCTGCAGTTAATACAAGTTAGGAGAGCTCTCCTGGCATGCTGCTGAAGGTGCATTCTTCAAGAATACTGCAGTGCTAGAAACTGCAATCTCTGTGACTGATGGAGGGCCTCTGGCACAACGCTCCAACTGTAATCAGGCCTTGGGGGTTATATGTACGTAGTCATGGGCAGTACTGAGCTTTATTACCTTCAGCAGGAGAGCATTGTGCATTCAAATACCTGGGTTTGGCCTCTTGCTGTTGCGTTGCTTCAGGCAGGTGGAGTTTGGGTGCATGACACCATGCTGCCAGGCCTGTGGGCACCGAACTTAACAGCTGCTGCACCTACAGCTCCCTCTGTAATGTGTCCTCAGTGTTCTGCTCTTTGCAGTGTCTTCTCGTGCCTGGCCAACATGAGTGCCCTGTCATTGCCATGTAACTCACCTGCTTGTCCTTTGGGATGCCAGGGGTTCCTGGCTATGTTAAATCCTGTGATGTTTGGCCCTTACTTTGAGATAGCAGGGACTTTGGAAAGGGGAGCTGAAGAGCTTCTGCCACCTGTTGGCGTTTGTTGGGTTTTTTCCAGGTTTGTTTTTTCCTTCTCCCCTAGAAACAACTTTGCTCCTCCTTGTTTTTCAGTGTGATGCTAATTGTCAGAGCTCCAATCTGTTTAAGGTTTTTTCAGCTAATCTGTAGAATTTCTGTCCTACTTTGCTGTGGAAGACAGAGATTGTATTGCTGGTAGGAAGGTATTTGTGTCTGCTATTGATAATTTCTGTTTTTTACTGCCAATGGGACAACAATACTGTCTAATATTTACATAATGTATTTACTATCAGGACTTTCATGTGCTCTGTAAGTACTGTTTAAAGTCTAAAATATGGTGTTAAGAATTGTTCTTACTTCAAAAGGCTTGAGGGTGGCAAAGGATCTCTCAGTGCTCTGGTGAGGCACTGGAAAAGGTTGCCCAGAGGGGTTGTGGAAGCCCCATCCCTGGCAGTGTTCAAGGCCAGGCTAGATGAGGCTGTGGGCAACCTGGGCTAGTGAAGGTGTCCCTGTCCATGGCAGGGGGGTTGGAACTAGTTAGGCTTTGAAGCTCAAATCATTCTGTGATTCTACAAAAAGGATCATAGTGTGTCTCCTTAGGCATTCCCATTTTGATCCTTCAACTGTTTTGTCACAGCATGGGGTAGTAACAGCTAATGTACCTGTCTTCCAAAGATGGAAAGCTGCTGTAGCTCAGCAGCTAAAAGTGAACTGGTAGATGAAGGAGCACTTACTAATTATCAGACTTTTACTAATGTGTTCTTTATAGAGGGTAAAAATGCCCCTTTCAAAAAAGCTTATGTCTTCAATATCACACAAGTACGTTCACATGTCTACTTTTTAAAAATACACAGCATTACTAATTTTCAACAGTTTTTGGTAGGTAACGTTGTGCATGCTTACCATCACCAGAAGAAAATGTTCTGTTCTTATTTTGTACGAGGTGAATTGCCAGCAAAGTTCTATATTCAGTGTGTTTTGATTCTTTTGGCAATATTAGCCATTAGTAGCCAATTGTAGGAACCTGCAGTCATACTAGACACACCATTTTGTAAAAAGCATAATTTTTAGTTTGTGCTAGAAGTTTAATCACTTCTGTGTGCAACTCAAGAAAAAATTGGCTTGCCAGACTTCTAGAGAAATAATCTTGAATTCATTTATGAATGTGGCAGAGTACTAGTCTTCCCTCCAAACCTAAATGTGTGTCCTGAATGTATGTGAGAGGGTGTGGAATTGGTGTGAACAGTCCCACTGATTGCTATGGCGGCTACTCATAACACATGTATTCATGATTGGTATCTGAATGGACCCAATTTTCCAAGGATAATGGAGTTTACTGGAGGTATTGGGATCGCTATTAGGCCCCATTAAAAAAAAGAAAAAAAGGTTTCCTTTGCCGATGTTCGGTTTGGACCATGGCGCCTCTTAGAAAACAGAATTGATGACTTTGCTTTCAACATATTACAGCAAAACCTCAAAACATTAAAGACTAAGTCATGATTTTTGTTTCCCAATGCCAATTTTGTGGTAACTGCAAAAAGTTTTAGCTATTTTTTCTAACATGCTGCTGCTCTTGCCTCCAGCTTCTGAAGTCTGTGACCCCATAAACCTCCTGTCTATAGAGAGAGCTAATGCTTTAATTGATCATTAGTAGACTTTCAGAATGAGTTTCCATCTGCCAAAAGATTAAGTGTCTTAGGGAATTGACTTAGAGTAGTTTGATGCACAGAGGATAAATGCAAGGGCCTTTAAAAAGCACTGCTAGATCAGAGATCCTTGAAAAACTTGTAAAATTCTTAAAAGGAAAAGTAATAGAAAAGATTTTTCCTTTGATTTTTTTTTTCTCAAATTAGAGAAGGTTTTGGGTTTTTTTTTAATATATCAATGAGTATTCATTAGCTCATTTTCAAAAAACAAAGAGCAGAACCTCATGGAAATATTGAATTTAACCTTAGAACAAACCATGGTGGCTTTAAGTTGCAATGTAAAGTTTTTGTTAAATAAATTTATTATAACTTTAAAAAAAATGTGCTTTGGGCCCAAAAAAATAAGACTTTTCTACCCAGCTGTACTTGAGAATGACGAGGAAAAAAATCTGTTTTACCACAATTTTTTACTATTACAGGGATTGCATCTCCTCCTGTTTTCTTTAAACTTTTGCCTTTTAGCTTATTTGTAGTGATTTTTACAGGTTTCCATGTTATTTTCTCTGCCTTTTTTGTGCAAGCCACTTTTGGGAAAACCAGCATTGTGGTGACACAGTTGTTACTACAGAATTAATAGTTTCTTTCTTAGGTACCTGAAAAAATCAGTGCTGTTTTACTCAGTTAAGAACAACTTTAGCTGGTAGGAACGTCTTTTGGGCTGCATCAGAGCTGCCAGCATTGTTGTAGCAGAAAGCAGAGGGACTGCAGCTGTCCTGCAGCTGCAGTGCCAGAAGATGGATGTGACTTGTGTTGCATAGGTTAGCCATCATGCTTTGCTGTTATTATGGGTTCCTTGTTAATCATTGTTTTGTGAACCTAAAATGGGCAACTGTGGTGATTTTTAGACTTTTAATGCCTCCTAGAGTACATGGTTTTAATAAGACCGCTTACAGTTGTGGTAGCTGGGATGGGAGGTTGGCTAGCATGGAAATGATGGTAAAAAGATGTAGATGCCTGTTCCAAATTGACATTTTTCCCACAAAATATATGTCTGGTCCTCCTCTCTTATTTGCCAGTCAGGTTAGGAGAAAACTGGTCTAAACAGAGTTTTACGTATAATCACTAGTGGTTGTCAACACAGTACCTAATTGATTTGGGCCGTAATTGTGAGTGGAAAGCAAAGGATGTTACTTTTGCAAATAACACCTTGAGGATTAATCTTACCTACAGATGAAAGGTTGCATTCTGTTTGCCTTGTCAGGCAAAGTGGAAAATACAGGTATCATCACTGGCATATCGATTTATGACAGGATGCTCAGGCTAGGTTAATACAGGCTGACTCAAAAAAGCGATGTGTTTTTAACTTTTATTTGCCACATTGATGGGAAAGCATTAATTTTGAGAAATGAATATCGCTAATGTTATTCTGACAAACACTGTGATGTTTGAAGAAATAATAAAAAAAGAGGAAAATAAGATCTTGACTTCTTATTTAATAATACTGGAATATGAAGGCCAGATTGCAACTGTAGAAGTTCATTTCAAATTTAAATATTTAGCATTTTCACTAGTCTGCGAATACAAGAAAATCTATTACATTAAGATGGAATT
Source organism: Heliornis fulica (assembly GCA_013399135.1). Lineage (NCBI taxonomy): Eukaryota > Metazoa > Chordata > Aves > Gruiformes > Heliornithidae > Heliornis > Heliornis fulica. The sequence continues at coordinate 646,213 of VXBZ01009878.1, read as the reverse complement.
TAGATCTCTGACATGAAGCTGATATTTTCATAGTGTGAAAAATATCAAGCTGACATTATACTGTCTCATTTGATGACTTCCAAATGTCAGAGTGCAGTAACTTATTCATAGGGAGCTCAATGTCTGGTGATAGTGTCAATTTAAAAGACATTTACATCGAGTTTTTTATTTAAACATGTAAAATGCAATATGCAAAGTGGATGAGAAGGGGGAAAGACCAAGGCACTTCAAGGCTCATTTCCACCCGTCTTCTGACAGCTGCTTGGGCTACTACCCGGGCGTACTTCTGACAGCTCCCGTCGTCTTCCCCTCCACATTCCTTCCCCATTTCACTGCTCAACACTCTCACGTTTCTTGTTATTCCTTTCTCTGGGTCAGAGATTGTCACGCAGAGCTGCGTACCCAGACACAGGGAAGGCGACTGCGATGGCTGCGCTGCCCGCCGCACAAGGCAGCCATTTTGCTCGGCGCCTAGGGAAGAAGAGCTCCCCTCACCGCCTCCGGTGGTGCAGCCGCTCGATGCCTCGGAGGCTGCCTGGTTGCTCGGCACCTCACCAGCCTAAATCGAAGGGCAGTGCCGGGAAGCGGGAAGACGGGGCGAGGTGTCGCCGGGTCCCCGTCGGCAGCGGGAATCTCCGGGCGGCGGATGGCCGACTACCCTCTCGCCGGCGGAGTTCGGTTGCCGGCAGAGGGCGCCGCCGGCAGCCGGTCCCTCAGCTGCGGCCATGTCGGAACTGGCGCTGGAGGAGCTCTCGGCTCTCGCCGCCATCTACTGCGAGCCGGACGCCTGCGAGGTGCTGGCGGTCTCAGGTGAAATCGACCGCGCTCCTCTGCCTGCAGCCGCGGACCACCTTGCTCCAGCGAGGGGATTCACCGGCCGCCCTGCCTTGCCTTGCCCCGCCCCGGCCCGGCCGCGCTTTCCCCGGCCCAGCTTTCCCCGGCCCGGCCCCCAGAGGAGGCGCTCGGGGGCTCTGCCGCCGCGACCAAGTTATTGACCGCAGTACCAAAGTTATTGGCCGCAGTACCAAAGATGGGTACTTAGTGCCCGGCCCGCAGCGGCCTTTGCTGCTGGCCTCTATAGGGAACGGATCGTAGCGAGTGCTCCTCGTTTGCCTTCCTCCTCCCCGCCGGGGGCAGGGCAGCGCTGGGAATGGGCTGGTAACATGACCAGATATTTCTCCTGTAATATTTAATAGGGGAGCAGCTGTTGCTATGCATGAGAATCCTTGGGGGTCATCTCTGCATTTTTCCGGCAGTAAGGTAGTAATCTGGGCTTTATGATGTGCCAAATGTGCTGTGGCTTCAGCAATATGTGTGTGGCTATAGGTTTTATGGGTACTAAGGCTAATCCTTCATGTTTGCTCTAAGTAGGAAGGTGCTAAGATCTGTAGTGCTCTCTCCCATCAGCTGCTGGATGCTGTAGGCTATAGCAATGCAGTTACTGTAGACACCTTTGCTCCAAGTTCTCACTACTAGCCATGGTGGCCGCTGGTTAGACTGTAATTTTAGGAGATTATTTTTATCAGCCTGTGCTGTCATGGTGCTGTGAAGATGCCCCTTCAAGAAGGAAGAATAAATCTCAGTAGTTCCAGCGAACAGCAGCAGTTACTATCAGGCTTCAAGAAAGTGTCAGGTGGAATACACAAGTGATGTTCTTCTGTTCAGATCCAAGCATATGTAAGTTTTGCTTAGTGCTTATCATAGATGTGACAATTCCTCTATATAATTGTTAGATATATATTTACAGAGAATGCGTGTATATTCTCTGTCTTTGTCACACTATTGCAGTGTGCTGTCCGGCTCCCAAGTGGGAGCTAACCAGATAGGTGGACTGCAGAAAAGCCCTATAGAATGCTGTTAAAAGTGGGTCCAGTGGCCTGCCTTCAGGTTTTGTCTGCTTGTGTTGTCAGGCCAAAAGAACTGGGATTGATAAGAAGCCACTTTTTTATTGTACGGGTGTCTGAGCACGAGATTAGGTTGCCCAGAGAAGTTGTGGAGCCTCCATCCTTGGGTGCACTTAGAAGCCATGTGGACGTTACCCTGGGCAGCCTACTGTAGACAGCCCTGCTTGAGCTAGGAGGTTGGACAAGATGAACTCCAGAGGTTCCTGCCATCTTCACCTGTTTCGTGAGTCTTTGCTGCTTTGGTGTGAAATTGCATGTAGCTGCTCTTGAGTGACTCACTTAAAAAATTAATAAGAAATAAATTTAATAAAACTCAATCTCTTGTTTGAAAGCAGCTGCTGAAATAGATTTGCACAAAGCAGCAAGTGGTTACTTGAAAAGTGGACTTTGTGTGTAGATGGTCTCAGATGGATGAAGATGGCAGTGTCTGCGTGGAGCACAATTAATGGGTAATCTAAAAGCAGAACTGTTTGTGTCTAGATCTGTAGGATACACCTCTTGATCCAGTGTGGGCAGGTAGTTCTGCCATTTTATTGTTTGGGTTGTTATTTAGAGGTGTCTTTTTAAGATACGATGGATGAAATGTTTTGGCATGGTTTTATTTTCTTAAAGTAAAAAAGTACAGAAATGTTCAGGCATAGTTCTAAAATACAGTATCCAGGCTTAACAGCTGTTTATTTTTAAAAATGTGAACATACCTGATTGTTGCACATGTGTGTCTCTTCCTCCAAACCTGTTAAAGAAACACCTGCACATCCTTCTCTGTGCTTCAGATACAGAAAAATGATTTTGTGTTTATAAGGACATAAAAGACTTAGAAACCTTCCTGGAGCATAAAGTGAAGTTGATGTTAGGTGGCCTTGCAGGGCCTTTACCCAGGCTCTGCCCATGGTATTTTAGGATCGTGTCTGGTTGATTTCTGTCATTTTCAGCTGGAATCAAAAAGTTTATTTACCACAGTGATTGCAGGTAGTTTTCTTATGGTGGGAATTTACTTCGGTCTTACTTTGGAGTTACAGAATCCTTCAGTTTGTATGCAGTTAACTTTTGCTGTATTCATTAGCTTACCTTTGCTTTATCTCTCCAAACCATACAAATCGTCACTGACAAATGGTGCACAGAAGTAACTTCCAGTAAGACTGCTGTGTTATGCATAATGTGTTATGTGTAATTTTCCTGTAGATCCACAGGATCAAAAAGGAGACCATCAGGGATTTATGGTTTCGAGGAATGCAAGAAAATGCTTTTTCAGATCTCTTAGTATGCTAAAAACTTTGGCTTTCCGGAATTTAACAATGAAGTATTCAGAATGTAAAATATGTTTTTATCAAAACCCATGTGTTGATGAATTTAAATAAACTAATTACAGCACTTTTTTTTTTTTACCATACATATCTATTTGCAGAGATTAGCGTTACAGATAGAAATCCATAATTTACTTGTTAATCTGTTCTCTTCTGGTTCACTCACCAAGCTTGCTGTAAAAATATATTTATATATTCTAAGCTTGTACGTTAGTAGGTGCCATTTTCTGAATTTAAAAATAGGCTGCATGTGTTGCATAAAATGCCTTTGGGCAGGAGAGGAGGGGGATGTCTGTCTGGTTGACATGGAACATAAGAAAAAAATCCAAAGTATGCTAGAGCTAAATATACTGATAAGCATGCAGCTATGGGGGAAAAATGAGTTAAAATGTATTGAGTTTAGTCTTATTAGCACATTAAATGCCAACAGAATGGCCATACCTGACTTGTTATTTCAGGAATGATCACTGTTTTTCTGTGAAGACAACTCAGACCCTGTAGCGTGTGCAAACAAAGGAAATATTTCTTTAGAGCCTCATTACGCAGGGCGACAATGGTTCACTCTTTGTTCCGCCAGCCGTCTGCAGCGCTGGTGCAGAAAATGGACGCTGGAGTGGTTAAATGAACTTCAGATGCCATAGCCCCACAAACGTTCTGAACCGATCCTCCTTTTTAAAAGTAAGTCTGAAGCAGATGTAAATGAGCACGGCTGGGCTTTGTGCGACGGCTCAGAGTGATACACGTTGGGATGCGAGGCTGCGCTGCTTCCCCCAGATAAGTTCGTCATCACAGGGAAAGGGGTGAGGTTGTGGCAGGCTTAAGAGTCCCATCACTGCAGCAGGAGGCCCTTGCTGAAGGAGCGACGTTGGCCTGTGTTTATCCTGAGTCAGCTGAGTTATAACTGTTATTCTGAGTTGGTGAGATCTGTTCTGTCAAGGTAGTGAAAGAATCCTAGGAGGATTATCAGAAAGGTAACATGTTGTTCTGTCACTGGAATTCAGCTGGCAATATAGTATTCTCTATAGGCTCTTTTATAGGCTGCACATCTTGGAATTTCTTGGTAACATAGTTTAAAATAAAGTGATTCATGGGCAGGATTATGGTAATGTTAATGCGGCTGAGCCAAACACAGCCTGTTTTCAGCTGGCCGCCTACATGCCGAGGTCGCCATGTGTAAGGGGCAGCTGAAAGAGATGGATCCGTGGGCCCCGTCTGTGTGTAGTGCGATGCTCAGGTGTGTATGGAGGCCTGCTGTGGTGGCAGGATGGCGCTGGGGGTTCAAGGAGGTGCAGACCGGGCTTTGCTTCTCATGTGTATGGTTGTGCATACCAAGCCCAGCTTCATTCATTAGGGCAGCTAAAAACAGGTTGAAATGGGAAGGCTCAAGGTCCTCCTGCATAGCTGCTGCCCGTGAGTGAGTGCCGCATGTTGCCAGATGGATGCTGTATAGACTGGAGTTTCTTCCAAGGCTGGTGCAATTCTGAGGAATAAACTTGCCTTAAAAATAGCCTGGAACCTTTCGTAGGGTCTTAGAAGAGACCAGCTGCTGTTGGCAGGGAGCAAAGCTTTGACATGTAGGACCTGTAGGTATGGGCACGGTTGGGTGTAATTTCATTTAGTTCACTGGATTTCCATCCACTACTTTCACTACTGGATTTTACTCTGTTTAGGTAGTGATGGTATAGTAATGCTAGAGTTTGATTATTGGCTTTGGAGGATTTGCTTATTTTATTTTGTGACTGCTCTGACCTAGAGAGTTCTTTGTATGACCCAGGAAGAAGGTTTGGAAACAAGCCCTTGGCTAAGCTCTCTAAAGTGCTTCTGTCTGTCCAAGTCACTTTTAGGTTCTTTCACTGATTTAGTAGGGTTCACATATAAAACCATAGAGAGCACTGAGGTTAGTTAGCGGCATCAGCAATACTAATCAAACATAATTCGACTGACTGGCATGTAAAGGAACATAAGATAGGGGGACAAGAAGTCACTTCAAAAGAGCCCTTCTGAAAATCAGCTCTGCTCTAATCTGCCTTTCAAATCTGGTTTCCCCTGCCCTCCTAGAATGAATGAACCTGACATGTTAGTGATTTTTTTAAAGAAAAGGGGTGAAGTGTTTAGAAAGTATCAAAGGGGAGAAGCAGAGAACATCTGAAGAAGATCATCTTTTATCTGATATCCTCTTCATAGCAGAGGAGCAAAAGTAGGTTAGGTCTTTGTCCTCGCTTTTCACTTTTTGAAGTTCTGTATTGTTTTTTTTTTTTTTGTAAAACATGTTTTAGTCAAGAAGGTTTTATTGCAAGAATTACTGTATATAACTGTCATATCCACCATCTTTAATTACCTGATTTATCAGGAGGATGTGGTCTTGTGCCCTTCCTGCTACATACTGTATTTATCCTTTTCACTCTGAAAATAATTCTCTTCTAAAGTAGACCAACAACAGCTTTTGAGTAGTCACACAGATACATACACACATACATCTATACAAGTATACCCACATATGTAGTATCTAGGGTCACATGTGCAACAGAGATGTTTTCATTATGCCAATCCAACTGTTGGAATTTGGCAGAAAAGAATTAAGTGGATTTTTTTTCTGAGAGTTGTAAGGGACAAAGAATCTGAAATTTTTCTTTATAAGTCTCTCCTTAGTGTGGGACTGCTCTGGAATGGTTGTCTTAAAAATAGTCAGTACAGGTCTGTTTGCCTTGGGCTGGTATTGGTGTGCAAAGTCTTCTAAGATTTCTCTAGGAGCAAAATTAGGGCAGTGCCAACGCCATCCAGAAGTCTTTATTTTCGGTTGTTCTTGCTGCTGCTGTTGAGCTGTAGAAGCTGACTTATGTGTTTCTGAGAGAGATCACTCTTTATTACTGGCTTGTCTAGACTTTGAAAGAGCCAGAAGTTGTGAATGTTTTCTAGAATGTGTTAATAACTTTCTTTCCGATATCATAGGGAATTATTTCAGGTTGCCCTGCAAGTATAGCTAGAGCCACTGGTTGCAAGCCCCACCCTGCAAAAAAGCCCACACCCCCTATTTTATATGGCATGGCAGTCATTTGAGCTGAATCGTTTGAGAAAATAACGTGACTTAATAATGTATATGTATTTCAACTTCAAGCTAACTATTAACGTTTATTTTTTGATACTTTCCAGAGACACATGGAATCACATTTAGAATTCAAATCAGCGTGAAAGAACTGCTGGATACAGATGTGCTTTTAAAGCTGATATTTCATTTACCAGTCAATTATCCATCAACTCCTCCAGATATTTCTGTTAATTCAGACCAGCTTACAAGGGCCCAGTGTATTGATGTGAAAGATAAATTACTTGAACAAGCGAAGAAGCATCTTTCTGAACCCATGGTACACGATCTGATTCTTTGGATACAGCAGCATCTTAAATATGTCATTAAGCAATCGGCAACAGTTCGCAGTGAAAAAACTACTTTGTCAGAAGGAACAAGTACAGAGGATGGTGTCTGGATGCTCTTTTTGCATTTAGATCACATGAGAGCAAAGGCAAAATACGTCAAAACCGTGGAAAAATGGGCTTCAGATCTAAGGCTGACTGGAAGACTGATGTTCATGGGCAAGATAATATTGATTCTTCTTCAGGGTGACAAGAGCAACATTAAGGTGCAGGAACAATGAATGTTGACTAGTTCTATCGATTTACCACTGAAGCCTATGTGTCTGAATATTTTGTGTGTGTTTTTCGAAGAGAAACAATTTTGGGAGCAGATTGATCATTAGGAGAGTAGGAAGGCCTGAAAACTATATTCTGTGTTTAAGAAAGTGCTCAGTGAGGAAGAAACCAGTGATACTTGTAGACCTGTGCCTTGTATTGCTTTGCTTCAGACTGTAATTACACCCCTGAATTCTCCATGGGTCCTGACTGTAATGATGCCTTGGTTCAGTCTCCTGTGTTTCCCAATTGCTCCATAAAATGGAAAATTTGTGATGATAAATTAGTAACAGCTATATTTCTAGCTCATAATTAGCCGTTGCTTTCCTTGGCATAGACCACATGGTGCTCCTAGCACCAAATGCCTGGGCTTTGAACTTAATGTGTGCTTAGGAACTCCCACTGTGCTAGGCATGTTTTTGTGGTGATATTGGAGGAGAATGTTTTGGCTTTTCAAACTCATGTTCTCTAGATCACTTAATACTGTGCTTAACTTCAAGGTGGTGAATAGAAAGTCACGCACTTCTGGGATGGGCACCTTGAAAGTCTGCTACGTTCTGAGATAACTTAGTTTCATGTAGGTTTTTAAATAGAATTTTACTAAACTTCAAAGACACTAAGATGACATTTAATATTTTATTCTTTTTTTTTTGTTATTTAGGAGTACCTGATTCTTCAGAAAACTTCCAAGGTAGATGTGGACTCAAGCGGAAAGAAATGCAGAGAGAAAATGATTAGTGTACTGTGTGAGACAAGAGTACAGTCACAGCACAAAAGGTATAATTTAGTACTGTTGTGGATGGAAAAGTAACAGAATCGATAATTACATTCTGACAAATGTAGGCATATTCATGAGTTTCCCTTTTACAATGTAGGTTTCAGACATTTGAAGTCAAAGAATATTCAACACTGAATGAGCTACAAAAGGAATTTGAAACTGCAGGACTTGCAACACTTTTCTCCGAGTTTGTGCCTCCTCTCTTAAAATGAAATTAAACACAAACACTGGACTCTGACCAAAGCAGTAGTTGACTGCAGATGCTGACAGAAGGACTAATCTGACAAAGTTAAAGCTTTTCTGTAAAAAATGCCAAAGTGGCCACTGAGAGAAGGGGAAGGCAATTCATACATTTTACATTTATGTATTGATACCTCTTTTCAAGGATTGTGGGAGTTAATTGTGGTAATAGCATGACCAGCATGAGAGATTGGGAAGAAATTGTGTTAAAATAATGGTCATCTTAGACTCTGTTTTGCAATCCCTGTTTCTCAATGTTTTGTTTTCTATGTATGTTTTGTTTTCATGGTAGAGTTTTTTCATAATGGCCTTCTAGAAATCATGATTAATTTGATTTGAAAGCTTATACAAAGATATTTCTATAGAAAGCAGACACAGATTTGAATATATAAGGACAGTATATACATGATCTGCTAACTTTTCCTTCTCCATTTGTTTGACTTCAAATCACAGAATGTTGATTTAAAGAAAAAGTAGGTGTCACTGGGGACCTGAAAAACCTTAGAAGTGTCTTTTTGAATGTTACTCTTTAAAATGTATAAAAACAACCAAGTGAAGAATTTAAATTGATTAAAAAGATAAGGTAAAGCAAATAGTAATATTTTCTTTGATCATTTACAGATTCCTTTTTGCATTTTCTCTCGTTTTACTCTCTGTGCATCTTTAGATGTTTTGATTCAATTAAACTGTCAGAACAGTATGTATGCAGACTTCTGTCTTCTGTCTCTCAAGGCTTCTGTCAAGTCTTCTGTAATTTTAAAAGCTGATAAGTCATAACAAGTTAGATTTCCTTACATTTAGCATGTTTTCTTTTGATTGGCCAGTGGTCTTGGCCAGCTTATTTTTTAAAAAATTACTAGTCTGTGTACTTCAGTATAATGTGATAAATTATATACGTATTTTTATACAAGTCAGGTTGTGCAAGTTCTTTTTACATAGGGTGAGTTGGATACTCATATCTTATTAATGTCCTTAGGTTTCTATTTTATTTCACACCATTCTCTAGGAAGACTAGATAAATTGTCCAGTAGCAAAATATTTTGAAGTCCTAAGGTTCTCAGAAACTAGCAATGCAGCTTCAGTTAGTTTTAGCATATAGTTAAGCATGTGCTTTATTGCCATCAAAACTCACTCCCAGAAAATAAATGTTTCCTGTATTCTTTAAGAGATTTGATTGATTTAGTGTAAATTAATTTAGCTCCATTGTACTTGGGAAGACTGGTACAGTTTGGTTAGTTCCTGTAGTGTGGTTTGGCACATCGTTATATAAGACATTTGGATTTCCAGTTTCATACCTGGACCATGAGATCATGCCTCTTTCTTTATGTACACTAGAAAAATCCTCAGCCTGTATCACAAGTCTAGCCAGGGCCTTATCCACATGCATATAAATCAGTTGTGTATATGCTTTTTGTTGACTTTGGGAGTTGGGTTGAATAGTGTACCTAATCACGTGATCTCAAATTGCATATGACTGCAGAAATAATCGAGCCATACAGTTGTTGTGGTCATCTTTCTTGCAAGTTTAGATGCATACTCTTCAACTTTTCCCTCCCTGCTCTAACAGCTACTGTAGTTAGCTGTGTAAGTTAAGCCATTTCTAGAGGCAGTGATTGCCAGTTGCACTTGGATATAAACATCACATTTCTTGAGGATTATTGCCTGGTGCCTCCTTGGTTAACTGCTGGTCAGAGCCAGAATTCTGCAGCACCCAAAAATTCTCCTGTGACAGGCTGAGACAGTTGGGCTTGTTCAGCCTGGAGAAGGCTCTGGGGAGACCTTAGGGCAGCCTTTCAGTACCTGGAGGGGCCACAGGAAAGCTAGAGAGCGACTGTTTGCAATGGCATGGAGAGACAGTACAAGGGGAAATGGCGTTAAGCTGAAGGAGGGCAGATTTAGGTTAGATATTAGGTTAGATATTAGGAAGAAATTCTTCCCTGTGAGGGTGGTGGGGCCCTGGCACGGTCTGCCCAGAGAAGCTGTGGCTGCTCCTTCCCTGGCAGAGTTCAAGGCCAGTTTGGGTGGGACTTGGGGCAGGAAGGTGTCCCTGCCCATTACTAGGGGTTGGTACTTTGTGATCTTAGTGATTTGATTGTGTTAAAGAGCAAATGACACTTGGTTAAGTTGCAGCTGCCTTCTGATCTGTGCTCTTCTTCTTTCCAAATGTAGTTGTTCTAAGAAGAAGCCAGATGAATTCTGCATTTCAGGGAGTTATATAAAGCAGTTTATACAGTGGATTTTTAGCGTAGAATTTATTAGTCACTAACTTACGTTGGACAAGTCAAAGTCCAGTGTAGGAAAGGGCTGCAGTTTTTTTGCTTGGTTTGCTGCACTTGAGGAGAACTACAAATCTGATCAGCTTGCTACTGCTCAGACTGCAGAGAACATGAAAACTGATGTCAGTCTGATTCTGTCTAAGCAGACACTTTTGCCTGCCCATCAGTCAGTCACGTACTCTGAAGGGTAGGAGGATATGTTGTGTTCAGACAAGTAAGCACTATTTCTAACGGCTGTTCTTTGGGAAGGATGTTGCAGCTCTCTGTTAACTGGTGATTTATTTGCTTTTACAGTAAAAAGAGATGGGCAAACCCCTGAGCCCCTGTGGCACAAATGTCATCAAAATGCACAGCAGTGCATACTCCACCCTCCAAGGGAACTGAAGAAGACACAGCAAAACAGAATGCAGGGATAGAACAAGGAGAAATGGTTCCAAACTGGAACATAGAAAGTTCCATCTTAATATAAGGAGGAACTTTTTCAATGTGAGGGTGACGGATTACTGGAACAGCCTGCCCAGAGAGGTTGTGGAGTCTCCTCTGGAGACATTCAAGACCAAACTGTACATGTTCCTGTGTGATCTACTCTAGATGATCCTGCTCGGGCAGGGGTATTGGACTGAGTGATCTTTCGAGGTCTCTTCCAGCTCCAAATATTCTGTGATTCTGTGTGAAACAAAGTCAGAACTCCCGAGGATCATTCAAGAATGCCTATCAGTGTTTAAAGAGTTAGTGAGGTCTATATAGCTATAAGAATCAGACAATCCAATTGCGAGGAAAAAGAAAACCCAAAAGAAAAAAAATAGTTTAACAAATAAGAAGCTAGTCTTCTTGTGGTTATTGTATTCTGCTTTGTACATCGTAGTAAATAAAGTCTTGCTTCCTGTGGACTTTCTTGCTTCTGAACAACTATGCATGTGAAGCCTTTCTTGCAGAAGAAACGTTCAATATGGTGCTCTCACAGGTGGGTTCCCCAGGGCCTGATATTGATTGTGCTCTCTGCAGAAATCACTAAAGTATCAATAGCATTTTCCTTCTCTGCTACTGGTTTTCATCAAAGTTGTGGGACTTTGGTTTCTTTCAGGCTGTTAACCTATCATTTTACTTGAAATTAGGTGAATTCAAAAGTTTAGAATATTTTTTAATATAAATACGCATACTTCTATACATACAGCACAGCCACATAATTGTAGATTCCTTTGAAAATCAGACTGAAATAAAAGCTTGTGCAATAGGACTGACCACTTGAAGAATCAAGTTTTTAGAGCAAAAATCATGTTTTATTGGTCTTTTTTAATGCCTTGTATTACCAAGTGTGAAGAAAACAAAAGGTGGGTTAAGAAAGAGGGGAAGATACATAGAAATAGGAGCAAGAACAAAAACCCAGTGTCTGTCGCGGTTGTGTGGCAGTTGAGGAAAAAGTGTAAGATACACTCTCATGGGGAGCAAAAGCCTCTCGGAGAAGGCGAATGAGACACACACTCTCACAGAGAGCAAAAGTGTCTATTTTTCTAAGTGTCTCTTTTTATACAATTCTTCAAGGAAATACTCATGCTCTAAAAATCAGGGATTGGATACAATGTCTACAAGATATACATGGACTAATATGATTGGTTACATTCCATCATCATCTCTTAGTTAACAATTATCATTGCTTCTGATCTTCAGATGGCTGGGCTCTTTGATCTTGTGCATCCTTCTGAGTTTTATGGCCTTGTTTATCCGGAGAGATCTCAGTCAAGGGCACGATGTCCTTGAGGACTCACGGCAACTTCTTGTGTATCGGTTGGAGGGTTATGGCTCCTGCAAGGCCTGTGGCAAGTGTCAGCCCAAATTGCAAATTTTTTTTTTTTTTTTTGGCAGAGATACATTGTACCCAAAGCATCAATTCTAATCTGGAGATGTGCTCAATCTGCAGATAGCTCTGGGGAAGCCACAGTGGAATGAAAATCGTGTGTGAGTGTCCACCAGTCTCTAGAGGAGATGACACTGAGTGTGTCAGGCCAGTTTGTCAGTGAACTGCATATTCACTTTCTCTGCTCCTTTCATATGATTTATGAGGGTCCTATGTCTATGTTTTCTGGGGTATGAGAGGAAGAACAGTCTGATCATCTGAGGAGCTCTTCTCTTTCATCACCCTTTGTGTGGCAAGTGTAAACTGAAGTAATCAGAAGGGTAACATCAGATCCAGGTAATTTTCACTATTTGGTGTAACATCAGGTCTTGCTGCATATGTATGCTATACTACAGCAGAGTAGCGATGTCTGTAGAAACAAGGGCCTTGGAGCACTAACAGATTAAATTACTCCATTCTGCAAGAAATAAGTCTTTGTACAGTTTCGTATTCTAGAATTGTTACTGACCCCCATTGTGACCAAGGTCTGTAGCTAAAACCATCTCTGTCTTCCTAGAGGGAGAAGCAGGAATAAAATCCCCTGCTTTCCTATATTAACCTTTCAAGGCATTATTTATAGCATTAATATGTACTATTTATATTTAAGGGGTTTTATTGTCTCTTGGAAAGAAACCTTTATGAGTAGAACATACCATGAAGTAACCTACCATTCAGGGGAATGTAGTAGAGTGAAGTTCCAGAGGAGGAAAGTACTTTTAATGGGGGTCATCATCAGTTTTGGGAATTCCCAGCTTTTTTTACTTATTCACTCCCATTAAGATTATGATTTGTGCATCCTGCCCCTTTCCCCCTTTGACTTTATGCTGTTTCAGGGAGGATGAGACACTGTAACGTCTCATTGATTACAATCCTTGAAATAATAATAACAATAAAAATTGAAAGTAGATTGATTTTTTTTTTTTGTCAATAAGAGTAAATATTTTGGTTTTGTAGGTCTGTCTCATTTTCCTGTAATATGACTGTTTGTCTCGTTTCTATGTGAATGGCCCACAAAACCCACTGTGATTAGTATAAGTTCTATGCAGAAGTACTGCAATGAGCCAAAAGAAACTTCATAGTGGAAAAAATATTTTGTTTACATTGTTTCTTTTTAGAATAGTTTAATAAACCCTACATAGGGGTGATTTAAAACCTGGTGTACCTTGATTTGTTCAGTTTTATCTATGAAAATACAAGCATAATCATGTTATAGTTCATTTGAAATAAGATGATGAAATGCTGCACACACTGTATTTCTGCCAGAGTTTGAGACTGAAATTGCTTATATTATGAAATAGTGCGATTGCTGGAATCAATGTTCATATATCTTATCGTAGTATTAAACATTATCATCCTGTCTCTGTGCATAACACATGCAACACTGGCAGCACTCTGTTCTGGCTTTGTATTTTATATGTATAGTTAATTTTATGTTATCTTATGCAAGAGTTATGATTTTTATAGGCTTAATTATAGACATAAATGGAACTTGAAATGTAAATATGCTAATAGCATTTTGTGGTTATTATTCTGTGCTTTTTTTCATAGATTTGCTTTTGCATCTGTATTAGTTTGTGTTTTCTAACCTCACAGTATTAGCCTGCAGTGAAGAGAATTCTTCAGAGTGACAGAAAAATTTGCCTAAAAGACACATTAATTTTAAGGAATTCTTTAGACTCTGGAAATGGATTGTTTGAAGTCTAAAAATGAATATGTTAGATTAATTATGCATTCAGGTGCTTTGATGCTAGTAAGGTAGTAACCATTATAGTTTTGTTTATCTTTGTGTTTCTTAACATCATGCAAGTAATCTGTGTCCTGCATTAGAACATAGCTGATCATGGAACTGGGGTCAGTATTTTGTTAGTTATGAAGATCTACAATTCATTGTAGGTATGCGTTGTCTGTTACAGTGTGAATGCAAAGAGCCATTTTTGAGTGGGACTTGATACGAAAGATCTCTGGATGAGAACAAAAACTGTCCTTGGTGCTTCTTTTCCTTTTGTCACCTTTTACGTTCCTGCAAATGAGAAATGAGGACTGATTTACACGGGATGTAGTCAAATGATCACAGTTTCCTTGAGCTAAACTTAACAGGTCAGCTTGCAGTGTGGTAGCAAATCTTGGTAACTGCTGTTTGGTGGCAGAGTGGGACCACTTTTGGCATCATCTAACTGTTCCACTGAAGCAATGAGCTGGTTATTCCTTGCACTGTTCTCTGTAGAGAATTGAGGGAGCTAATTTCACCTATGCAGAAAACAAACGGTTGACTGCTCCTTGGTCGGAGCTTTACGTTAGGAGAGCAGTCTGATTCTCCTTTCCTGCCAGTGCCATGGAGTCTCGAAACCTAAATCTTACACTTTGTGCTCGTCACAGAGAATGCTGCAGAGTGAAGTCAGTACTGTGGTTTTAGACTGATGGTGCTAAAATCAATGTACCTTTACTGATACACACAGAAAAAAATCAACGCAAAAAAGTCTCTGATCGATCACTAATCTGTAGTAGTATACAGAGGCAGGGTACATTTTTATGGGAATTGTTGCTGTGAGCACCTTTCAGTCAGGATAATATAGCAAGCAGCTCTGTTTGAAGTAGAATAACTGAGTTACTTGTGAGAACACTGTCCACGTGAGATGCTGAGCAGAAGCTGAGCTGCATGGATAGAGCTATGCCAAAGGCTCGTTTTTATTTGCTAGGAGTGGAGGTGTTAGAGAGGAACAGACGGCAATAAAAACACTGGTGATGTGGCTTTCGGAGAAGCCAAAAGAAACTTAGGGGTTTTTTTTTGGATTGATTATTCTCTGGGAAGAGGTTTGGGAATATGAGCAAAGAACTACTAGTGTATCCAGGCTCGGGGTAGAAATGCCTGAAATAAATGTGCAGCTTCATTGTGATTTTTGTCTTTTCAGCAGCAATGATGTGTAGAACTGAGAACAAGTAATGGAAGTTTTCATGAGTATAGAGGTGACTAACCTCTCTCAAGAGCTGTAGCCTGTCTACAAAGGAATTAGAGCGATTCTTTAAAATTTTCCTCAAATGATCCATGTGTGTGACGGGCTTTGTGGAGGCAGCAACCTCCAAAGGTCTCATAAGACTGGGAAATGAGGCTGTCGTACCTGTGGGTGATTGGGAAGATTGATGTAAGAGGTGACCAGGAACAGGTTATCTGCAAATACGGGCATTCAGGAAAGCAAAGACTAAAAGAGATGACAAATCACTTTCAGGGAAAAGGTCTGCTCATGTGTGGAATCAGAAAGCATAGGTAAGTGTTTAATTTTTATGAGACTTTTTCTGCATTGTGGAGAACCTGGTGTGGAGATGTTGTGTAGTCCTTGCTCAAATAGTGCATAATGTCTTGGGAGGCTTTTCTGCATCACTTACAGAGATCAGTTTGGATGATAACAGTGGTCAGTGGCATTACACGGTTTGAGACGTAAGTGCTGAAGAACCTACTCTGGGTCAGTGATTTGCTATGGGATTAAGAGCCACCCCGGAAGAGTGGGTTAGACGAGGCACATCTAGGGAGAGCAGAAATGGGAGGGAAAGAAAGTTACTGGAATGGCTACAGGAGTTCCAGAAAGTTGTGTTTTTGAGGGACCAGTATGGCAAGAGAGGGCTTCAGGTTTCTTACTCATGTAGTTTATGGTTTGTATTTTTTTTTTCTATGAATTTATTGCTAAGTTGAAACAAATGAGTTGTGGGTTGTTAAGCAGCAAAATGAAAAGTTTTCATGTCTTTAAGTAGAATGTGAGATTCAAAGTCTGAAGAGAAGTTAGCTGTTAGGTTTCCTATGGATCTGAAATAGGAATGGCTTACAGCTCACTGAAAATTTCTTACTAACAGCAAATCATTAAAAAATGAGCAACAAATGTTAGAAAATTTTAGCTGCTGTGGTATAAAATATCATGGGGAAAAGTGTGTGTGTAATTCCTGGTACTCAGTATTTTTCAGGGACTCAGGAGTAGCAGCAAGAAGGTGTAGGATTTTTCTGGACAGGAATAAGGATGATTCCATTTCTGGGTTTTTTATGTTGTTTTGTGGTTTGTTTTTTTTTATTTTAATTTTTGTTTTGTTTAGGTTTGGGTTTTTTTCTGAGCCAGCAGCAAGAGATTCTCTTTGTACCACTTCCAAGAGAAGGAAGAAAAAGGATGTACTTTAGGGAGCATCCCATGAAGGGGTAACAGAACTTTTAACAGATCTGCAGGTCAGCAAAACCCGAAACACATGCAGAAATGTCACTGTCCTTCTAAGGGATCCTGGTTCTTTATCCTGCACAGATTTTTGTGCTTGTGTAACAGACTTCCCTTTTGGATGGACAAGCAGGACAGTGAGACTGCACAGGATCGGGAAGCTTCGGCTGTTCTGGAAAATTCTTGCACAGTGTGGTAGTAAATCAGAAATGTTTGGTGACTCGCCGTCTGCTCCTCATTTAGTCTGTTTTGTTGCAGTACTCTTTATGTACTGAACCCGGAGAGGAGAGCAGTTAAACAGGCTCATGTAGGGCTTGGCTTATGACAGCAGCATCCCAAGGATTTCAGCAGTGAGTTGTCATTTCCCTGGAAAACAAAAGCTGGCAGTGGTAGAGGCACAGCCTCCCATGGAGGATGCTTTTGGTCAAGGCAGGTTGGGTATCACCTCATTTGCACCTTTGCCAATGCTGTCCTGAAGAGAAGAGCAGAGGTTTACTTGTTCAAGGAATAAGTTTGTGCTGAAAGTTGCAGTCTTCCTGCTTTCCTTAGGGGTTGTGCAAGTGCATTCACTGCCTGGGGGAGCCCCAGATGGGCAGGATTTCTCACTGGCCTCAGAACTGAGAAAGCCTCTCTGGCAGCTGGGGTTGCTGGACATGGGAAAGCAGTGGCAGAGGGCGCAGAGGTTGTCCCTGGCAGTGTGTGTCCCCAGCCAACCTTGTGACAGGCACAAGGGTTTGGGTGGGCAGCAGGGCTGTTTTTAGGCTGTGTGAGAACTGATTTTGGCAGTGCCTCGGGACATCCGGCTGTTAACCCACATACATCATGTGCCGCATTATCCCATTAATTGTCCAGGTTGTCACAGAGGCTGTTTCTATATTTGGGCAATCCTAGCCTTGACACCACGGGCCATCTTGCCATCGGGAGGATGGCAAGACCTGAATGTCAGAGCTCTAAGCTACAAAGCACCATCCTTTTGTGGCTTTACCATGAAATGTCTTTCCATGTGTAAAGTGTAAGACAATGACCAGTGAAAGTCAGCTGCACAGCAAAATGCCAGCGGTACGGGATGCACACTGTCAATCCATGAGGATCTGTCTGCTGTCCCTTATATAAATGGAACAATAATTGCTTGCTCCTCTTCGGAAATGCAGTCTATATTATGGAGGAAAATTATTTACTGCAGCGCAAGGAAAATTCTTTTTTCCTATCTGAAACCAATTTAACATTAACTGAAGAAACCATTAGAAGGTACTGAGCTCAGCGTGGATCTCTTCGCTGGAATAGATGGTGTGGAGGAGTGGCTTATCTTGCAAAAAGCCTGCCTCCATTTTGGAGGTAATGGGTTTTTTATTTTTCTGCTTCCTTAATAATAGAGGAAGAGAGAAGGATAGATCTGTGAGAATACTCTCCTTATCGTCTTTCCAGCCAGTGCTCTTGTGGAGAGGAATAGCTGAGAGCTGAAAGGGGAAAAATCCTGATTGCTGTGCTTTCCCTGAGATAAGGAATATTTTAGTCCCTTGTCTCATGCATGAAACCTGGTAAAAGGGAGTTATATTAACACATGGAAGAGTTTGGGGGAAAAGCAGATCTTAGCTTCAGGAGTCTGCTTTTGACTCTTGGTTTGTCTGGGTGCTTGATATGTCTTTGAAAATGAATGCTAAAAGGGGGACTGTGAACCACACAGGCTGGGATTGCTGCAATGACCCAAAAAGGTGAAAGCACAATTGAAAAGGTCTATTTTAAATGTTTAAGGAATTAATAATTGCTGGGAAGTGCAGATTACTAGAAGAACAAGCATCTTATATGCCGTGTTACAGACAGATCTGGCACTCATGGGAGGCGTTTGTGACAACAGTCTTTCAGTGGGTGACATTTATGTACATGATAAAGAGACAAGACCTCTTTATGTAAGATTTACAATGAGCTTTCTAATGTCATCATGTTTTTAGACTTATAACATTCCTTCTCTCATAAAATTAACTCCTTATGTTTAGTGATCAGCTCTGGGGTTGCAGAGGACAGCCCCGCAGGTGTGGGCAGCAGGGGATGCTGAGGGGACCGAGGGGGCTGGGTCAGGACACTGTGGCCCCTGGCAGGTGTCAGCTGAAGGGGCTTCTTGCAATGGTGGCTGCTGCTGTTGGACTGTGGAGGCGAAAACGTGTCATCCTTGTTTGTCCTGAACATGTGTTGGGGAGTTGGGAAGGAGCTTTTCTGTCACTTCAGTAAAGAGGAATATAAAGGAGAAGTAGAGTGGAAATACTGAATGAGGGAGGGAGAAGGCATCGGGCTAGAAACTGGTGCTACAACTGCATTGAGGAGCGGAGTGGGGGCTGCCAGACAGTGTGTGACATGTGAGAGCAGAAAGGGTGGGTGGAGACTGCTGGTTGCAGCCAGGCTTTGCGTGGGTGCCAGGGCCTCCCTGCTGCCCGTGCGCAGGGGCTGTGCGGTGTCACGCCTGCCCTGTGGGCCAGTACTGGTGGCCACAGGGTGCTCAGAGGCTCAGTGGAGGGCTGCCCCTCTGGCTTCCAGCCCCAGGCCAGAGGAGAAGCCAAGGATGAGGGACACTGCTGTTCCCAGCCCTGCTCCTGGTGTTTCCTACCAGAGTCTTCCCCTGCTGCTCAGCTCTGTGTGTGTCCTGATGCCATCTCATGGTCTCCTCTCTGAGCAATGTCCCTTCACCTGAGCTTGTAACTTGGTCTCACAGCCTTTGTGAACCCTGGGTGTAGCCACTGTGGATCCCCTGTTGAAGCAGGTGTCTTCTCTGTGATGGAGATCAAGAGGAAACAGTGTGTATTGACTTTAATTAAACTGGGATTTTCCACTTGTGGATGAATAATGCCACAAATCTCTCATTCAGGTTTTCACCATAGTACTTTCAGGTTCACAGTTTAGGAATTGATAATAACTCTTAGTAGGCAGCCATAAACATCCTGTTTCTTGAAAGCAGTAAGGTTCTTCAGTCCTTCAAAGCCTTTCCATAAACTCAACCCAGGAACTAGATGTCCAATCAGAATTAATTTTAGTAAGAGAAACTCTGTCTGCTCGAGTTTTTGTTGGGTGATAAGGGACAAGGCTTTGGATTCAGCCATCACCTGACATTCTTACCTTTAAAAAGGAGTATTTTGGTTTAGGATATTGTAAGTAGCACCTGGGTAGGGGTTTGAAGGGGAAATCCTGTCAATATGTCTCAGTAGGATCCATGTCTTTGTCCAACTATTCTGCGAAGAGAAGGGGATACACACAGGAAGGCTGCAGTTTGCTGAGCAAAGCTGTGAAAAGACAACAATGTGCATGAGCTTCCAAAATCCATGGAAGTGAGTGGATGGCTCTGGGGAAGCACAGTGGGGTCTCTGACAGTGCTTTGGTTGGCCATGACCCCCTTCATCGTATGTAGTGTGGCAGTAGTATGTGCAAGATTAATTTTAGAGGGTGCATACATGCATTCCCCCCACTGTCCCAAAACATTGCCTTCTCACTGAGCCTGCTGTGTCCTGGATTTAATCCCAAATAAGCTGCATTTTGCTAAGAAGTGCACTAACCCATTCAGATAGTGTCTTAGATCTGGCAGGCTGCAGTGCATCGGAGTATTTTGATAAGCATCCCGTCTCCTTGGAAACTACTACTTAGCAGTAACTTGATGCTACATTTGGAGTGTTATGATTAATTTAGGCCTTGCTTCTGCAGAGACACACGGTATGGGCCTCCTCCTACAGAAGTGAGGAGTCTTGTTGAGCTTATCAGAACAGCTCGCATGTTTGAAAGTGTCCCTGTGGGGTTTAAGAGTTCTTCTCTGAATCTCTTCAGGCTCTGCTTTAAGCTCATTGGTTATAAATCTCATTTGTTATCCTTGGGTATATTTTTAGGAGTCTGTTGTCTAATTCGATATTTTAAAAACATTTCTAAAAAGTCTACCTCCACAGTTATGAATAAATATAAAGCTCCTTCTGAGGCCATTAAATAATATTTTAATTAGGCTGGCAAAATTGCTTTTGGCTTGTCTTTAAAGTCTTTAGTATCTTATTTCTATTAACAAAATGGTAATCAACGTTAAATTCTAAAACATAACCAAAGTAGGTCATATTTTTATTAACTGGAGATAGATAATGAATGTGCCCTATATAAAGATTTGGATTAAATCTTCTGAGATGCTGAGGATAGTGTTTTAATTAAGGTAATCCTTATTTGCATCTAACAAACACTATTGCTGCTTAGAAATTTAAGACCTTAGTGATGCATATTAGTGCATTACCTTCACGAATCTAATAGAGATTTAATACTTATATTTGAAGTAGCAATCTGTCATAAATTAGGAGCATTTGCATAATAAATTTAAGCCATGTTATTCTTTGCAGACTTTTATATAATTAAATAACACATCAGTATTAAAATTTTGCAATTTTTATAGTGTGTGAAAGGTGCACTTAGTAGTTGCTGTTAAACTAGTCCTTGTTTTCATCTGCTTGTGATACAGACAAGTCCAGCTATCACAGCAGTGTTACACGTGTGCGCTCAGGTTTTCCCTAACCATCCTCCCCAAGTATTTTGGGACACTTGACATAAAGAATGGGAGTGTGTATGCTGTCCTGCTAAATGCCAAACTGGGGCTTGGAAATACTGATTTAAAACTCCATAGAGGAGTTACTGATTAGCATCGTAACATGTAACAAGTCCAGTTACATCTAGAGCAGAGGTTTGTCCTGAGATACTGGCCAAAGGTCTGTACTCGGTACAACACACAACAGCCTGTCGGCACAGATGGGTGCACAAAGAACTCACGTCATGTCAGTGAGAATTAACTTAAAGTTTAAGTAATTTGTATGAGTTAATAGCACAAGCAGAGGCTTTTACACAAAGTACATTCCGAGCAACATTTCCCATGAAGACCTTATCATTCCTTTCATTTCTGGGTTGTGTTACCTAATTTTTGAGCACTACTGACCCATGGGAGTACCAGCCACAAAGGGAAGCAGACAGACACCTCCTCATCACCCTTTGCTCCTGGCGTGCACAGTGATGTCGGGGTTGGCTGGGTGTCAAGTTCTTGCAATACCCTTTGCTGGGTTATGCCAGTTGCTAATCTTTGAACGCAGCAAAGCTTAGCCTGAGACACCATTTGGGGTGCTCGGGGATCCTGTCTGCCTCAGCACTCGGTGTCTGAAAGCAGCCGGTGGGGTGCTTCTGGGCTGAGTGTAAGGGATGGGCGGCATATACGGAAAGGCTCTTCCCTGACCAAAGTCCTTCTGGCTTTTACTTCCTGTGGCTTCTCCTGAGGAGACCATTTATCACTTAAAATAGTTGATGCACAGGGATATTCTGGCCACACTTGCTGAACCTCATCTTCAGAACCCCACTCCCCACAGGGAGGGAAGGGTGTGACAGCAAGCTTGCTGTTGTCTTCCATTAAATGTGCTCTGTATGCTGTGTCACTCATTGTGCCAGATCATCTTTCCATTTCTCATGGTGGGATGCACAGAGCAGAGCCGAAGCAGCTTTGGGTGTGCTTTGGGGAGTTCTGGATGGATGGGGATTTCCTGCCTATAATTCTACTCTTCCCATGGGGGAAAATTTTACTGGTGTTCAGACGTTTAATTTTTGTTTCCATAATTTAACCCCACTGCTCTGCTGGGAACCATGCACACTTCTAGTCTCTTGCATATTTGTGGCCATCAGAAACAGTCTCTTTCTTGCTCAAAACCAAAGAGCAGATCAGTGGAAAGATCATAAAGATCATTTTATTATCTTCTTCCCTGCATAACCCCACACCCATCAAACAGCATTCTCCTATAAATTCATGTAAAAGCGGGCTCCTATTAGGAGTATCATACTATATGCAGCCAAGTAATATTAAATACTTTTTTTATGTCCAAGTCACTGAGTAGAGCCTTGTTATCTGTAGATGACCGCTGTCACGGTAGTCACAGATGTCTCCCCTTTGGCTGGACAGCTTTGCTTTCCTATCTTAGTTTGACATTCTATTTTGTGGTTTAGTGAAGAATACGAAGGGAAAACAGGACTAGGCACTACAACAGACCTGTCTTGTTCAGGCTCTTCACTAACTGTTCATGTTGGCTATTTGTTCTAAATGTTGCCTTTTAAATTGATAATTGATATATAAAATTTACACTCGTTTACAGTTTGCTTTTGGCATCATTAGTTGGCAAATGATGATCTTTCCTACATGTGTTGTGCTTTGGATGCTGGTTGCAGTGATTCTGCCACTCCTCTCTTTATTCTAGCGTTCCTTAGATTGATGCTGAAAATTACATGTTATTTTTCCTTCCTTCATAAACCCATGTCACAGCAGTAGAAAGGCCTTGGCTATTGAGATCAAAGGTTGCTAACTTTGCTGGATAGCGTGGCATAAAGTTCGGCTGTGATGAATGGTGCTAGGACTTGAAATAAGAGGAACAAGTCTGAGAGCATGAGTCACTGTACTAGGTCTTCATGTCTGCAGAAATGTGTGTGACCTGCTGACTGAAAGCATTGACAATTTTCCATTAGTAATGAATTACAGTAGTAATTTCATTAATTTCTTCACCCCAGTCAGGATATGTTAGTGTAAGTTGCTTAACCAAGCATCAGAGGAGCCATTGCAGTTAACCTTTAGTCCTTTGCTGTGTAACCAGGACCAGTTAAGAAGTAAATTAGCGTAACATCCCTTTAAAAAAATTACTTTAGATAAGCAGCAGACATAATTTTTGTCTGTTTTTAATTTAATAGTAGGTTTATGGTTTTATGCAAAACCATTCACATTACATCTGACCCTCTGGGAGCTGGGTTTTTTCGTCTGTGTAATTTGGTGTCTTTAATAATCTGCTGTCTGTTAAATCCAGCACAGGCTTGATTAATGAATTGTGATGAACCAATGCATTAATTTACAGGTTTGGTCTAATACCCTAAAAGGCTACATCAGTGCTTCCAGTTATTAATGCTAATAAACTTGAGAGAAAAAGCAATGTGAAGAAGGGTAAGGGAAGGTAGTCTTGTCTTTATTCAAACATTTTTGTCTGCGGCTACTTTTCTTACCAGAGGACTGCAAAAGCCCTTGACAACACATAACATGAACTCGAGAACAGCTTACTAGTCTTTAAAAGTACTGTAAAATTTCTGTTGCTGTCTGTCTGTGTTCCATAGGCAAATCCTTTTTCACCACTGAAAGTCCTCATTCAAAACAGCTTTTCATGCTGTATTTTTAAATACTGTGTAACACAGTTTTGAAGTGCTCTGCTTTTTAAATCTGTGGCTGAATCACAGTCCTGAACATGAATTTCTCTCCAAGGTCACCCCAGAACCCTGGCACGGCGTAGGGTAGGTACCCATATATATTAGAAGACATATATACATAGGAATGGTGGGTATTTGACACTGACAAAACCTCCTGTGATGAGCAACTCTATCCTAAGATGATATTGAAGCTTCTGAGATCACCCTTTTGAAGACGTTAAATAAATCTACAAGCACAATTGCAAAATTTTGTTTTATTTATTTATTTTTTTTTTCAAAACCCTTTGTGTGTCCATGGCCTATAATGATTCATAAGAGTGTATTCTGATAAGTCTCAAAAGAGCTGGTACATGGAGGAAAGGGAATAGTAATAGATTTATTTATTTTTTATTGAGAAAGTAGGGTTTGGGAATGGGATAGTAATACGGTGTGAAGATTTTAGGTTGGTGGAAAAAAAGTATGAAATTTAGTCTTTGATGCTGAGCCTTCAGATCTTGAAAACATCTTAAAACAGCATAGAAGTTCAAAGAAGGGGCTGCGTGTCCTCTCTCCTTGGGTATTAGCTCACAATGCTAGACCTCAGACTTCTTCAAATTGCAATTCCAGCCTTGCCTTGTTCTGGTAAATATAATCTAAGAATTATTATTTTAGACATTGATGTATCCATCTTTCTGTCTATTAAAATATAGCATGACGTTTAAAGCCCATTTTAGCAATCATGCCTCAGGCATTTTCTTTCTAGTGGGGTGCAGGAATTTTCACTTGTCCTTGAGATAAGTGACACTGGTATCGAACTGGCAACTCTGAGTCTGGCTTTGGCATCTATGGCACCAAAGCTTTGCTGGAAACATCAGGATGAGACAGAGAAATTAACACTGTTTAGGCTGAGCAAAATAATTTCCCCTGTTTCTGTTGCTTCTTTCACTTCCTACAGTTAGGGAGAGAGCGATCGCTGCTACATCTTGTCTGTTTTAATAGGATTCAGAACACACGATCACATTAGATACTGTACCTGAGGCAATCTGTGTTTAGACTGGTGATAATTACATGCAAAAGCCATTCAACAATGAGGCAATTAATGCTGATGAACTTTATTAAAGTCAGCTGTGAGCAATAGATATTGCTGGCAAGTTTCCTAATCCTATATTCATAATACTCTGAAATTCCCTTATGTTCAGTTCTATAAGGTGTTTGTTTAATGGGTTAAAAAAAATACAAGAGGTTTACCACCAGAAAATATTGCCAGCAACATATTTCTATGAGACACAAATATGAACAAAGAGGTCAAAAGCCAGCCTACTTATCAGATTTACTCCAGTGATTGCTGTTTACCAGGGAAGATGATAGACAGAACAAGGCAAATCCTCTAACTCTCCCAGCAGAGGAGAGGGAAAGCATTAGATAAGGGACGCAGGGCTTACACTTCCCCTCATTGTTGATTAACAAGCATTAAATTATGCTTAATGTCAGATGTAGGCAGGTCATTGTAACGTGGTGTCAGTGTAAATTAGAAGCTCAAGTCAGTCAGTGTCTGGGATTCGCACAGTTATGGAATTGGGGTGCTTGGCTGCAGAGACAGCCTTGTGTGAAGTGCTTGGTTATCCTGATTGCTTACATGGCCAGATTCATTTTCTCATGGGAAAATACCGTTATAAAGCCATTATTCTTTACAAGAGAAAGCCGAGAGTGACTCCCAAACTATTTTGCCTTTTCACAGGCAACTATGAAGTTGGAAGGGGCAGGCTGACGGGAGCAATGAAGTGTCTTCCTTTACCGAACATTACAGAGGTGATGCAGAGCTGTGCACCTTTTCCTGAGGATGGGTTGTTGTGGCTTGGTGGCCAGAAGCCCAGGAACCACTGTTCTGACATGAGGTGGATGGGAAACTTGTGCAGGGCTCAGATGTGTGAGCTAACAGACGAGTTCATGTCCTCTCTGAAATTGTATATGGAGTCTGCTAAATGTGGGAATAGTTTTACAGGGGCTGAAACAATATTTATCTCTGCTAGTCCAGAATAACAGACATAAATCGCGTAACTATAGAGCTGTTGTTCCTTAGGACTGGGGAAAGAGCTTGCTCTGGATCCCTGGGAAGAGTGGAAAGCCATTGCTTTGTGGAAGGGCTCCTTTTGTCAGAGGCTTTTTTCTCTTAGGAACGCAGTGGGAGACACTGGTGAGGCATTCTTCTTCTTTGTATGTTTTCAGGTTAAATCTAATGCTGGCCAGAGGGAGTATCCCTGTAGGTAGGTGTGTGTGTTTCTCTCCCACTTCCCAGCTGGCCGTGGTTAGAGCCCTTGCCTGCTGCACTGGTGGCCTCAGCCAATGCAGCTCTTCTCACACTCTTACTTGCCTGTGGCAAAGCCAGCGTTGGCAGTCCTGCTGGGCGGTGAGCAGGCGTTGCATACAGCTTCTGGAGCTGACGTGGTATTTTCCATTTTGGCTCTTGTGGTGTGTTAATCACTGAGGAACACGCATGGCTCAGGGAAATCTGGTTGTGACAGTTGGGAGTGTGTTGTGCTGAGTGTTAAGGTTACGAATACGGTTCATGCGTACAAGCCTGTGGTTTCAGTTAGACAGACTCTGGTATTTGGGATGAGGCTAAGCTTCTAGGGTGAGGTTGGAGACGAATCACAGCTGGGTTTTGGCTTTTCCCTTTAACGTCTACTAATCTTTTTCCAGCAGCTGACAGAAAGATCATATTGAACTAGATAAGCTGTACAAAATTCCTGCTGTTTTAACCTGAAATCATATGATAGAAAGGTTGAGAGTTGGAAATGAAAAGCCTAATGGAAAATGTTCCTCATGAAGAGTTGGAGGCAACCTGCAGCAGAGCCCCAGCAGGAGACAGGCTGGAGTCATGAGAGGCTCACCTGGGTCTCTTTGACCATGGAAAAAGCCTCTTTGGGCCTTTCTGGCTTTGACTGCTTGTGCCCTTCAGGAGTGGGAGAAGAAGGGAGAGAGGAAATTGAAAAAGAGACCCCAGGGACAGTGGGGAGGTGGAGGCAGTGACACCGGGAGACAGAAGGGTGAAGGCAGTGATAACTTGGGGAAGAGGCAGTGATGGAAAAAGAAGTTAATGCTGTGAAAGGAAAATGGTGGTGGAGGGGTGTGTGGGTGTGTACCTCGTTCCCTGTCTGCACCAAAGCTGGTGATGACAACATGGTGTGGCTTTTACTTGCTAGTTAGATCTGCAAAGTGTTTAAACATCTATTGCACTGTGTAATAATTCCTCACATTACTCAGGCACTTATGGTAGAAGGCAACACTGCAAACTGCATAAACAGACATCTCTAAAGTCAAAGGTAGGACATTCCTGTGGTTTTCTTGTTTCTCCACTCTTTGCTGTGTGGGAGAAGTGGTCCTTTCCAGTGGTTGGGTTGCTTATTCTGACCATGGAGCAGGTTCCTACGCTATTACTTCCTGTGTTACATCAGCATGAGAGAGAAAGCAGCAGTGGTAAGCTGAAAGGGAGAGGCGCAGGCTGATACATAGAGGGAGTTTCCCTGTGAGGGTAGTCCAGCAGGGCTCTGGGGTGTTGTGTACCTTGGAGGTTTTTGAGACTGAACTGGTGAAAGTCTGAATCACCCAGTCGGGTCTCATGGCTGACCCACTGGGACAATTCAGCAGCTTTTACTGGGGAGAGCCCAGCCCTGCTCATTTCTCCTAGTGCCGAGAGGACCCTGGGGAGATTTGTAGCTCCAGGTGAGGATCTGTAAGGTGAGACCCTTTATTTATTTTTGGGCTTTTTCTTTTATTATTATTTATTTAAAAAATTGATTTTGCTCACTTGTTTTTGAAAAACGTTTGGTCTAAGCTGGGGTGCATCTTAAATGCTGTACAGTTACACTACAGTAGACTTTCAAGAATACTCTGCAAAATGCTGGGCTGTACACTTTGTGTAGGGAGAAGCAGACAAAGCTGGGAAGCTGCTTGTAAAATTCAGCTGCTGGTGCCACCTGAGCTCCATGAGGGAGCAGAAGCAGCTCCCTTCCAGGAACAAGAATGAGTCATGGATTGTGGTAGGCTTCATTTTGGGCAGATGTGCTTTGTCTCACGTTCTCAGTTGGTACGGCTGCTCCCACAGTCAGGTCCCATGGCTCAGTGGCAGCACACAAACTGCCCGTGCTGTCCCAGCCATGTGGTGCCTAAGCACTTCCAAACAGCATCCAGCTCTGTCTAGAAGGAGGCAGGATTCTGAGAGTAGATGATGTGTGGTGGTTTGGTTTGTCCCCATGAAGAGGTATTTGCAAGACTTGTTGGTCCAAGGGGTCGCTGTTAGGGGGCCCGATCTCCTGAGCTGCCAGTCTGACCAGCACTGCACAGTGGCTCCTGTACTTTGTGCTCAGTCTGTCCAGACCTCTGTGTTTTGGGGATTACAAAGCTGTAGGAGAGGTTTACAAGGCATGTGTAGATGTACCACGTGCAGGTGCCTGGTGACCCCTAAGTTTTAGCATGAAACCCCTAAGATTTAGCATGAACCCCTTGGGCTCTGCATAGCAGCCTGGTGACTGGAAGGTCTCTTTCCCCTAAGGCTCTCATGGTACTTTTGATGTCAGGCAAGGAGCAACTATTAATCACTAGTTAGGGGCTGAGTTTATTCACACTGTTTGCTTTCCTCACGTTCATTCCTCCCTTTCTTGTGCAAATAAAGTGACATTTAGTAGAAACTTACAGAGGAGCTTTTTATCCCCCTTTCAGGGGTTTGTTTGATTTCACTGATCTCTCTAAATCATAATCAAACTGATTTTTGTAACCAGAAAGCGTCTGATCTCACCACTTTCATTTCCCTGTGTACTGAAGAACAGTTCAGGCTCACAGAGCTCAGCACCCTTGATTAGGGCTAAATTTGGGCCCAGGTGGTGGGGCAGGTGGAGCTTTCTGTCTGGGTTGGCATGTCCCAGGGTGGGAGCAAGGTCCAGCCCCGGGTCAGTGGGGTGCAGCAGGCATACAGGGCATTCCACGCTGCAGTGAAGCTCTACACTTCGGGGCTCCTCTTGGTGTCTTCGTTTAAACAAGAGCTCATCTAATACAGAGCCCAGTTGCCTACAACTGGGCTCTGTATTAGATGCTAAATATCACGGATGCCCTTTTAAATGCAGCACGGGGCACGACTTGAGGAAGATTTTAGAGGATGTTTTCAATAGGCTTCCCCCTTCCCGCAAAGCAGCTTGTCTGTTAAGCGCTCTTTTGTAAGATGGTGACACTAATGGGACGAGCGGACATTTCCCCCCATTTCCCGTTTCTTCCCCCCCATTCCCCGGTTCTTTCCCCCCTCTCTGAAGGCCGCAAGAAGAAAAGTCCGGTAGGAGTCCCGAGGGAAGCCAAGCCGGGCGGGAGGGACCTCCCGCAGGCCCACACCGACCCGCAGGCCTGCAGCCCCGAGAGGCCGGTGCCGCCGGCCGCCCAGCTGCGAGGGCTGCCCGGGTGCCGGCGGAGCAGCGGGACGTCAGCGCCGACTTCCCCCGGCTCCGCTAGGGGCTGCTCGTGGACCGCGGCAGCCGGCGCCGCTGTC